>VONZ01000749.1:0-362668 GCA_012976165.1 Labeo catla
TAGGTTTAATGCTGATTTGAACTGAAATTATTGATGCCACTATAGACTATTATTAGACTAGTGTGGAAAAATATATAGAATTGTCAGTCAGTGACTGAGAAACTCAAAATAAATCAGCAAAACCTGTATTCACATTCATAATTATGGTCTGTCTTTTATAATTGTAATTTTTATAGCTGTTCTTGTATGTATAATTGAATAATTGTATGATACAAATATACAATTGTTCATAATTGTTCATGTATCAACTATCAGTGTCCAAGGAAAAAAGTTTTGCATTTTGAGTCAATCTGATTCGACTTATTTTTTTCCAAGAAATGTTAAGTGTCTCCTATGTGTAACATCTGGAAATGGCCATGATGTTCCTTCCTTATTTGTGATGAAAAAAAATGCTTTGCAACTGTTTAATGTCATCCTTATTCAAGTCTATCAGTTTGGAGAGATTCACATCAGTCCTGTTATGTTTTTGGTTAATAGGATGCCCATCCATTACAGGTTTAAATGCTGTGAGCACTGTTTCAGCATTGTCTTCCCGGTCCAATGGATTCAATCTCCCTCTGTTTTAATTGACTGTAAGGTAAAATTCTTCTTCCTCTTTCCGAAGGCCCTGAACATTTCGATCACTTCTCTTAGTTCTCTTCTTTTTTTTTTTTTCCTTTTCTGGTAACTTGTCTGTAACAAGTAACTCTTATCCCTTCTTCCTCCCTCTCTTCATTCTTTATTTATTTTTTTATATTTTTTTATTATTTATTTTTTTTCTCCACAATGACATTTTAAATTACATAGAGCAATAAAGCACACTCAATATTTGTGAGATTTTTTTTAGTTTTAGCTCCAGTCATATTTAAAGTTTTACTCAGTAAAATGACTCCTGGCAATAATGTTTTTAAAGCGATTTTAAAGTTAAAGTTGGTGTTGCATACAGCAAACGAATAGCATTAAGCCTCTGGCATATCCTTTGGTGATGTGCTCAGACATGTTCAGTGTATTCACCCGGCACATGAAAAAACAACTTGGTTTCAAGTCAGACTGCTAAAAATCCCTGGTTATGTTAAGCTGTATACATCAGAGCTCAGTGCATCCACAATGCAAACACTAGACTTAAACTTCCATTTTAAGTGTAATGGATGAAACACATGTAATGAGCATTAAGACTTGATGTGTCTGGTCTCCCTTTTTTTGTTGCAGCTATTTCTTGGACATGGTGCTGAAACTCACAGTTTGCAAGAGGAATTAAAGGGCCTTCTGCTGAATCTCCATTTTACACAAACTTTTCTGGCGCATATACAGTTATACAGAAGTTATCCGAACAAGACTATATAATTGCGACCCCTGATTGAAAGAAATCTAACCGGCTTTGTCATCCTAATCTGCTTAAACCATATTTTTCCCATTGCACTGACTTAAATTAAAGGCCCATGTCAGTTGTTTCTGTTGAGTCTGTTAATTTATTTGGAGATGTATCGACTCATCAGGTACATCATAATGTGGATGTTGGTGATGTGCAGCCAATACATCAGTGTTTTTATTGGGTTCCTTTTGAAAACTGAAAAGTATTAGAATCTGGGGTCCCATATGCTTCACAATGGCATAACCCAGCCTTCATTTTTTAGCTGGCCAATGCTTTGCTTGTTAGTAAAAAAATGGGATAGTACATATAGCTTCTGTACTTGTGCCAAGTTTGTGCGTCCAAGTCCCTGAGCAAGCTGGATCTCTTAAAAGGAGACTGGCAAGTGCTCTTAACAACTCATGCTCAAGAGAATACTGCTTTTATTACACTATCACAGTTATGAGTTTTGGGTCGCAGTGTTTAATTGGATGGTGTATTTTCAATGTGAATTTGTCCCAGGCCAATGTTAAATATTTAGGTAAGGAGGTGGGACAGGCCAACTCCAAGCTATAATATTGACTACTGTACTAGCTGTGATCTGGGTGCTCCAACATGTTGATACTCGGATCATAATCACATGATATGTTTTGCATGTAAGTCGTAATCAGCGTTCGATGAGGTGGGTTTTACTTTTACAACCTTATAACTTGAATATTAAACATATCAAAGGGGTTGATAACATTACAGCTGATGTCTTATCTTGTACTTTTGATGTGGTCGAGTAAGATGATGAGGTGAAAGGGTTAGTGGGAAAAAATAGTTATTCACAATCATAGGTCCAGAGTTTCTAAATGGATGTTATTCTTAGCTTAAGGGTTTAGCAAATTGGTGTGTTTGATAATTTACTTATGATTCTGACTGAAGTTCCATCCTACCTTCTTTATAAATATGCTGTTTCAAGTAGGGTACAACAGGGCTAAACGAACACCCTAAGAAAAAAAATCAGCTTTTTACAGTACCCAAAGTGTATTATTGCACAAATATATATATATATATATATATATATATGCTCTTGTATTGAACATTTATGGAACAACAGATTTTGTGTGAAAATAAATCATACAAGTCAGTTATTTTTTTTAAAAGGCTCACCAGCATGGCGTAAAAGGCACACAGTATTAACAAAATAAATTTAAAAAGTAAAGATTCTGAAAGCATTGAAGGGGATCCCATAACAGATTAATATAGATTTACAGTAATAACAACAAATTATATTTTATTATATACGATTAATATCATGTTTTTAAATATGTTTCATTGGTGATTATCTCTAAGATGGACACCCATCATAACATATGATATTTACCATCTGAATCTATGTTATGTCAACAAATGAAAAAGACAGCCTTCTGTTAATTATCATGTTAATTATTGTGCTTTTTAGCCCCAATAACAGGGGTGCTTTTTACCCCAAATACCATACTTTTACATACTGTGTCGTTATTTGAAAACTGTTGCTTTAATCATCTTAAACAAAACTGAAAAACATTAAGAAGACCTTTGTCTCAAGATATATTCTCAATAGGGCTCAGTCAGTTCCGGTTTAGCAATGGCTATGTTCTACACCCGCTGTCTCCAGGATCTCCCACGGATTAACGTTACTGACGTGCATCGTATTTGCAAAACAACCAAAGCTCCATCCAGCAAGCTGGAGAAAGGCTTTAAATTATATGCAGCCTCGTATATACACGGTTACGAAGGTAAGCAACATTTAATGTTAATCAGCTTTCAGTGCTAACTGTTAGCTAACTGTAAACAAACAGGAATGCCTTAATTGTTTTCATCATATGTGCTTGTGTTATTGTTATCAGTATCAAATAAAGACAGGCTGTCAGGGGAAGTCTGCGTTAGAGCCTTGTGTTACAGGTCAATGAGGAAGAATGAGGCACCACACAATTTAATAGTATGCTAGAGACAAATGGTTCACCGTTCTCCAAAACCAGTTCAGGTGTTCAAGTGTGTTCCGATGTGTTCATGTGTGTTCCGAATTGTTCATGTGTGTTCCGATGTGTTTATGTGTGTTCATTTTCTTGAAGTATTACAAATAACAAGGAGGTTTTGCAGAAGAATCAGAATGTTGTCAGTCTGAATTTGAAATCCGTATTTCTTAAGATACCTGTATGGTTCCAGTATGAAGTATTACATAAACCCAGAGTAGCCACAGTGTATTCTGCTCCTACAAAGCCACCTTGGTTATTGTTCTACTAAAATTAACATGCTACTAACTTGGACTTTATTGGCAAGAAGTACAAGTTAATAATTACATATATATATATATATATATTTATATTATATATATATTTTTTTTTTGTTAGGTTGGACTCAGGGATGTTTCACCTGTGGTACTCACACACAGCAAGTGTTCATGTGTGGCAGGCACTGCTTTGTGCAATCACACGGTTGCCTTGCTGTTTCAAACTGCCCATTATTCCCAGCTTAATTTATCTGTTGTACCCCCTGTGCTTAGCTGCACTGAAAGAGAACAATCCTGGCATAAACCACGAACAATGGTAATTTAACATCAGAAATTTAGCCTTATTTATAAGACAGTATAATCACAATATGTGACATTGTTTGTGAAATTTACACTAAACTCTCAATGTAATTTTGACATCAGGAGCATCAAAGTTCAATTTCAACCATTTATTTCACCATGATTTCAGTATTTGACATGATCTTATTCAGTTCATATTAAAGATATCAAGGTTAAATTTTCACAGAATGTTCTTTACATTATGCAGGGTAATTTTATGTAGAAACTGAATTCTTTTAAAAGTGCATTTTAAGTTTATAGTTTATAGCTTTGTTCTTCTCTCTAAGATTATTTACACTTGTCTGTCAGGGCGTGAAACCAGGCCCCATCAATGCCATGGTCATCACAAAACCTGTAGCAAATCGTTCTGCACAAGGTGGAGTGAGGTAAGTTCAGCAACCACATTTTTTTCTTTTTTTTGTTACAAGGATGCTGAGAACAAAGATACTTTGCTGCATTTCATTGCAAGGCTTTATGCTGTTAAAGTGTTTAAGCATTTAAAATAATACATAAAAATTGTAAAAAACTATAGAAATAGTAATTAAAGCAATAACAAATGTAATGTTAGCAACAATAATTAAGCTAAACATTTCCCTACAGAAGTGGACTCTACAGAGGGATGGTGGGCCTTTTACCAGATTCATGCATGTTTAGAGTTGAGGAGGCATACGCAGAATTCAGCCCTGAGGACAAGCCACTTGTTACCACCATGAACATGTCACCTGACAAGCCACTTGTTGAAAGTGCATTCGGGTTGGTCCAGGAAGGAAGCGTATTGTCTTACCAGCAGCCTGTCTTAACATCACGGTACATCACACTACACGATGCCCCATCAACTCCACCTTTGCCTCTTGAAGGATATTATCTTGCTCCATCTAAATGCATGTTTGTTTGCACTGAGGAGGAGCTCTTACACCTTCAAAGTCTAAACACACCATTAGATATGGCTCAGAAAATTGAAGAGGCAACACGCGAGCAAAGCTCTTGTCCTGACTGGCATCAGCTTCGCAGATCAAGAGTAACCGCTTCCAGGTTTTGGGAGATATGCCATGTCAGAGGCCTAAGCTCTGCAGAGTCCCTTGCAGAGCGAATCATCAGAGGAACCCGACAGACAGCAGAGATGAGAAGAGGTGCTGAAATGGAGTCAGAGGTAACAATGGAGTACAGCAAATTGAAAAATGTTAACTACTCACTCTGTGGTTTAATCATCCATCCTAATGCTCCCTGGCTTGGTGCATCCCCTGATAGCGTAGTTTTCGATCCCACTGACAATCCTCAGTTTGGACTTGTTAAAATTAATTGTCCTAATGTCAAAAACATTGTTGACTGCAAATATTTGCAAATGGACCATGGATTTCTCACCCTGAAAAAGAGCCATGCCTACTATTACCAAGTGCAGGGACAACTACTGGTCTCAGGAATGCAGTGGTGTGATTTCATGGTGTGGGCCTAGGAGGATTATTTTGTCCAGCATATCTTCAGTGACACTTCAGTGCACAGAAGTTATCAGAGAGAAGGTGGATTATTTTTACTTTTACACATGCATGCCAAAATACTTGTCAATGAAATAACTGAAATTTTAAAGAAGTCAGAGAAATTAGATAAATCTGTAAAACAGCACTCAAACATGGTATTAAATATGTTTTATTTGTACAATGTCTGTTTCTTATATGTTCAATTCCATTTTCTGATATGTACAATGTCAGTTTAATTTACAGTAAATTTTATTTATCTTGCTTGTCATAACAGTTTCTTCTTAAAATAAACATAGATTGAGTTAACATTTATTGAGAATGGCAATGAAACAGTAACAGTTAAAGTAAGTCATAAATATGGAATAGCATTCCAGTAGTCAAAGTAAAAGGTAATCAAAGATTTGATTTCATTTGATCCATGTCTTAACTAATGCCTTGTTTTGATAATTTGACGACAGACATGCAACTGTAAAAAGTTGATTAATGTTAGCACTGTGGGAAAGTGTGATGACACCATCAAAAAGTTTGTTTTGTTTGATTCTCCTGATGACCCGTTCCACGTGCACACGCAGTCTCATTATTGCCTGCGTTTCTTTCACCTGATGTGCTGGCATCTGCTTTCCCCTGGACAGAAATGGTGGACAGTACACTTTGCAATTGACACAGTCACTAATTAGAAAGCCTTTATCAACCATAACTGCCACGTCTTCTATCAGTCTTTTTGTTATCACACACTGTTTAAAGATCTCCCTGTCACTCACTGACCCAGCATAAAGCTGAGAGACGAATGTCACTGGACCATGAGGGGCTATTCCAATGAGGCCTTTCATTGTGCAGTGAGATTTGTAATTTGAGTACATTTCACTTTGGAGAAGTGGTGAGGATGGTGTTTGACATCTGATCTCAGTGCAGTCAATGATGACCTGTGTGTCTGGGAAATCAGAGAACTCTTCAGGGAGGTTAGATTTTACATCAGCTGCTGAAAGCCACACACACACTGATCCCAGCAGTGTATAGAGGTAGTTTGTCCATGTCGCAATTATTCTGCTCACTGTGGAAGGATGCATATGGAAACGGTGTGCCAGGTCTCTCTCCTTTAATCCAACTGACAGGTAGACAAGGAAAAGAAAAAAACTCATCGATTGGCTGCAGCAGCTGTCTCTGGAAAGGTAAAACATGCATGAAAGTTAAGTTTGTATAAGAACATATTAAAGTCAAAGTCAGCTTTATTGTCAATTCTGCCACATGTACAGGACATACAGAGAATTGAAATTGCGTTACTCTCAGACCCTTGGTGGATAACAGATAACATTAAATACATAAAGTATAATTTTAAAAATACAAAGAAAAATATGAATAAATACAATTATTATACATATAATATAAAAAAACAAATACAATATACAAGTAAGGGCACATGGCAGAGAGTGCAAACCAGACAGAGTAGTGCAAATGCAGACATACTGTATAGTGCAAATAGAGCTTGTAAGTATGATAAAATGATAGAGAGCAGCCCTGTAACAGACAAGAGTCTTATGAGGTAGACTAAGAGTAGTATATATAGATAACACATTGTAAATACTATCCTGTACTGTGTTCTGTAAATGTACAGTCACGCTTACTGTGTGCATATAACCTACCTCTGATGGTGGCAGTACACGTATGATGTCTTCGTGCTTTCTAGCAGCAGATTTAGCCCTGGACACACAAATGATTTTGTGTATGGATGGCTCGATTAGCCACCAGAATGACATCAGGTGACGGTAGCTGGGGAACCTATAAGCAGAAGTGTTACTGAATACATTTACAAATTGTTGACATGTTTCCGTGTTAGTAATGCAGGTACATGCATCTAAAACTGAGTATATGTAATCACATCTAATCGTAAAATTCTACCAATCTTTAGACCTACCTTGTGTAAAATCTAATGTCCTCATCTGAGCCGGCAAACCGTTCCAATCCAAAATCACGCTGAACGTGTAGCTCTTGTAGCTGTTTTTTCAGCTCCTCCACTTCATTAGAAAGTTCTTCTATTTTAGCACATGTCAGGTCTAATAATGAAGGCTCAGGAATGCTCATGATCCATCGTTACATCCATGGGTATGGGTTCGACGGATACCACTTCAGCAGGCCTCTCTCTCCTCTCCCACACACTGGACCGCGATGCTTTAACGGCGTAATCATTCCAGGCAAAAAGCACTGGCACAGCGCCAGTTACTAACTTTTTTCGTGCCTCTGGTGTTTGCGGTTCAATAATCTGATCACTGCTAAAATGTTTACTGCAAACCTCAGAATTGCTGTTAGGACAAAAATCGTCTCGGTGTATGTTCACAAGCCACCGTTTTCTAAGGTCCACATCTGAAGGAAAACTGTGAAAACTTAAAGTTCCGTTGAACTTTGCAGAAGATGTACACAGCGGAACACAACAGTGTACGTTGTATACCTTCTGCTGTCTCTGAAATCTATAAACACACTTTTTTCTGAACATTTCCTCCAAACTTCAAAACAATGGCCGACAAACCGGAACTCAGTGAGCCCTATTACTTCAAGGCGGAACTACGTCACGAGTCTGTAGCGTATTGCTTGGCAGGTGGTGAAATGAAGTATGTTGAATATCATCATTAGGGTGTTCACTCGATTCTTGTCATTGTACACTCGATGAGCGTGCATTATTTCACCCTGAAGGTTACCAAGTGAGGGAAACCACTTTAGGGAGCAACTGTGTCAGGTATCGGACAGCATTAGACCCTTCCAACCCCTCCGGTAGACCCACAATTCAAATCTTGAGTGGCTAGTAGCTTTGAGTTGCCTTTTACATCCGATTGTATTTTCCCCATTTCTGTATTTATAGTGCCAATACTCTCAGACAAAGACATTAAATGGTTCTGGATAGCACACAGCTTCCTTTCTGTATCTTTTCCCATCTGTTGAAGTTGGTCAAACCGGGATTCAAGATAGTCACGCTGTCTCTCTAACACCGATTCAGCAATTGCTTCCATGTCAGTCCGATTTGCTTTGCTCTTTAAAGCATTATGCTGACTTTTTATTCGGTTTAGCCTTCCCGCTTCAATGGTAATTTTTAAGAACAGACTGAACACAAATAAACTGTTTCAAAATTAACAGTTCTGGGTGAGAAGAATCGATCTACGCTGCTATCTCATCCAGCTGATTACGTGACTCTCCCAGACATAAACATTTCCTCAGGACAGGAAGCTGATCTTCAGTCAAGTTGTAAGGTTTTCAGAACCTCAGACACTTTGATCTTCTGAGACAGACAATACACACACCGTGTATTAAGATACATCTGTTTCCACATCTCACTGAGAGAAGATGTGAGAGAAGTCCCTTTTCACCTATTCTTTCCATCCACTTCCCCTCACCCATGTTTGGTATCATTTAAACTGTTACTGTGTGTCTGCTACAATGGTCTCATTCTCACAAGAAGTAAACTAAAAGGTAAACAGATCCTAAGAGTTCAGAGATATTTTGCTCACTGTAAAGGGTGTACTATTTCCCAGTGTCTTTCATGTAAATTACCATCTGTCCCCAGAATTTAAATTGTTAGTTCCTGTCTCCATTTTGGGGGATGTCTGTCTGGGTATGAAGTTCTTAAAGAAGTGTAGCAAGAAGATCAGGGCCTTCCGTAGCCGGAATGAGCCCGTGGTATACGAACTTGTACACACACTTCATACTATGTATTTTTCTTAAGTCAGGTATGCATCTTACGCTTAGATTCATCTTTGAGATTTTGATGTCTTGTATTGATCTGATATCTTTCAATTGGCTGTAGAACTGGCATAATACATATTTACCTGACTGATAATAAATTGTTATATTTGATTTTATTCTGACTTACTCTGAAATAATTTTTTGAATTATATTAAGTGAAGGCTTATGTTACCGCAAATATGCATCCAGTGTTAAGTACATTCTAGATCTCAGGTTAGATGAAGCAGGGAGCACATCAGGTGAGATTTTAGATTTCTGACTAACTGCTTGACTATGGTTAAGTTGCTATGCAGTTGCATTAACTATGTGGGGTTAGACAAAATATTATTGGAGTTCTAGCATGGTTCGGGCATATTTCATTATTTTACTAGCCAAACCTCTGGTCATTGTCTCAGTTTTATTGAAGTTGTTATATAGTTATACTAACTATAGGGGGCTAGATAAAACACTATTGAGGTATTAGCATATTTCATAGTGCTGGCCATAAACTATGATTTTGCTTGAGCTTTAACTAAGTTGTTACATAGGTGACTGTAGGGGGCTAAACAGAACCACTAATTAAAAAATGACAAGCATGACACGGTCGATTAAATTGTTAATCATAACCTCTGACTAATGATCAGACTGGAGGGTTTGTGATCATGGGGCCCAAAGAAAAAACAGCCGACGTGAGGCACCCTGAGTGACATGGATTCCTAATTAATGAGGAAATGTAAAGTAAAGAGTTCAATAGAATGATCAAATGTTAGAATAACAACGATTATGAATGGACAACCAATTCATATGACAATTGAAATTCATAATAAAATGGAGTCACGTAATAAAATGTAGGTAAATTCAACAGTCAGATTTTTTTCTGAATAATGACTATTCTCCACAGAAATGCTGTATTAGTCACTGTTCATCCAGAAATCTTATGTATTAAACAGAACAAGGTTGTTCTGTTCTGTCTCTTCTATAATCTTTCCAACTAAGATGCCACAGGCTGAGCAGATGTCCACCAAAGAGGAGCTGACGAGGCAGGTGACCACCAAGGCGGAAAAGGCGGGACTGCAATAGAGAGCAGCATTCAGAGAGTTCAGGAATGACTTTCATGTTCATGTAAGGACAGGCAGAGAGTTCAAGGATGGCCTCCTTGGCCGTAACAGGGCAAGCCGAGAGCTCAAGAGTCACTTCAGTGCTTGAAATGGGACAGGCAGGGGACTCAGGCTGGTACCAACACAATACTGAGCTCTAAGGCTTGAGTGAGTTCTGGAGTGGAGTCATAGGCTGGAGAGGGCTCTGAACCAGATTCTTGAACTGAAGTGGGCTCTGGAGTAGTCTTGTGGACTGAAACGGGCTCTGGAGAAGACTCATGGACTGGACCGGGCTCTGGAACGGACTCATGGGCTGGAGGCAACACTGAAGCGGACTCTTTTGCTGAAGAGCAGTATGTGGCCCAAATACATGCAATATCCATTGCTGTAACAGGGAGTACAGTTGTCAGCAAAACCTCAAGACTTAACACTACTGCAGAGATGCTAGCTTCTCACACCAACGTCAGCGGAGTGTCCTCCAAGCTAGTCTTAAATGCCTCAAAGGGCCACCTTAATGGCTTCATGCGACACGTTCATGATGCCTGGTAACACTGACATGGTGTCCATGATGGCTGAAGACTCCGGTGTGGCACTCGTAATGGCTGGAGATTCTGACATTACACTCTAGAGCATGCTGTGGAACAGCGTCATCTGGAACAGGCCCCAGGACTACTGAACCTGGGACCATGAGATACAGCAAAGGAGTAAGAATACTCCATCTCCTCCTCTTCTGAGAGCGGGGCAACATGTTAGGAATAGGGATAGGCTGGGACATGGGAATTACAGGGAGAGGGACCACTCCTCATGCAGAAGTTCCATTTCCTTTAGGTGACAAATTTAATCGACAGCCTCCTAGGTCTTTAAATCTCCCAGCTCCTCCCAATCAAAAGAGTCATCCCGTCCAGTAAGAGATTAGTGTATGAGGGTACACTCACTAAACCCTAGCCCCCCTGGACTGCATCAAGGAGGATTTGAGCATACACCTCAAAAGGGCGTCTGTTTTGGTGGCATTCTGGCCAGGAGTAGGTCTTGGGAGATAGTTTCCTGCTCAACAGGAGCTGGGTACAAAAATATACTTATAATAGGGCTGGCAGTCTGCTGGACTCTCACTGGCTGGTTCATTCTGACAAACAGAACCCAAATGCAGAACAGCCAGGGAAGCTTAAGAAAGGACATTTATTATCAAAAATAAGTAGTAACACAAAACTGGACTAAAACAAAGCCCAGAAAACAGCCAACCTGGCAAGAAAACAAAAGACCCATGGTAGGGTAAATAAAACAAAGCAGAACAGATCTAAGCAAATAAGCAGAAAGAAATACCTTGACTTGACTGACAGCACCCAGGGAAACAGTAGCCGCGTTTCCACTGTCGGGCCAAAAGCTAGTGCATGCCAGGGCCAGTCGCATTTCCACTGTCACTTACAGGGCTTGATTGTGCCTTGTAGGGGCTTCCTCTGGGCCAAGGGCCAAGGTTTTTTGGCCCAACGAAAACCTTGGGCCAAAGCAGGCCAGCTTGGGTTTAAGGAGTCGCTATGAACAAAGGCGGAGTTTAAGGAGTCGCTATGAACAAAGGCGGAGTTTCTCAGTGTCTAGAGAGCATCAGCGCTGCATTATTTCATATAGTAAATGGCTAAAGCATCAGCATTAAAGACTTTTAAAATAAATTTAGCTAAAAACGTACTTTGAGACAGCAGCGAATGTTTGAAATAACTTTGGTTTGAAATGCGATGTGATCACCATTAAAGCACAAATATTTATAACCGATGCAAAAGACTATGCACATTAGCCATTACCATAGTGATGTGTTGCGGAGCTCCTGAACACAGGAGATCTCTGGTGGCCATCTAGGCACATCAACTGAAGACAGTGACAGACAGGCCCAAAGTCTTGCAGTCTCTACTAACTACTAATAAGCTTCAGCTCTCATTAATGTTCAACCAAAACAGAGGTTCCACTGTTTCTACTTTAGGATAGTTTCACTTTAACTTTTTCACACTCTTCCCAGTATGTTTGTTCCAGGGTGGTAACAGAGCAAAAGACAAGGTGTGCAAATGTAGTAAAAGGTTGATGAGCCATCAAAGCAGTTATTTATCATACAAGTAAGTACCACTTATACAGTGTTGAAGCCTACCATACAGAATGAATTCCTGGTTCCCTTCAACATATTTAGTTGAATGCATTTAAACACTGATCTAGCTAAATGTGGCGTTAATTATAGTAAAGTTTTGAGGTGTAGGTTTTCTGAACTTTTCAAATTTGCTATGTCACTTGCGTGAGGTGGAACCTCCTTGAAAAAAAAAAAAATCTCAATCAGAATCACTGGGACTGACACAAACACACTGAACTGTATACTCCTGCTGTCATTTACACCTGGGATGTTGTATTGTGTGGTCCAGGCTAGGAAACAGGTACTCAGCTGAATAGGAGAAAATGACATGTGCAAATACATTGTTCATTGGTCATCTGTTGCATTATTACTATATAACTGACCACCGTTTGGCATTTTTTAAAATCTAATCTTGTACCAGCAGTATCCTCTTAGAAACATACAATGCAGTCATCCAAAAGAACTGTAATGAGGACTCTGGGAAGTGTGTAAGATCCATGTGCGAGCTTTATTGAACAGATCGTAGTCAATCCAGGCAAGGTCAATCTCCAACAAACAGGTATATCCAGGGCAAAACAATCTCGTAGTCCACAATACAGGCACAGTCCAAAAACCAGAGAGAGCAGTCCAAAAAGTAACAAATAAACAAGGAAATGAAACCAGACAGAACTATGGCAATGAACGAGGCAAAATTGTGGCAAAAACAAAGACAAAACTATGATCATGAAACAAAACCATGAAAAGACAAAAACAGGGCAATGGAAACAGGGAAAAACGCTTGGTAGAGTCCGCAAGAGCAAAACAATACTTCGCAGCTTCCTGTTTGAAAATGGCCTCCTTTTATGGCCACCAAACAGGAAGTAACAAACGAAGCAGCAGAGGGAGCAGCAACAGTCAAGTCAGTGGGTGAGGGCTCCCTCTGCTGCGTTACAGAATCCCCCCCCCTAGGAGCGACCCCTGGCGCTCAAACAACAACAGTCCAGGAGGGTGGGGGAACAGAGGCAAAACAGGGGGTGGGACGGAGGGCCAGGTCCATGTAGAGGAGGTGGGCCTGGATCGTGGAGCAGGGACAGACAGTGAAGCACTGGAGGACTTGGGCCATGGAACAGTGGCAGATAGTGGAATCTCGGAGGACCTGGGCCGTGGAGCAATGGCAGACAGTGGAACCTTGGAGGACCAGGGCCGTGGAGTTGTGGCAGACAGTGAAACTTTGGAGGACCAGGGCCGTGGAGCAGTAGCAGACCGTGAAGTACTGGAGGGCCTGGGCCGTGGAGCAATGGCAGAGTAGGGAACCATGGTGGGGCAGGCAGAGTAGATAGAGCAGGGAGCCATGGCGAGGCAGGCAGAGCAGGCAGAACAGGAAGCCATGGCGAGGCAGGCAGAGCAGGCAGAACAGGAAGCCATGGCGAGGTAGGCAGAGCAGGCATAGCAGACAGGAGCAGTGATATCCACAGTGAAACTAGTGATATCCATAGCAGAGCAGTGTGTTCACGGACAATTTCCTTGGTCGTGGCATAACAGGTAGAGAGTTCATTATTGGCCTTCTTGATCGTGACATGGCGATCAAAGAGTCCATGATAGGCCTTCGTGGCTGTGACATGACAGGCAGAGAGTTTATGGGAGGACGCCGCCCCCATGGGAGGATCTACAGCATATGCTGACACCTCTGGGGGCATGGGCGCAGATTCTTGGGCAGACGTGGCAGTGAATTCATAAATGGACGCCACCTCCTTAGGAGGTTCTACAGCGTGAGCTGACACCTCAGGAGGTATAGGCGCAAACTTGTGGACAGATGAAGCCTCAGGAGCAGACTTGTGGTCAAATGAAGCCTCTGGGGCAGACTTGCAGTCAGGCGAGGCCTCTGGAGCAGACTTGTGGACAGACCAAGCCTCTGGAGTAGACTCGTGGACAGACAAGGCCTCTGGAGTAGACTCGTGGACAGACAAGCCCTCTGGAGCACACTCGTGGACAGACGAGGCCTCTGGAGCACAGTGTGCAGCCCACACACTGAAAATGGCAACGGCCATTACAGGCAGCACAGTAGATAGTGGGATGCCTGTTGGCCTAGAGGGTGTGGATGCTGTGGACTTGTGGCTTGGGAATGTGGGTTCTGCGTGGCTTGGGAGCGTGGGCTCTGCGTGGCTTGGGAGCTCAGAGGGGACCTGGTAAGGTTCTGGTAGGACAGCCATTTCTTGACTTGATTCATGGAGGTCTGCCATGACTTGACTTGACTCAGGGAGGTTTGCCGTAGCTTGACTTGACTCAGAGAGGCCTGCCGTGACTTGACTTGACTCGTGAAGAACAGCTGTGACCTGACTTGGCTCAGGTAGATCAGCTGTGGCTTGACTTGGTTCACGAAGGTCAGCTGTGGCTTGACTTGGCTCGGGAATAACAGCAGCGACTTGACTTGGCTCATGAAGATCTGCTGTAACTTGGCTTGGCTCATGAAGATCAACTGTGGTTTGGCTTGGCTTGTGAAGATCGGTAGTGACTTTGCTTGACTCAGGAACCACGGCTGTGACTTTGGTTGACTCAGGAACCACGGCTGTGACTTTGCTTGACTTGAGGACTACAGCTATAGCTTTACTTGACACAGGAGCAATAGCTGTAACTTGACTGGACTTCGGAAGAGCAGCTCTGACCTGACTTGACACAGGAAACACAGCTTTAACTTGACTTGACACTGGAACAGCAGCTGTAGCTTCACTTGACTCTGGAACAACAGCCAACCCACTGGACTCAGGAAACGAGCTGCAACTTGACTTGACTTGGAAACTTGACTTGACTCAGGACGAGCTGCAACACTTGACTTGGAAAATTGACTTGACTCAGGAAACTTGAAACTTGACCAACTTTGACTGAAACAACTTGACCTCAGGAAACACAGCTGTAACTACTTGACTCAGAACAACATTTGCTGGGGACAACTGTGACTTTGCTGACTCTGGGGGCACAGCTGCGACTTGACTCGCGGGGAACAGCTGTATCTTGATTCTCTCATGGAGAACAGCTGTATCTTGACTTGACTCATGGAGAACAGCATCTTGGCTGCTGTATCTTGGCTTGGCTCATGGAGAACAACAGCTGTGTCTTGGCTTGACTCATGGAGAACAGCTGTATCTTGACTTGACACAGAAAGTGTAGCCCTGACTTGACTTGACACCGGAGGATCAGGCATCACTTGATTAGGCTCAGACGGGGCAGCCATCTCGTGAACAGGCTTGGGGATGGCGGCCATCTTGTGGACGGGCTCTGGGATGGCAGCCAACTTGTGGACTGGCTCTGGGATGGCGGCCATCTTGTGGACTGGCTTGGAGATAGCAGCCATCTTGTGAGCTGGTTGTAGGAGGGCGGCCATGACAGGTGCAGACTCTGGACAGGCAGGCGTGGCGTGAGCAGGCCCTGGAGCGGCAGGCGTGGCGTGAGCAGGCCCTGGAGCGGCAGGCGTGGCGTGAGCAGGCTGTGGCTTGGCAGACCTGACGTGAGCAGGCTGTGGCTTGGCAGACTAGGTATGAGAAGGCTCCGACATGATAGTGACAATACCGGACATAAAGGTTGGGGTGTGAAAATGTTCTGGTGTAATGGGTGCTGAAGGTTTGCAGGGCTCCTTATCCGCAATCCCCACAGTAAATGATCCGGCCAGCAGCAAAGCATAGTCAATATATTTCTCCAAAGACCAGTGACGGTGATGACGTGGCATTTTATTTGATATTTCTTTACACAAGCCAAAAAAGAAAATGTCCTTGAGAAAACTGTCCTGAAAATCCACCAAGTGACAGAGCTCACAAAAGTCCATAACATACTGCTCTATGGGCCGGTTACCTTGTCGGAGTTGAACGAGGCGTGATGCTGGGTCCATGGTGATCTGTGTTGAAAGCCACTGGATCTTTGGGTGGCGAAGTATTCTGTAATGAGGACTCTGGGAAGCGTGTAAGATCCACGTGAGAGCTTTATTGAACAGATCGTAGTCAATCCAGGCAAGGTCAATCTCCAACAAACAGGTATATCCAGGGCAAAACAATCTCGTAGTCCACAATACAGGCACAGTCCAAAAACCAGAGAGAGCAGTCCAAAAAGTAACAAATAAACAAGGAAATGAAACCAGACAGAACTATGGCAATGAACGAGGCAAAACTGTGGCAAAAACAAAGACAAAACTATGATCATGAAACAAAACCGTGAAAAGACAAAAACAGGGCAATGGAAACAGGGAAAAATGCTTGGTAGAGTCCACAAGAGCAAAACAATACTTCGCAGCTTCCCGTTTGAAAATGGCCTCCTTTTATGGCCACCAAACAGGAAGTAACAAACGAGCCCTCACCCACTGACTGACTGTTGCTGCTCCCTCTGCTGGCGTGGCATTACAAAAACATGTATGTGTTTTCACATTGCTCTGAAAAAGTCAGAATTAAAAAAAAAAAAAATCTTGCCCATAAAGGATCAGGTCACTGACACAAAAATCAACCCAGGCTAATTGGAAATACATGATTTTGGCTACATTTCTGGAAAAAAAAAAATGTAATAATAGACACATTTCACTGCAGTTTTCCAGGTGAAATGAACACCTGAAAACTGCAGTAAGACACTGATTATTAATTGAAAATCTGCCCCTGTAATCATAATTTGTGTGCATAAAAATTTATTCTTTCAGGATAAGTGCAGTGAAATGAGGCAGTAAAACACCAACAACTCTTGTTCACACAAATTGCGATTACAGAACATGTAAAGACCACACCGAGGTGTCGAGATCGTGGAATAAACCCTTCCCGGCCTGTCTATATATCCCCGCCTCTGACAACTACGGCGACGTGGTACGGATGGCCGAGCAAGGCAAGGCAGATGAGATGATAGTATGCTGATTTAGTTACTGCTTTGACATGACTACTGAAACTAAGGTCTGACTCCAGAAATCACACCAAGATTCCTGACTTGGTTTTTAGTTGTTTGACCCCTAGAGTCAAGGTATGCATTCACCTTAAGGACTTTCTCTTTGCTTCCAAATGCAATGACTTCAGTTCTCTCTTTGTTTAACTGAAGGAAGTTCTGGCACACCCAACTGTTAATTTCATCAGTGCATTGGCAGAGGGAATCAATGGGGCTGTAGTCATTTGGTGATAAGGCTAGGTAGATCTGGGTATCATCAGCATAGCTGTGATAGGCAATTTGGTTCTTTCTCATTATTTGACTTAGTAGGAGCATATACAGGCTAAACAAGAGTGGCACTAGAATTGAGCTGTGAAGGCACCCTTGTGCTGTTACAAACTTGCATGTAGAGCCCTGCGTGGGACTGTTTTCTTAAATCCGCACCCACCCGCTTCCGCAGAATTTCTGACCAGGACCGCCCACTCCCGCAACCTGCGTGTTCCACGCCCACAATGTGTGTGTCCACTCACGCCCGTTCCCGCAGACTTTCTCTCACAGAGCATCCGCATTGAGACAGTCAGAGAAAGTGAGAAATCTGATTGGATGCCTAGTTTCACAAACATGTCAGTGCCGGAGAATTAAAATGACAGTAATGAAAACGGGTAAGTAAATGAAGGCGGCACAAACAGAAGACTACTCTAATGTTACCAAAGACTATAGAATACCCTTTAAAGCCTTAAAAGAACTGTGATGTCACGCGATCTTACCCAAGCATTCCAGTATGTAGATATTATAATAACAACATGAGCGCTTAAAATGAACAAAGTGATCAACGTAACTGATCGGCTTATGTGCTGTGTTCAAGCACAGCTTTTTGTTCAGACGCCCACTCCCACTCCCACCCACAGCAAAGGTAAAACTGCCCGCTACCGTGAGATTTGCGTTGGATCCTGCGGTCCCGTGGGAGTCTAAACCCAATGAAGCCCTCTACCGGCATGACTTCTCTTCTGCAGAACACTCAAGAAGCTATTTTGAAGAATGTTTTTGTTCAGACAGTAAAAAACAAACAAACAAACAAACAAACAAACATGTTTTCCTCAATATATATTCTTTTGTGTTTAACAGAGGAAAGTCATACAGGTTTAGAGCACCATTAAAGTGAGTAAATGATGACAATTTTTAATTTTTGAAGGAAAAATCTCTAAAAACTTAAATCTTATGGTTAAAAAGCCACAACTCCCATAAAACCCACAATTGCTTTATGAGATTCCTGAAAACTCACTCCATGACACCAAAGGATCTTGCAGACAAATGAACAAACTCAGGTCAATCAATAGAAGATATTTTTTTCTTTTTTTAACAGGGCCTTATATGTAACACTTAGCATGTTATGTTCTATGACACTCAAATTCAAATTTTATATTTTTATAATGTGAGCAATGCCTGGTCACGGATTGGTCCCTGATCAACCAATCAGAATGAAAATATGACTCCTAACTTAATCTGATTGAGCTACAGGCATCACAAACGAGAGACATGGGCTGCATTCAGCCCCGACAAAATGATGCAAAACTTTTTTTAAATGGAAACGGTGGTGCGTGGTCAGAGAAAGTGAGAAATCTGATTGGATGCCTAGTTTCACAAACATGTCAGTGCCGGAGAATTAAAATGACAGTAATGAAAACGGGTAAGTAAATGAAGGCGGCACAAACAGAAGACTACTCTAATGTTACCAAAGACTATAGAATACCCTTTAAAGCCTTAAAAGAACTGTGATGTCACGCGATCTTACCCAAGCATTCCAGTATGTAGATATTATAATAACAACATGAGCGCTTAAAATGAACAAAGTGATCAACATAACTGATCGGCTTATGTGCTGTGTTCAAGCACAGCTTTTTGTTCAGACGCCCACTCCCACTCCCACCCACAGCAAAGGTAAAACTGCCCGCTACCGTGAGATTTGCGTTGGATCCTGCGGTCCCGTGGGAGTCTAAACCCAATGAAGCCCTCTACCGGCATGACTTCTCTTCTGCAGAACACTCAAGAAGCTATTTTGAAGAATGTTTTTGTTCAGACAGTAAAAAACAAACAAACAAACAAACATGTTTTCCTCAATATATATTCTTTTGTGTTTAACAGAGGAAAGTCATACAGGTTTAGAGCACCATTAAAGTGAGTAAATGATGACAATTTTTAATTTTTGAAGGAAAAATCTCTAAAAACTTAAATCTTATGGTTAAAAAGCCACAACTCCCATAAAACCCATAATTGCTTTATGAGATTCCTGAAAACTCACTCCATGACACCAAAGGATCTTGCAGACAAATGAACAAACTCAGGTCAATCAATAGAAGATATTTTTTTCTTTTTTTAACAGGGCCTTATATGTAACACTTAGCATGTTATGTTCTATGACACTCAAATTCAAATTTTATATTTTTATAATGTGAGCAATGCCTGGTCACGGATTGGTCCCTGATCAACCAATCAGAATGGAAATATGACTCCTAACTTAATCTGATTGAGCTACAGGCATCACAAACGAGAGACATGGGCTGCATTCAGCCCCGACAAAATGATGCAAAACTTTTTTTTAAATGGAAACAGTGGTGCGTTGAACTTCCTGTTCTGATGGTGCAAGAGTTGCAACTATGGCAGCTGAGAAGGCCATTCTTTGTGTTCTTTTGGAAGATTTTTCAGAGCCTGATGAAATCGGTATAAATACATGTTTAATACTGCAAAATACGCTCGATGTTATAGTCACTGCCCTTGCTGTCCAGAATAAAAGAGAACATCCCAGTCGAGTGAAGGGATTTGTGGAAACTGTGGTTCCTAATTTTTGTGATCCAATATTTGCCTTGCATTTCAGGATGAAAAGACAAACATTTCAGGTGAAGGATAATCAACTTCTTACCTCCGAGACTGTGTTACGATCTATATGACCTTATTATTTTTATTGTGAGTGTTACACTGTAAAAAAAAATTATATATTAAATTATAAATATATAAATTATATTATAAAATATTTTATATATATATATATATATATATATGTGCTATATATAAAATAGCACATACCATTTTACCACTTCTTAAAATTCTTAAAATGTATCCTAAGCACAACAACTATGATAATAGTGAACAGCAATGACAGTAAAGCTTCAAATAAAACTTCAAATAAAACTCTTACCAAATAAAACTTTTGTTACACACAAGAAGCATTTTTCAAAACTTTTACATCCCATTTGAAGTTTTAAGTGAATCACTCCCCACCCACTACCACTGTGTAAAGAGGACCTCTGGGATTTCTTAAATTGAACTGTCAACTTTTTCAAACATTGTTTTTCCTAAACCTGCAGTAACGTTTATACATAAATATTTGTATATTACAGCAATTTAAAAAAAATAAATAAATCAGGAACAAATTCAATCATGAGAACAATTCTAAAAACATACAAATTCATAGAAAAACTCTCCTGAGTAGAATACATTTGCCTTTAGTGGATTAATAGTTTTTCCAGTTGAAATCCACAAACTCCTTGGACACATGAGGGTTCAGGCCAGAGTTTCTCCTTTGCACCATCTTTCCACTTCTTTTGCTGATCTGGAATTTTGCAGAGCGCTTGAGGTGTGTCACCATTGATCCTCACAATGAACCTTCACATAAAAAATAATTCATTAGATTCAGATTTCATTCTCTTGGTAAAAACTTTTTAGAGCATTAGTTCAGCCAAAATGAAAATGTTATCATCATTTACTATGTTGTTACAAACCCATAAAACTCAAGTTTGTTTTCGGAACACGTTACAATTAATATTCTCTCTTCATTTTTGTCTATCCAGGCAACCAAAGTCTTTTAGCTTCAAAAAGTGCATAAAGACACCGTAAAAATATTCCATATGATTCAAGTGGTTTAAGACACCTAATCAGTTCTTAAGCATGTTTGAGATTCTGTTTACCACATTTGATGTAGTGTACGTATTCTCTCAACATTTACTCACCCTCATGTCATCCCAAATATACTTTCTTCTGTGGAACACAATTGGATATTTTTAGGAAAAAAAAGAAAACAAGTCATTTGAAGCAAAACGATGGGTGTGTGTGAGAAATGTTTAAATATTTTTTCAAGATTAATATTATAAACCACTGCTTCCAGACAAGTGTCCTACATGTGTTCATGTGTTTGTTTGACGTAAATGTCAGCATGTTGTGAAGTATGATATAAGTGTGTGTGTGTGTGTGTGTGTGTGTGTGTGTGTGTGTGCGATCCTGTGAGTGTCCTCATCACTTCTCCCATGTTTGACATCTGGCCGGAAGCAATGGTTTATAATTTGAAATATTTAAAATATTAGTATTTTTCTCACAAACATCTATAGTTTTGCTTCAGAAGACATTGATTAATTCACTGGGGTCACACATATTTCCGTTGTGTTTTCTTTGTGTAGTCTTTGAAGCATCAGCTTTGAGAAACCTATCCACTTGCATTATATGTACTAATATAGATTATTCAACATAAGATTATTAACATAAGACATAAGATTATTTTTAAAAAAATTCCACAGAAGAACAAAAGTCATGTACATCTGGGATGGCATGAGGGTAAGTTATGGGAGAATTTTGCATTTTTGAGTGAGCAATTTTGATGGGCAAATTAAGCCTAGTGAAGGACTAAGACTTTCCTCTGACTGTTTCGGGAAAAAATTCAAAGCTTCGAGAGTGTCGAAAACAGCTCTATCCATTGGTTAGTAAAAAATAAAGCAGCCAAAGCCTGTGAAAGAAGCTCCATCGGAAGAAGCATCACCACACATTCCATAGATTAACTCATGTTACGTGCACATAATGAAATAATTTGTATTTATATTACTTGTATGACTGGGTACACTGCAAAAAATGGAAACAACTGGAAACAAGACAAAAAATCTAAGTAAGAAAAGCATTTTTTGCAGAAATGTAATTAAATACGTTTAAATGTAAATGTACTCGTAAGATCTGAGAGTTCGAACAGACAGAAAGTGAGGCTTTGTTTGTCATTTGTCACATAATTTCTACGTTAAAATTAAGGCTTCATCTGGCACGCCCATTTATTCTCGGCACAAGCTCCAATGCCTTGGCTTAAATCTCACATCACTAGTTAACAACCCCTTAAAAAGGGATAGTCCACCGAAAAATTACAATTCTTGTTATTCTTTACTCACCCTCATGTCATTTCAAACCTGTATACACTTTTGTCCTCTGTGGAACACAAAAGAAGATATTTTGAAGAATGTTGGTGACCAGTGTTGGTGTTTCAGTTCCTGATGACTTCCATTAAATGGACAAAAACAGGTTTGGAACGACATGGGGGTGAGTAAATGAAGTTTCATTTTTGGGTGGACCATTTAAGGGATTGGTTATTCAAAAATGCAAATTCTCTAATAACTTACCCTCATGCCATCCCAAATATACATGGCTTTCATTCTTCTTTTTCCCTTTAATGTTTAATTAATCAATTAATTTATTTATTGTGTTCATGTTTAAATAGTGATATTTATAACTTTACAAAAAACATTTCACATTTGATTATGGAGTCAGTAAAAATATGGAGCCTTTCTCATTAGTTCAAAGGGATAGTTCACCTAAAAATGACACTTCTATCATCATTTACTTACCCTTGTTATTCAAAATTTATTTGAGAAGATGATAGATAGAAAGTTAGTTGTTGTGACCCACACACACACAAACACCGTTTTTGTCAATTATAGCTACAGTTATAGAAATGATCAGTTGTCAGTTACATAAATGAAAAAAAAAAAAAAAACTTACACTGGCTAAAAGAAACAGCAAATCCTCTGCTTCTTTTGAGGTGGGCCATCAACAACAGGACAGTTACATCAGTATTCACATCTGGCACAGCAGCAGAAAGCTCAGTAACATTAATATCTACTCGGGTGTGCTGAAAATGATGACTTCACTCTATAATACTTTTTACAGTTATTAACTGGACGCAAATTTTTTTCTTACCATCTCGAATGTGCCATCTTAGGTGTTAAGTGTTCACACTGGCTGAAGAATTTAGTTGACACGCTGCACGCACTGCATCTACAATTCAGATGGTGTTCAGATCAGTTTGTTAGTTTTGCGGTACATGTGCAACTGAAGTGCAGAGAGGCTTAAGAACATGCATGATCATTCAGGCACTGTACATAAAACCTGAAGTTTGCCAAGTCGTGAAGTGACAGCATTATTTTTTGTTTTTAATTAAACCAAAAAATACATTGACATAAAATTTGTAATGAAAAAGAAGGAATATTGTACATACATTTGCTTACAGCTGCGAGGTTCTTGTGTGTGCGTCTTCCTTTTCTTCTCTCCCAGAGGAAAAAAGCCTTTCTGTCATTGGTCAGGTTTCGCGCTCATTTTTTTTTTTACTGTATTTGGATTTACAGTAAAAGAAAAAAGGTTGTAGTTTAATGGTGCCAAGAGGATATTTCCCATAATGCAACTTTAAAATACAGTAACATACTGTATAACTGTGATATTACAGTTCAATACTGTGTAATTTTCAAAAATTGCTAATAGTGAAGGCTTATCATTATTGCTGATCACTGTTGTCGTGCTATGATACTGTAATGTGTACTATTACATAGCCCAATTAGAGGAGTATAGAGAAGTTTATGAAAGTGTCACTCTGCAATACAATAGCAAAATATACAAATATGTATAGTTTTTTTATGATATATTAATCAGTGTCTAGCACACCTTCCTACGAAAGGATATGGACCAGAAGACATTGCAATTACTGCATATTCATTGCAATTGGTACATATTAGACAGACTTAAAGTTCCAGATCTATACTTGTGCTCTTATTATTTTAGTTATTTTGCCTTTAAATGTAAATAAACGTGAAAACAATATACTTGCTCTTGTGAATTTGTTTTGATGGTAATTACATTTACCACTGTATATAGCAGTATGTGCATCTTTGTGTAAACAACAGCCATAGCAAGATTTGTGTCAGCATATTTACAGCACCATAGGGGATGTCAAAAATTCTACTATAAATGCATACATTGTGTGAGCTGTCTCACTTTAATACCACGTGGTTTATATACATGTTGCAGCTGCTTGGGCTGACATTTTTGACACACCCACCAAACAAGAGAAAATGTATCTCAAACCCTGTTGCACACCATTTCCAGGAAACATGTTGTTCAACCCGGAAACCGTAGCAAAACGCTGGGCGCCGGTTTGAGCTTGAAGACTAGACAGGAAGAGGAGGAGGAAGCCCACATTTCACCTTTTAAATGCAGAGTTATGTTGATGGTAGCCTTGTCAACTTGCACCTCTTGTAAAATTAAGACTATCAAATGATAATATTCAAAGTTATTTTGAAGATCTTTCACAGTTGCAGAACGCATGATTTTTTAAAAATTTAATGTCCATCGCAATGGACATCAGGTCTCGAACGATATCAACAGGAACCTCATGAATTAGTTGTATAACAGGTTGAGAAATTTCTAGAAGCATTTCAAAACTAAATACAGAGGTACAAATTCTAATGTTAATGTTTTATGAACATTGATGTTGTCACGATTTAGCTCAAAGGGAAATGTATATAAATAATTACAATTAATTATGATTAATTACAATTATTTATATCAGCTGCCAGTAGTAACTGTAGCAGAATCAATTTTCCATCAACTAATCTTCCATCAATGAAACTCTAAGAAATGATATTTTCTTGGCCACAGAAAATAACTTCCTTAAAGTGCCGTTGCATTAGAGCAAGTAGCTCGAATCGGAATCGTAAAGGGACATTCATTTGCAAGGCAGAATCAGAATCAAAACTCATGTAATTTGTGCACAATAGTTTATTAACGAAGGACTAACACATAATCTAAACAAACAAACAAACAAACATGAAATCACTCATACATGGGGGAATGGTCAGTGAGAAGCAGTTAGAGAGAGACAAGGAAATGAAGCTATGAAAAGAGTCAGTTAACCACCTGAGTGAAACCATCAGTGCTGTCTACAGCTTATACTAAACCTCTGTTTTGTTTAGTTAAATGTACGATACTTGCATCGAACAAGTGTCCAAATGCAGTCTCGGCTGAAAGTCTTGATGGTTTGAAGCAGTGGTGGTTTTGGAATTGCAGTCACGTTCTTCCGAGTCTGAAGAGTGATGAATTCCAAAGATGTTCTGACTCGATGGTGATTGGGAGTTTCTTCCCATGTGAAAAGTGAAGAAGAACCAAGAGCTGAGAGGGACCCAGCTGAAGTCCTGTGATCTTTGGGGAATGGAAAGACAAGGCCGCAAGGCCTGGCGCGTGCTTAGGGAAGTCCTGAAGAGTTCTAGCTCATCTTCTTAGGTTCTAAAAGAACGTCTGACTGACTGAGGCGAGTCATGAAGATGAATTCCAGGGTTGAGTGGAAATGTCTGGCTCTTTGTGGTCGAGAGCCACAGCTCTGAATGTTGGGGCCTGTTGGGCCCGCCGGGCACGCCCTGTGCCGGCTCCGGCTCCCCGTGGGTTCCTCCACACGGGCAGCAATCGTAAGATGTTGCAGACGAGTGAAGAGAGTGAAGAGAGAAGAGGAGGCGATCAATCGTTTGATCCCTTTAAGCTCTCTGGATGCTGCGCCTCCAGGAGGTCCACGAACCAATGGTAACTTTCACCTTTGGAGGGAAAGTTTACGACTCTTTGTCTGTGAGCATGGTATTTTGCATATGTAATTCGATTGGGTGTTGATGCAAAACTACTAAGGTTTCTTAAAACACTAATATGTTGCATAGGTATCAACATCTAATTTACACCATCTTTTAGATCATCAAAATACGAATTAAAAGAGACCAAACATGACATAGGTGGGTTATATGACTAGTCATCTATCATAATGCATGCATAAAACAGTAGAAAGACAAATACAAATACAACAGACGAAATTAAAATACAATGCAGTAATACTGTACACAATGACCTGGGCTATGTGTGATAGGAAGGTCAAAGAAAGGTTTGTCTGTGAATGAATAGGAAAGAGTCCATTTCTATAGGCATTGTGTCTTTCCTATAGAGAAATGTAGTGTGCTCTGTTTGCATTCCTTGAAGCAATAAAACCTCTAATCAGATTGTTGTCCTGGCAACTGAGCCCTTTTGGGGTGTTAGCTGCTTTGGGGGTTGTCTCCAGAGCTCCAGCATATAGCTGGCTCGTTGGGTTTAAAGACTATTTGTTAAATGTAACAGTTAATGTATGTCTGATTGGTCCAGACGCTACAATGTTAATTAATTAAATTAATATTAATATGATTTAATTTACGTCTTCAAAGTGACTATAGCCTGTAAATCAAACTTTCATTAGTTTTAGTGAGAAACAGCCATAGTGGATATGAGATCAGTTAATACACAGCAACACACACACACACACACACACACACACACTCACACTCACATCATCTCCATGCACTAGAGGTCCAAAAATTCTTACCCGAACCCTTAGAGACCCGTAAATTGCACGGAACCGTCCTGGATCCGTATTTAATTTGAAAGTGAGACCCGAACCCGCGCAGACCCAAAAAATGCCTTAAAAGTTCCTACCCGGACCCGACTGTTATTCGTAAATTGGACCCGAACCCGGCTGGGAAGACACAGACCTGACTGCACCCGGTCGGCACAGCAAACTGCTATTAACAAGTCAATAAACAAGTTCCGAAAAAAACTTTTTGGCTTACCTAGTGTCCTCCTTGACACTAACATTTCCGTCCATGTTAGGCTGTTCCTCTGTCTTGTCGAGTGAAAGAACCTTCTTAATATACATTCATTATTCTAGCTCTAGCAATTTTTTTTTTAAATGCACAGAAGAAGAAGTGTGTTACACTTTACTGCATGTGCAGTGGTGTAGTGGTGTCTAGAGAAGTGGGCATACTTTTAATTTATTTAAGGTATTGTTTTCGTTATAATATACTGATTCAAATTAGTATTCAACAATTAATTGATTGGTACTGTCCGCTTGCAGTACTAACATTAACTTAACGTCACGCATGTTTTTTCCCCATCTTATTTCCCGCTTCATCCTGATTCATCCTGAAGTTACAAAACACACGCGAAGTGCTGACCGACACTGATCACTGGCGGGTGCGGTGTTCTCTGACCGATTCGGATATTACACACAAATGTTAAACAGACCTGGGACCCGAGGTAATAGATTGGAACCTGACCCGGACCCGGCTGACCATTTAAAATATAGACCCGAACCCGTACGCACACTGACGCCTTGATGCTATAATGCACACAATCATATATTCATCAAAACAATCAGCATGTACACATAACCCCATTCACATACACACAAAGACATTTATACATACTCAGATTCACCCACTTTACCCAGAAAAGGATCAAATTTTTTTGAGACCATCAGCGTTGGGCAGTAACGCATTCCTTTGTAACGCGTTATTGTAATTTGATTCTTTTTTTTAGTATTGGAGTCATTTAACACGTTATAATTTCCAAATTAGTAATTTGAGTATAGTTACAAGCATGCATTACTGCTGCGTTACGTCACTGCCGACAGAATGTTTTATCATCTAGATTGTAAAAAGGGTGTTGGCTAACGATGTCATCTGAGACCTACTTTGACTGGTAAGCGCCTGTGAGGCGGATACTACCAATGAAAACAAAGTCAGCATGGGGAGAGGAAAGTACGCGTTCTGTAGCTGAAAAATACAATCATTATTTTAAGTTCATTTCTGTCAAAGGAAAGAACATTATCGTGCGTTGTCAATTAGAGGGGAAGAAACCTTTTCAACCGTGAAAAACTCCATATCCATTTTAAAACACCTGAAAGGGCAGCACGGCACATTAAAACTTCTTGAGAACGTACCGGGTGCGGAGAGCAACGCACCAACTTCCACTGTCTTCACATGAGTCTCTGCCCGCCTGGACAACACATTTTATGTTACTTTTAACTCAACCAGTGTGTTATTCCTCTTTACACATTCAGTGTGTTAAAATACACTAATGTGTCATTAATAACACAATTTGTGTCATAGATGTGCTATTTTTTTTACCAGTTACAATGAATGCAATACAAAAACAACTTTTTTCTTTCAAATATATACATATTTATTAAAACTTAACTTCTGAATTTTCCCAAAGGTAATATTCACATGTCATTTGAATTTCATAAAGATATTTTTAAACAATTTTATATCTTGGATTTACAAAAAGGTTTTCTTTGTTAGAAATCATGTGAAGTGGTTTTACATCAGTAGCATTGCTTAAATTAATGACTTTATATTCATTTGTTCTTTGGACAGCATATGCATACAAGTGTGGGTGAAAATACACTTGAGATAGAACTCTAAGAAAAACTAAAACCCTTTCTTTTTCACATTGTGGAACTGTGTGTAAAACTTCACCAAAGAGACGCTCTTCTCTTAAGTCACGGTTTAAAGCAATTACACAACCAGTTTGAAAAGTCTGACCGAATGCATTAACAGAGTGAGAAACGAGAACAGTGCTACATGTGTCAAGTTCATAGCCAAAGTCTTTCATACCTTCAACAAAAAACATGCAAAACACAGTATGTCCTTACCAAGTATGGCATGTCTACAAATTGATGGTATTGTTCAAAAATCTCTTGCACTGTGGGGACGTGTTTGCAAACCTGCGAATACTGTATGTTTTCTCCATGCCCAATTTGATGGTATTGAGGTTTTCTGGAGATGGTTTCATCCTTTTGATCACAGTCGTCCACTCCTGAGTGGAGTCCTCCTCCCCTTCAGCAGTTATATCCAAAGTAATAGACACTCCAGAGGAAGCACTGATTCGACTACGTTTGCGCTGGTAGCGACGCTGATCATCATGAAGTTTCCTCCGTAGATTTCTAAGTCTCATCTCATTAAATCCACTGTGGGAGACTGGGTCATAGAAATGTTCCTGTATGATAGGGGAAGTATAACAATTGTAATTTTGTTTTAATTTCTTAAGAACCCATCATGTGTGATGAGCAAACAGCAGAATGGATGTACTTTTAGTGTTATTGTAAAATTTATATTGGTAAATAATTATATATATATATATATATATATATATATAAAAACAACTAAATTTTCTAAATTTTACACTACAATTTTACACAATTTTCAGTTGTTGTGTGACCTGTTAACCAATTAACATACCACAATTACTATTCCAATTTGCATTTGTTACAAGTGAGCTTTGTGTGTTTAAGTAAGTACAACTTACAAATCCTTCATTCTCTTCTTACATCTTGATCTTCAGAGAAGGAAACAGTGTTACCACACTTTCTGCCAACATCTGTTTCTCATCATTACAAGGATAACTATAAGCAAAACAAAAAGAAAACATAGAAGAATTACCCAATTCAATTAAACTTGTATATAACACATCAAAAACAAAATACACAAATAAAATTCAGTCAATTTTCCCTACTGGTGATTAGCAGTTTGTTTCACAAGTTTTTTTCATAATTATGTTCAAATTATTAAAAGTAATCAGTGTGTATTCAAAGTACTTATCATCTTTATACATTGTTGTATTCAGAGTTGTTTTAGTTAAATTTCTCAACTGTAAAAACTTACAATCCACTTTGTTCCACCAACGCACTGACTCCTATCTTGACGAGGAGTTTTCTTGATGTCTCTGAAAGCATTCCTGAAGCTTCATAATCCTTCAATATATTTGGACCTTTGCTTTCAATTAGTGCTCGCAGGGTGTCTACATCAATTCTATTACGTTGATGCTGGAAATATAAAAAGTAAAAGTAGTTCTAAACAGTGGAGTTAATGATTCAGTTGCTCAAAGTCAGTCATGTATATTGTTCCAGAATGAATCAGAAATTTTAAATAAACTGGTTGAATGATTCTCTCACTCATAAAGACAATCATTTATCACCATCTACTGGCCAAACATACAGATGTACAAGTGTACAAACTAACAGTCTCTCTGGAATGGAAAAACAAAGTCAAACAGAGTGATACAAATACCGAAACGAGTGCTGTTATTTCAGCACTCAGTTATATATACAAACCTTCTGTTGACTACTTGGACCAGCTTCTCGTATGTTCTTTGGTGCAACCTTCCAAAAAACAAAAAAAAAAAAATCTGTTAAAACATGGTCAAATATATAACTTGTATAACTCGATTTGTATCATATTACAATAATGCTCTCTCAAAATTTTCCATTACAATAACGCTAAAAACTGCCACAAATAACGACAAAGATGAGAATAAAGTCGCAAAAGCTACTATTCATTTCTTATTGATTGAAATTAATGGTGACTATCTCATATTTTCCACCGGAATCGGCGATACTCTAAAAGGATGTCATGAAAACAACACAGCTTGTGTTGTTCCTTAACACACCCGCGTGTCTAGTCAAGGACAACACATTTTGTGTCAATTATGTACACAAAATGACACCAAAAAAAAGTCAATCAAATTTTAAACGTTACAGTAATAAATCATATTATTATTTAAAGACATTTAACAAGACATCAATACATTATGTTGTTTAATGAAAGAAAGGCGACGGATAGCAGTGAAAGTGATAAGAGTTACCGCTTTGTCAAACTCATTAACGACAATCCTGCTGTGGCCGCAGCGTTTTATCGGACGTCACATGATTGGCAACAAATCAAGCAAAGAAAAACATAAAACTTGTTAAAAATAAGTTCTCTCCAGAAAGTGAGGAACAAACGTACCAAAATGTAAAGAAAGAATAATTTGTGAAGCATTAACTATCTGACGCCGTTTTCGCCCTGTTCAACACTAACTAAACGCACATTTGACCGTCTAAAAAATTCACATTAAAAATATATATGATAGTTTCTAATAATTAAAAATAATAAATCCAAATACCTGACATATGTGCATCCAAGTCACCCACCGATGGAGAAAGAGGCGCAAACTTGCTTAACGGCTTGCGGAGTGACGTAGCAGCAATGTGATTGGATGATAGTTAACACATGTTGTGTTGGACACACTGTGCTGTTTCTCTCTTTCTCTCTCTCTCTTTTACACATGATCAACTTAAAATTACACAAAATGTGTTAAAATAGCCATAACACAAAAAATGTGTTATTAATGAACACATCCTTTTTGAGAGTGCAGAGAATCCAGACACTGCTCGAAATGCCATGCATTTTGCAACCACGCATGCAGCGGCCTGTTGCTTTCAGTAAAAATAGCAGTGGTTTGTGAATGTTGATGCTTTAATAACAAATCTTTTATCGGGAGCGTTTATGCTGGGATGTTAGGCAACACACAAACTTACTATTTCATGTAAATTTTGTGGATGTACAGAAAAAAAGTTATGTAACTAGTAATGTAACTAATTACTTTTGAAATAAAGTAATCAGACCAGTAATTTGATTACTTTGAAAAGGAGTAATCAGTATTTTAATTACATTTTCAGAGTAACTTGCCCAACACTGGAGACCATATCATGTTACCTTTTTTTCCACATTCTTATGGCATTGTTCATTCTTACAGTATGTGTTCTTTTCAAAATCTTAAACACTAGTTCAACTATAGTGCACAAACTTAGGAATATAAAAAACAATGTTGTACGGTGGAAAAAAAAATTGAGGTCTGAAAGGGTTAAAGTGACTAGTGCACAGCCTTTTTAAAATGGTTTCTGAGAGACAAATGATTGCAAGCACAGAGCTTCTCAGATATATGAAGATAAAAAAAAAGGTGTGACTTTCACTTGTAGCACACAGTCAGCCAGTAATCACTTGCCGTTTTAATTTGTACGCCACTCAACCTTGATAACAAAGAAAATGAGCAAGAAATGGATAGAATGCTTGAAAAAAGAGCTGGAGAAGAGTCCTTTTTATTCAAATGCAATAATTAGCTTTTTAATGGTGGGACTTGAGAAACTCGTGGAGATGGACTTTGCATGTCCTTGTGATCCAAAGAAGAACCGGTGGTTTTCTGGGGCATATTTTACAATTCCTTCTCTGTTCTCCAGTGCACTCATGTTTTGTATTCAAAGCCCACAATGCAAAACAAAGCGTCTGCTCTCCATTGCAACCTGCATCATTCCAGCTCTTGTTTGGATCATGCTGCTGTTCTTTGATGGACAATACCTTGCCTGTGCAGTAACCGCCTGGGAAGGACTGACGGTCCACACGGATATATCTGCTTCAACAACATGGTGTCAGCCTTTGATCAATTCTGACAACATCACTGTAAAGCAAATGACATTTTATGGTTATCGAAACGATTCCCAGGTGAGTAAACCAATGGAATGATTTAATTTTGTTTGATGTGGATGAAAATGAGATTCAGCAAATTAAATGAAAGATTTTGTCATATGCTTTAAATCAGTTGTTCCCAACTATGATCCTGGAGGCCCCACAAACACTGCACATTTTGAATTTTTCCTTTGTCTGACACACCCATTTCAAGTCTTGGAGCCTCTACTAATGAGCTCAAGATCTGAATCAGGTGTGTTTGATTAACGAGCCATGGAAAATATGCAGTGTTGGGTGGCCCCCATGAATATATTTGGGAAACACTGCTTTAAATGGTATAACACAATTTGTTGCTTCAGGTAGTGGCACTGGTCATGCTGGGTTTGGCTGCCTTTGTCCTATTTATATTTGGATGTGTGAGGTGTGGCAAAAAAACAGCAGGAACCGAAGAACCTGAAGCTGAACGAGTAGAAATGGAGGATCCTGGTCCAAGTTCAACTTCCCCTCGTGAAAGATCTTCATTAATGGAGCATGGATGCGTTGTTGAATCTGAACGGCTCTAAATACAAAAGATATGAACAATGATCTTGCTTAGCGCCATGTAATGCTCACAAACCTATTTAAAATGTTACAAAAAAGGGGGTAAAACAATGTTTGTAACAGTCAGTCATTCAGCTGTACTAAAAAAGGGCATTTGTTTCTCAGGAGTCTTGAATTTACCGACAGTGAAAAACCACATCCTGTCATTCAGTGCACTGCATTATGTAACATGGTACAATATGCTCACGTTTGCTGACAGTTTTTTTTATTTTTTACTGTTTTTACACTTTTGGCTTGGCATACTTCAAAGTTTGTAAAAAACATTTAAAATAAAAATACACTTTGCAACTGATTACTGCCACTTATTGCTAAACTTTAGGGTATGTGAGATTATCAGGTGAAAATGTTGCATCAATTGTACACCAACATACTGGTTTTAGCTGCAGTCAAGAGATAATATTTCCTCGAGGCAAGAAGCTGATCTTCAGTCAAGTAACTGAAAAAGAAGGATAAATTGACAAAACTATGTTAAATGTCATGTGTTCATTATCATCTTATTTAAACCTTTCATCATGGGCATAGCTAACCCTATGCATGCATACTACACATGGAAAACGCAGTACATCCTGTTGCTGTTTCCACAGATTTGCGTTTAAGTAGTCTACACTGAGAAGAAAACGGCATTGGTTTCAAAGACTTTGAAACCCGTTGTCAAAAGTCTGAATCGCATATGGATATAAAATGGTTTCAAATTCCAGTTCAAAACTGTCTTGTGTAAACAGCACCTGATGCATCTTCTGGCTGTTATATCCCTCTCTCCCGGATCAGCTGAGTGGGTGCAGCTGCTCCTAGTCAGTGCAGGAGGCAGGCATAATTGACCTATCGTTAAGGCCCACCCCCTTAGTTACTGTTGCTTAGTCGGACAAACAAACGGAGTTGCTAACTGTATTACAGTGACAGTTGTCACTGTGAAAACCTTGGGTCTGCGAACCCATAGTATGGTGAATGAGGTCAAGTTGACCATAATAATGTGGTGGATGGCTTACAGATAGCGGCCCATAGAAACAGACGCTACCCACCCAGCAAAAACTCATCGAGAAGACGACAATGCCAGACGTCTAAACAACGTGAAAATTTGGTCGAAAAGTGAAAGACGAAAAGACGTGTTTTTCAGGTTGTTGGAAAGTCCAAATTATGTCTAAATGTGGTTGTAAAGTGAAAGTTAAAAAGACGTCTTTTTCAGGCAGAATTTCAACCGTAAATTCATGATTATATTTATCTCATATTCAAAATAAGACAATTCACAAACGAGTACTAAAACATTTACTGACATATTAAATACATCTATCAAAAAAAGACACTTTCCTGAACACAAATTAAGCCTGCATTTGATTAAACATACTGTAAAAACAGTAAAATTATACATATTATATAGTTTTCTATATGAATACATTGTGAAAGGTAATTTATTCATGCGAACTACATTTTCATCATAATTACTCCAGTATTCAGTGTCACATGACTGTTCAGAAAACATTTTTAATATGATTTGCTGCTCAAGAAACATTTCTGATTATTATCAATGTGGAAAACAGTTGTGCTGCCCAATATTTTTGTGGAAAACATATTTTCAGTATTCTTCAAATACAACTTTCAAAGGAGCAGTATTTATTTGAAACTGATTTTTCAAAACAATAATCTTTGAAATACTGAAAATGTTTATAACACAGGACAATGACCAATTCTAACCACATTAGAACACATTTCACCCAAAAAACTGAAATTTTGCCATTAATTACTTACTCTCATGTCACTCCAAACCCATAAGACACTTTTGTGCAGAATGCAAATAAAGATATTTTTAACAGATGTATGCAGAAAACAGCAACAACAAAAAAAGCACAATAAGATATTTTTGTGTGAATAAAAATGCAATGTTTTTTGTGCATATAAACCATTCACATCACTTCATAAAATTAAGGTTAAACAACTGGAGTCACATGGATTACTTTAATTTTGTCTTTACTACCTTTCTGAGGCTCGAAAGTGGTAGTTGCATAAAATGTGAAATAGAGGGACAGAAATTTCTCAGATTCCCTCAGGGGCATCAGTAGATCTCTGCCTGATCTCTGATCTTCTGCTCCTTCCACCATCCCAATCCTGGATTTCCACTTTAAATGCTTTAGCCTGGCTGCTTTTTCTCCAGCATCTAAAATGAGAAAGAAAAAAAGAACCAAAATGTAAATGTTAAAAACAAATATACAAAAGAGTGGGAACTGACTTGCAGCATGAGAAAAATTTTCTAGAATTTTCAACACAGTTTTATGTCACTTCCTATATATGCATTGCAAATGTGGTACAATTAAAATTAGTATGCAAGTATTAAAAAACAATTCAGCTGCTGAAATGTTAAATGGACAGTACATAAGAACCGTACTGAAACAGTGATCCCTAAAATGGTTATAAAAGCAGAAACATGTATAAATACTGAGAATGTGTTTGACATTAAAAAAAAAAAGACTTACACAGCAAAAGATGCAGTGACCTGTGGCTGAATGGCCTTTGGTTTTATTTAAAGTGATTGATACGCAACCAAAAGAGGATAGAAAATAACATCACTGAATATGAGACAAATATTGCATATTTCTGTTCAAATGAAAGTGTACTCATTCTTCATGAGTGATTATTAACTAATTAGTGTGTCAGGGGTTCTTCTCAACTCTGGCCCTCAAAGTCCACTGTCATATAGATGGTGCGTCTCAATCACCTTAATAGTTTGCTAGGTTGTGAATTGATAAATTGTGTTCACAAATTCAGACATTGATAAGGACAGTAGGTTACTACACACTGGTGACTATTTCCGTCCCCACTGTACAGCATCACTACTGATATTTACACACAGAATTAAAATGAATATCTCTTTTAATGCTATTTACAGTACATTATGATAAATACTTTGTTACATGAATAGATAAGACCCTTCTTCCTCGGCTGGCATCGTATACAACTGCATTTGGGATGGTTTGAAGCCGCATTTAAGCTGCATTTTGGAAGTTCAAAATCGGGGCACCATATCAGTCCATTATATGGAGAAAAATGCTAAAAATGTTTTCCTCAAAAAAAATAATTTCTTTACAACTGATGAAAGAAAGACATGAACATCTTGGAGGACAAGGGTGTGAGTACATTATTTGTAAATTGTTGTTCTGGAAGTGTAGTTCTCTTTTAACCACTGACTAATGATCAAGGGACCTGAGAGATACACACCCATAGTTTAGGTAAATTTATAGTTAAACTGAAGACCTTGATTAGTTTGTTCAGACGCACTGGACTAGGTTGGAGCAAAACGCATGGAAGTGGACCACGAGAGACAATGTTGAGATCTCCTGAAATATGCTCTAAACATGACAATTCAGAGAGGCAGGATGACTGCTAGATTGATGACTTACAACTCTGGTTTCCAGTCCTGGGCATTGAGGACCAAAGTTCTGCAGAGTTTCTGGTGATCCTTGATCAGCTGCTCAGGTCTGTTTAATTGGTGTTGGAGCTATCAATCCACTGAAAAATAAGAAGCAATATGAAGTCACAGATGCATTTTTATTCATTCTTGCTAGTCTTACTATATTCTTAAAATAAGTTATCATTACCTTGTGTTTTACTAATGATTTTCAGTCTCTGAAATAGAAAAGTTCTATTAGTTATGAATGGCATCATACCAGTTTTAACACCGTGAGCAAAATGCATACAACATACGACACAATACGACAGAACCTATTATAATCAGTGATGCTGTCTACACTGGATGAGGCACAGCGCAACACTACAAATCCCCGACAGCAAACTGATGCCGCGTTCTGCTTACCATGTACTGACACAAAGTTCAAATGATTTTCAATGGTCGCTCTGGTTTGCATCCAGCATAGACAGACAATCTACGTCATTGTGCATTGCTTTCTTGGTATACAATACAAATCACCAAAGGTAAAAAAAAAAAAATCTGTTTACGTTAATATTTTTAAGAGCTTCTTGCACTTCATTAGAATAAATGGACTAAAATGTGTATCCCTTGTGTTATTAACATTTGTGTTTATGTTTTTGAAATAAGTCTCTTATGTTCACCAAGAAAACTGCATTTATTTGATCAATTTAATAAAAACAGTATTGTTTATTATTACAATTTAAAATAACTGTTTTCTATGCGAATACATTCACTATAAAAAACAACCTATAGAATCTACTCAATAAAATGAGGTAAACTGAGGTAACTTTTTACACTCAGTTTGTTTGGGTAGATTCTATCCTATAAGTCTGAGTAAAGAATACCTGAATTTATCAGCTAAGACAAACTAAAAAAAAGTAGGTAAAGTCTACACAGCAAAAAGCCCAGTGTTAAATGAACTCTCCCGGGAGTTTGAGTCCATACTCAAGAGTATTAAAATGAACACTGAAGCAGTGTTAGCGTTAATGAGGTAATTAAGTGATTCATTGAGTGATGATTGACCATTATTAAAGACGCCTGATGTTAATAAGCAGAATCACCAAAAGGAGAAAATCTAATTTTGTAAGTCACCATTATAGTGGTGAGTGTTAACATTAGCTTAGCTCTTTACCAGTAACTTCTTAATATTAGATTTTGTTTGGGTGTTGTAATTGAGTTATAACAGTCAGACAAACCAGACGAAATTAGATTTTGTGGTTTTGAATATGCTTTGACAAAGTCATTAAGTAGCGATCAGAATAAGTGAGTTGTATTTTGTTTATGTTGGTTTAATCAGACAGGTGTTTCTGAAATTTATTTGACCAGAAAAAATATAAACAATTTTTAGATTTAAACACACAGACATCAACAATCAGCATGAGAATCACAACAATGGTGACCAACAAAAACGTATGTTGTAGCCAATCAAAACTCATCCATATCTCCCATCATGCATTGTGGCATGAATAAATTATGAGCTGATGATTTCCGTGATGTTTAGAGTTGATCTGTTTCTGAATATGCTGTTTGTCACCATTTTTGAGATTCATATGCTGATTCATGATGTCTGTGTGTGCCTAAAAGAACAACTTTTGAAAGTTTTTTTGATCGGAGGAGCTTGTAAGAAGTCCATTCAAAATGTAAAAAAAAAAAATTCAGGCTTTATTATTTTTTTGCTGCTGTGAAACCACAAGGCAGTTGTAATAAATAAAGGATATAGAACTCTAAATGATTTCAATGGCTCAAATTAAGTTTATTTTAAAACAGAATTATCACCATTGCATGACTTTTGCTCTTTGCCTTGTCTGGCTAGTTTAACTAAACAGTTGAACAAAAGCTAATGGTAAAAAGCTACGGGTCAAGAGCCCAACTAACGCTAACACTGACCACTATAATGGTGACGTAAACATGTCTTCAGGTGTCTTCAATAATTTTCAATCATCACTCAATGAATCACTTAATTACCTCATTAACTTTGACACTGCTTCAGTGTTCATGTTAACACTCAAATAAACTCCCGTGAGAGTTCATTTAACACTGGGCTTTTTGCTGTGTAGACTTTACCTACTTTTTTTTAGTTTGTCTTAGCTGATAAATTCAGGTATTCTTTACTCAGACATATAGGATAGAATCTACCCAAACAAACTGAGTGTAAAAAGTTACCTCAGTTTACCTCATTTTATTGAGTAGATTCTATATGTTGTTTTTTACAGTGTTGTAAAATGTAATTCGTCATAAATAGAATGGGTTCTACTGTATTTTGTTGTGTCGTGCCACTCCCGTCCAGTGTAGACACGGTGTAAGAATAATGATGCTGCAAAATCAGGTTAGATCACTTTTTAAAACATATTGAAATAGAAAATAGTTATTTAAAAATGGTAATTTCACAATATTACAGTTTTACTGTATTTTAATCAGATAAATGCAGCAGTTGTTGCCATAAAAGACTTATTTCAAATACATGTCAAATCTGACCCTTAATCAAGTCGATTCCGAATCCTTTGGATTCGATTCCCAATTGAATCATTTAAATTTGATCTAATTTCTTACACCACGAAAACACAAACTAATTCAAGCAGTCGAGACCCAGTGGAATTTGGTGTTTTGTGATACTGGAAATGTAGAAAATGTTAAATCATGGCTTATCAAAGAGATGCAAGCCCTGAACAGACAGGCAACAACCAGTGAACCCTCTGCATCAGCTCCATGGGAACAGCCTTGTCAGTGGCACAAGAGTCACCTGCTGCAAACACTGAAAGGAAGGTTGCAGACTGTTCAACATCCGGAGGATTATGGCAGGAGTTTGACATGTATGTTGGCTTTCCAGGGGAAACGCACAGCCAATACAGACACATACAGTGAAATGCACAGATATATGGAAGAAAATGTGTTCCCAAGAAGTGAGGACCCTTTGCAATGGTGGGGGAAAAAATGAGAACATATTTTCACTGCTCAGTAAACTGGAAAAAAAAATACCTTGGAATTGTCGCAACCTGTATCTACTGTATTAAAGTGTCATTTTTAACACAAAATTATTGTTTGGATACCTTTTTAATCAGGTGCATTTGATGATGCATTGGAATAAATAAGTTGAGCTGTAAGAATGTTGTGTGTCTGAAGGCTTCAGTTATTTCACAAGGCTCCCCTCCAAAAACTTTTTTTTGTCCTGGAGATCTATTGAGACCTCGGCATCCAAGATTGTGTACTGGGCCAGAGCAAGGAGGATTGGAGTTTCATTGGAATTTCAGCCTTGGAGATAAAGTTTTGGCTAAGGTATAATCACATGATCAAACTACTTGTATTTTGTGTTGGCATCAGTTCAAATCTGGACCTAGGAGCAGGTGAGATGTCTGTCAAATTTCAGCAGTACTGCACAAATATGAGGGTCATTGACTGACTGTCAATAATGTTCAAATGTGAGAGTCTAGAGGTAATTACCCTCCACACCGAAACATTCTCAACCTACTGTACAAGTGCCACACCACCTTCAAAGCTTTAATTGTAGATGTCCCCTGTGGTGAAATCACATGTGCAAAGTTACTCACTGGTTTTATCACTGACAAGAAGTCAGGGATCTTGGAGCCAAGTTATGAGGTTATTACAGACATGGATTTTCTCATTGGGAAGCTATTGGAGGATTTTATTTATTCCCCTTTTCAAGCACCACAACCAGTTCAGCAGAGAGGAAACCAAGAAAACCCAGCTCATAGCCAGACTCTGTATCCTCACTGAACACGCAGTTAGGTGAGTAAAAGAGTACCACATTTGGGATTCCCCGGTCCCTGAATGGCCTGGACTAGCAAAGTAAATCTGCCAGAGGCTTTCAGGTTGTGCACCACAAGGTCATCCACTGGTTCGGGAGTGACACCCTGACAAAACATGTATATCTATAGATTATGATCTAATCTTCTTTTTACATAAATTTTATTTGATAACTGTTATCTGTTATTTGTTTATCTTCTTTCTTGTAAATACAACCAGATTGTTGCACAAACCTCTTCCAACAGCACAAGATCATGTAAATAATCTGTGGCTAAGTGTTCACCCATTACTGTAAACAGCAGGTTGTAATGAATGAAAAGTGCCGTAAGATGAATTCCATCTGTCGCCAAAAATCAGTGACTTCTTATAAAACGGCATTTTACACTTGGTAAACTTAAATTAGTGTAAAATACATTGAAGATTAGCAGATAGGCTGACGATTCATTAAATGATAAGCTGTTTCCTCAAAAAGCTGTTTTTTCAGCATAGTGAAGCCTCTCTTCCATTGACATCCATTCAAAGAAAACGGCTTCTAGTCTCCTTTTCCACAAACTGCCAGACCGGAAGCGTTAGCTTTAGCCATTACGCTTTTTCAGCTAATGGTTGCAGGCTTGCCTTCTGGTGGGTTTGGCGGTGGCGGCATGACAGGAAATACTGATTCACTTCTTCCGGTCTCAGTCGCCATATTGTTTTTAACTAAGATTATTATCAGACCTGTAGATCATTTACTTTGTTTCCCTTTGAGAAAAGTATTCTGGTCACTTCATAAAATTCAGATTGAACCACTGACGGCAGATGGACTATTTTGACGATGTCTTTCATACTTTTCTGGGCCATGACAGTGGTATTTACCTGGCAGTCAATGGGACAGTCACAAACCTCCCGGTTTTTATCCAAAATGTCTTAAATTGTGTTCCGAAGACACCCTCAACCCCAACAAAATATGAGGCCCTAACCACTGACCCTGCCTATTTTTTTTTAATTGAAGAAAAGCACAAGCATCTCAAGGCACAATAAAAGTGTTAAACTGTTACAGAACTGAGAAAGTAGAAAAAGAAAAAAATAAACAGTAATAATAATAATAATAATAATAGTAATAATAATAATAATAATAATAATAATAATATTTCTGAAAAGCATTTGAAAATTCTCCCCTTAATAACTTAAACCTTAATAACTTAGAACAAGCCCAAAAAGAATGAAACAGAGAGGCTGAAACCCTGCCCATTTCTGACCCTGTCTCTGAGAAAAACACAAAGCGGAAGTTGGAAGAACAAGATGAATGTAGTAGGTATCCCCTTTATTTTTTTTATCATTATGATTTTATGAATTCTTGATGAAATCACTCGCCTGTGATCAAAAATATTGAGAAGTGATGTTAGGGAATAAAGCCAAATTCACATGAAATTATTATTGATGTATTCAAAAACTCTCCAACTGCTTTGCAACTGGAAGCTTTAGGTTACCTGAACTGCTTCCATATCATGGACCCCAAGAGTATGATCAGCTCAGCGAGGAGTTGATGGAATATTAATTGATGGACATCCCCAAGACCCAGACACTTTTGACATTCAGGGTTTTTGAGGGAATATGTCATCAGTGAAGAATAGGATAAGAGATATTCAACACCCTTCGACATTTACTGAACTTAATGAATGAGAATAAAAAAAATGTAGTAATTAGGTCTCCTTGGTTCATTTTTTTAAAGGTGACCAGTTTGAGCAGATTTGGAAGACTAAGCCTGAGATTGCCAAACTGGTTTAAGTTCTTCCCCACTCAAATGCAGATGCAGAGAGTGTTTTAAGGGTGGCTTTGAACAAAACCAAAACTAGCAGCAGTTTGGCTCTGGATGGAACACTATCATCCATGATGATGTGAAAATGGCTGGTCTTGAGCCACAGTGCTTTAAGTGGGAGCCCCTTATCCCTGGCATCAAGGCTTTGTCCAGACAGAATTCTTGTAAATGCACGGAGAGCAATTACACGTTTTAAAATGACAAGGTGCTCTTTGGTTTTCAGATGCTATAACTAATGTGCTCACTCACAGAATCAGACACTGCTACTTTTTAAGTATTTCCCATTACAAATGACTGAAATTAGGATCTGAGCATGATTGCCCTGTTCCTGTGTGCCCAAATGAACCAAACTAAGGGAGAAAAAGTTTGCCTTCCTTCTAATCTCAACATTAGGAAAGAGTGGACGAACTGTCAAAAACAGGACAGAAAAGAGTTTATTACTTCTAAATTAAGATTTTTTTTTTAATGTGAAAATCCTGATACCATTGTAACACAGACAGTTAATGCCCCCTTTAAATTAGATGTGATATTATATTTCTTTCTGCCTCCTTCAATCTTGGGATGATGTATGCAATCCCCATTTGACCTTTCTGTGGATATTTATCTGCATCCTTAAAAACCTGTGTATAGTGTTCATACTCCATACAAAGTGTATACAAACTTGTTAAATACCAAACATTTTTAAAGTAAAAGAGTCAATTGGAGGTAAAGGACACAAAAATTGGTCTCTTTTGAGACTACTTCCTTTCATGATTGGACATTTGGTTCCTGAACATGACAAAACCTGGGGTATCACTTTGGAATTAAAAGTGATTGTTGAACTTCTGGCTTCACCTGCGTTTACTTAAGAATCTGTGTGGTTTTTTTTTTGAGTCAAAAATTTCTGACCACAGGCTGCTGTTGCTGGAGGTTTTCCTAACTTCAAGTTGAAACCTAAGCACCATTTCATTTTGTAGAACATTACCCTAAACTTATCCATTGTTTCGGCCCTTTATTGAACTTTTGGACCATTCGCTTCGAGGGAAAACACAGCTTTTTAAAAAAAGTTGTCCGTGATATCAACAATTTTAAAAACATTTTACTCACTTTAGCCACAAACATATGTTAGGCTACTACCTTGACATGCCCAGTCTTTTAAAGCCAGAACTTTCTGTTTCTGTTGTTTCTCCTGGTATATTGGACCATGGCCTAAGGCAGGCAAATAAAAGGAAATATGAAGATGTTGGATATGTTTCCCTGGCAACAACACTTTCTCTACATGGAACAACATATTCAGGACGAATGTTTGTCTCTGTTGGCAGCACAAGTGGGCTTCCCGATCTTGGGTAAATTGTCAAACTGCTCATAGTGGCTAACAAAGCGTTGCTCGTTGTTGAACCACATCTGGTTGTGGTACAGTCCTTACTGATGATAATATTACAACTGGCATAACACTGTACTTTTTAATTTCACTGAATCCTCATTGATTCAATCAGAACTATTCATATCCCTTTTGACATGTTCCAAACATTATTCTAATGCATAATCGTCAGCAAAGTGCCATCCATGCCTCTGGAAGTACTAGATAGAAATTTCCAAACAGGTGTGTTGAGGCAAGTTGGCGGAAGTTCAGTTGCGGGACACCAGGCCTCCAGGTCCGAGTTTTTAGACGTCTTTACTAGGTGATAGAATCTGAGAGTCTATGTTAAGGAAATAACCAGCATACCATTGTCAAATGCTATAGGACACAGTTTTCTGTTGGAATGATCATGCCATATGGTTGTAATGAAGGGCTCCCTAATTTTGTAGAGATTTTATAAACAGTGTCTTTGTCAAGAAACTCATTGCTTGGTACCAGGGGCCGGTTGCACCAGCTAGATGTAAAAAAACAAAAAACAAAAACTGGGTATAAGCCCTACGCTGGGCTTTGCAACGTCCAACTTTACGATAAATATTTACACCTGTTGCACCAGCTAAAACTATGATCAGGCGCAACTACGCCTGGCGTAGACGATGCGCATCCACACCAACACATTCTCCCACAGAGATAGCTGAGACGACATCCACGCTGCAATGGCTACAACTACTAATATACAACTGAATTGCTCAAGACATCATAACAAGTGAAGCCACCGCAAAATAATTTCATTAACTAAATATTTCCTAACATGTCCTTGTATCTGTGGTCTCCCTGCACATTCCCATGACATATTTCTTCAGACTAACATTTTAAAAATAAAGGCGACAGGTTAAGTAAAATATAATGAATGTAATAATATGCTTCTTTTATTAGTTTTTTTTTTCTAGCTGTCGAGTTAATGTACAATGAATGTCTTTTCTCAGGTAAATGTCAATATACATGACAACTGTAAGCCGGCCATGGAATCAGACGTAGGCGGGGGATCCATGTGCGACGTAACTTTATTACAGGCGAAGTCAAACAGGCAGAGGTCAATCAACAGCATTCGGGAACAGAGCAGAATAATCCAATACAGAAACGATAATCCAGGCAGAGGGTCAGTGGGCAGGCAGCAAGAATCGTACGAGAATAAACAGTCCGATGTAGACAACCGATGTAAAGGAAAACGCTCAGGTTTGTTAGAAAACTCTAGCCGAAACTTCGCGGGGAAACGCCCGCGAAACGGGTCCATAAATGGCTGCCGGAGGAAGTGCTCCGAACAACCCGGAAACGGAAGGACGGGTCCCAGGCACGGGCTGATGGGAAATGTAGTTAGTAGTCCGGGGATGGCTCCCACTGACGGCGACTAGAGGGAGCCACAGAGACCGCCGTGGTAACAGAGCCCTCCCCCTGCGAGCGGCTCCTGGCGCGAGGAGGCACCCGACGCCGGGGTCTGTCCCTTCCTCGGGGGGCTGGTCGATCTGGGTGTTGAGTGTGAAAGTCAGTGGTAAGAGAGGGGTCTAGGATGTCCCCGGAGGCGACCCACGATCTCTCCTCAGGGCCGAAGCCCTCCCAATCGACCAAATACTGCAGCTGACCTCTCCGGCGTCGGGAGTCCAGGATGGTGTTCACCCGGTAAACGTCCTCGCCGTCAACGACTATGGGGGCTGGTCCCTGGGAGGCGGTCCCCTCTAGGTTCTCCACTCCGGCCGGATCGTCAGCGGGCTTAAACAGGGAGACATGAAAGGTGGGTGAGATTCGGTATTCGGCAGGCAATTCAAGACGGTATGATACAGGAGTGATTTGTTTTATGATCTTAAAGGGACCCACGTACCTGGGACTGAGCTTTTTTGCAAGGGAGACGGAGGCGGAGGTCCCGGGTCGACAGCCAGACCCACTGACCGGGTTCGTAGGCGGGATTGGGGCGGCGCCTGCGGTCGGCTTGTTCCTGATAGCGGCGGATGGCGCCCTGGAGGTGGACGTGAGCACGGTCCCAGGTTTCCTCGCTGCGCTGGGACCAGGAATTGACGGCTGGCAGGTCAGAGGGTTCCCCTGACCAGGGGAACAAGGGTGGTTGGAACCCTAGGGTACACTGGAAAGGGGTGAGGTTGGTGGCAGGCTTGCGGAGAGAGTTCTGGGCGTATTCAGCCCAGAACAGGTAACGGCTCCAATCCTCCTGATGGCCGAGGCAGTAGGAGCGGAGGAAGCGAGTTAGCTCTTGGTTCAGCCTTTCGACCTGGCCGTTGGCCTGTGGGTGGTACCCTGAAGTAAGGCTGATGTTGACTCCCAGGAGACCGAAGAAGCTGGCCCAGAGTCGAGAGGTGAACTGGGGACCTCGGTCGGATAGAATGTCCTCTGGTAGCCCATAGAGCCGGAAGACCCAGTTGCACAGGTGCTCCGCAGTCTCCATGGCGGTGGGGAGTTTGGGGAGTGGGATGAACCGGCAGCCCTTGGAGAAGCGATCGACCACTGACAGGATGGTGGTAAACCCGTTAGAGGGAGGTAGGTCCGTAACAAAATCTATGGCTAGATGGGACCAAGGGCGCTGGGGCGCCGGTAGAGGCTGAAGTAGTCCAGTGGGCAGGCGCCGCGGTGTTTTGGTGATGTTGCAGACGGCGCAGCTCTGCACGAACTTGATGGTATCGTGGCGGAGGGTTGGCCACCAGAAACGACTGTGGAGGAGGTGCAAGGTGGCCTCGATGCCTGGGTGCCCCGAGCTCGGTGCTGTGTGAACCTGGCTGAGGACTCTAGGACGTAAGCACAGAGGAACATAGGTGAGGCTAGGAGGGCATTCCGTGGGAGTGGGGTCCTGGAGTTGGGCTTCGGCAATCTCGGTCATAAGATCCCACATCACCGGGGCGAGTATCAGGGTGGTCGGCAACACAGGTTCTGAGGAAACGACAGGTTGACCGGGTTCGTGAATGCGAGACAAAGCGTCGGCCTTGGTGTTCTGGGTGCCTGGTCGGTAGGAAACTGGAACCGAGTGAAAAACAATGACCACCTGGCCTGGCGATGGTTGAGAACCTTTGCCGTTCGTAAGTACTCCAGGTTTCTGTGGTCGGTGAGCACCGTGAAGGGGTGTTTGGCTCCCTCAAGCCAGTGCCGCCATTCCTCCAGCGCCAGTTTGATTGCCAGCAGTTCCCGGTTGCCAACGTCATAATTCCTCTCAGCAGGACTGAGTTTGTGCGAGAAGTAGGCGCAGGGGAACATCTTGGACGGCTCTCCGTGTCGTTGGGACAGTACGGCCCCAACGCCGGTGCTGGATGCGTCCACCTCCACTATGAAAGGTCGATCCGGGTCGGGGTGATGGAGAATGGGCGCGGTGGTGAACCTTTGACGCAGGTCGTCGAAGGCCTGGAGGGCCGGTTGGGACCAGGCTAGGCGAGAAGCCCCCTTCCTGACCATGGCCGTGAGAGGAGCCGCGACGGAGCTGAAGTGGCGTATGAAGCGTCGGTAGAAATTTGCGAAGCCCAGGAAGTGCTGGAGCTCTTTGAGTGTGCTGGGACGCGGCCACCTCAGGACCGCATTCACCTTTTTCTCATCCATAGCGACCCCCTCCGCACTGATGATGTAACCCAGAAAGGAGATCGTGTCTCGGTGGAATTCGCACTTCTCCTCCTTAGCGTAAAGCTGATGCTTGATAAGGCGTTGTAGTACCAGTCTGACATGGTTGACGTGCTCGGAGAGGGATCTTGAATAGACCAAGATGTCATCAATGTAGACGATCACCCACCGATTGAGCATATCCCGGAAGACCTCATTGACAAAGGATTGGAAACAGGAAGGACTATTGGCCAGTCCGAAGGGCATTACCCGGTACTCGTAGTGCCCCGAGGTGGTCGAGAACGCGGTCTTCCACTCGTCCCCCGCTCGAATCCTGATCAGGTTGTAAGCAGAGCGTAAGTCCAGTTTGGTGAAAATACGGGCGGATCGCAGCTGTTCCAAAGCTGATGGAACGAGGGGCAGAGGGTACCGGTACTTGATGGTGATCTCGTTCAGGCCGCGGTAGTCAATGCAGGGGCGGAGCCCCCCGTCCTTTTTCTTCACAAAGAAGAAACCCGCCGAGGCGGGCGAGGTCGATGGTGTGATGAATCCCTTGGCCAATTCCTCCTGGATGTAAGCGTTCATGGCTTCGGACTCGGCCCGGGACAGGGGAAACACCCGACCTCGGGGCGGTGATGTTCCTGGGACGAGATCTATGGCGCAATCCCCCGGTCTATGAGGTGGTAGGCGGGCGGCCTTAGCGCGGCTGAAGGCTTCGAGCAGGTCCGAGTAATCCGAGGGGATCGAGTTGAAGGATTTGTTGGGGAGTAGTGGCTCTTGTGTAGAAGAGGTGGTGCTTAGACAGTGCTCTTGGCAGTAGGGTGACCAGTGGGTGATCGTGCGGGTGGCCCAGGAGACAGTGGGCCCATGTTGGTTGAGCCAGGGGTAGCCCAAGATGACGGGTGTCTGAGGTGAGGTGATTACGAAGAACCGTATGGTTTCCCGGTGTGAGGGTTCAATCTGCAGGTGGACGTTGTCAGTGGTATGTCGAATTTTCCCGGTTCCTAGCGGTCGCCCGTCGAGGGCGGCCACTGCCACATGAGGGGAACAAGAGAGAAGAGGCAGATGGTTAGACTTCACGAAGTCAGCGTCAATAAAGTTCCCAGCCGCACCAGAATCAATCAGGGCGGTTGTATCCACACAGGTATCGTCAAACAAGAGCTTTACTGGGAGGTGACAACAGTTTGTAGGAGGTTTAACGGAACTCACCGAGGGAGCTGGGCGAGGAGGTCGAGTGGGACAGTTGGCCCGAATGTGACCGGCCTGTCCGCAGTAAAGGTAGAGATTACCACGCAGCCGTCTCTCCCTTTCCTCCTGGGTTAACTTGGTAGCCCCTAGCTGCATGGGCTCTGGTGCGGGTTCGCCGGTGGGAGCCGACATGGATGCAGACTGGAACGGTCGAGCTGGCTTGCGAGGTTATCTACTCGAATGGAGAGATCTATATATTGGTCCAAAGTAAGATCCTCATCCCGACAGGCCAGTTCCAGCTGCAGGTCTGGGTGGAGACCCTTACGGTAATGGAGTTTCAAGGGGCCGTCGTTCCATCCACTCTGGGCGGCTAAGGTCCGAAAGCTCAGCGCGTAGTACGCGGCGGTCCTCCTGCCCTGTCTCAGCGTCATGATTTGTTCCCCAGCGTCTCCACTCTCCGTGCAGGGTTGGAAGACCTTCTTAAACTCTTGCAGGAAGGTAGCGAAGGAGGGGAAAGTGGGGCGATCCAGGCGCCAGACCGCTGTGGCCCACTCCAGAGCCCGTCCGGAGAGAAGCAATGTGACGAAGGAGATCTTACACTCGTCGGTGGGGTACAGATGCGGTTGCTGATTGACGAACAGTGAACATTGCAGAAGAAAGCCTTTACACTTGGTAGCAGTACCATCGAACTTCTCAGGAAATGCTAAGCGTGGTCCTGATGTGACAGGCTGGGCACTCGGGGGGGGGTGAAGCGGGCGGCGCCGCTGACTGAAAGCTCTGCAGAGCTCTTACCAGCTGAGCAGTGAGATCCGTGAGGCGATCCAACTGTTGTTCGTGAGCGAGGAGCCTTGATGCTTGTGCGGATAACTCCGTAGTGAGTTGTTGCACGGTGGCTGCTTCAGCTGGTGGTGCATCCGTGGCGGAAGCGGTCGCTGGATCCGTCGATGGCGAAGTTTTCTGTAAGCCGGCCATGGAATCAGACGTAGGCGGGGGATCCATGTGCGACGTAACTTTATTACAGGCAAAGTCAAACAGGCAGAGGTCAATCAACAGCAATCGGGAACAGAGCAGAATAATCCAATACAGAAACGATAATCCAGGCAGAGGGTCAGTGGGCAGGCAGCCAGAATCGTACGAGAATAAACAGTCCGATAGGCAACGGGAAGACAACCGATGTAAAGGAAAACGCTCAGGATTGTTAGAAAACTCTAGCCAAAACTTCGCGGGGAAACGCCCGCGAAACGGGTCCATAAATGGCCGCCGGAGGAAGTGCTCCGAACCACCCGGAAACGGAAGGACGGGTCCCAGGCACGGGCTGATGGGAAATGTAGTTAGTAGTCCGGGGATGGCTCCCGCTGACGGCGACTAGAGGGAGCCACAGAGACCGCCGTGGTAACAACAACTGTGCATTTTAGCATACTGACGTCTTTCTGTGGCAAAAAAACACATTTATAAATTGTATTTTGTGATAGAATTGACAGAATTGGCAAGCTGATACTTAATTTCTGGGGAAAAAAAACTGTTATATACCATTATCAGCATGGCAAAGTAGATTTGTCTCTCGTTGTCTCTGAGAGAATGTGTGGCGTCAATGCAGTGTTAGCCGTAGTTGTTGTTTTTTTTACTTTCACTTTTATAACTCTTGCACAAAGTTTGCACGTTGCTTGCATGTGTTGCTTTACCCCTCCCCCATAATAATTGTTTATAGGCCACATTATCCTGCCCGAAAAGACCATAAACGTTACAGCTGGCGTCTGCAATAATTAATTCAAAACGAATCATGTTCGAGCAAATAGCGGCTTTTCACTTTACACCTACCTTTGACTAGGCGCAAGATTTAGTCTCAGATGTAGCACTACGCCGATGTGTACGTCAATGTTTGCAAGGAGATAATAGTTAATCTGCCACAAGTTGTACATCAGAGCACTTTTTTGTACATCAGGCAGAGATGCTCACAAGTCTCTGAGCTAGAGTCCAAGTCAAGTCTCAAGTCTCTTTATTATATTAAGTCTCTGGTTATAATAAGTGTTGCATCACGTACAGCGACCCATCCAACTCTGCATAGCTATATATAAGGAATTCAAAGCATGTAATATGTTATAATGGCTCCTTTATCTATTAGCATACAGTATCAGCTTTGATTTTGGTATATAATCAGTGTAAACAGGCTATTGCACCTGAATCTGCCATTTTAAGTAATGAATGAATAACGGACTCTCCGTTGTAACATAGCGCAAGGTAAATAAGAGGATGACACCTAGTGGATTAGACTAGTAATTAACATAAATCTTATGTGTAATGCTTGCGTAAATAAATATCGAAAAAATCGATACGTGGCCTTTGAGGATCGATTTTGAATCGACTACATTTTGAAAAACGATATATCGAAAAATCAATTTTTTTGCCCAGCTATACCATTTAGTATGCTTTTTTAAGCCGTTTCGTTTATGAGGACACAGATGTCCTCATAAACCATGTTTACGTTGTAATACCCATGTCACTGTACACATTTGTATCCTCATAAACCATATACAAGGACACACACACACACACACACAGGCCCTGACAGGAGGAGGACAGAGTAAAGGTACACTGGACCTAAAATTCCCACACTTTTAAAAACGTTTTTTTTCCCCTTTTTACACAATACAAGGGTTAAACAAACGCTCATTTATATTTCATAAGGAAGATAGTACACAGACAGTCGGCGTTAACCTCCCGTAATGTTAGGTCGTAGGTAAAGCAAGAAGCAAGCTAACGGTAGATGGTCAATGCTGAGCTAAACATGTTTAACATTACTGACCTATCAGGATGCCTTTTTAGATGCCTGATAAAATTAAATGTGGTTGAGCCTGAATCTTTTATCCTCATATCACATATTTTGCATTGAGCACTTCTTCTGTTTGGGCCGTCTTGTTTGAAGTTTTTAAATCCAAAGCTAACGATGAATGGCACAGCAGTCGACATGTTTGTTCGTTGTCCTCTCATGTGTGGCGGCCGCGCCTAAAATAAAAAAAAATAAAAAATGTGTGGCCGCGCCCGCGCGCAGCAGATACACGTCACGTGTTACATGGGCAGGTATAGGTAACGGAGGGAGGGGAATAACAGCGAGCTCATCAGTTGTTTCCTAAAAATAAACATTGTTCACGAGTCCCGCAGCTCGAGTCCGAGTCGAGTCTGAAGTCTTTCGAGGACGAGTCTCAAGTCGAGTCTGAAGTCACTATGTGTGCGACTTAAGTCGCACTCGAGTCCGAGTCTCAAACTCGAGTCCCCATCACTGACATCAGGCAACATATGTTCACCCCTCTGTGCAAGGCTGACCTCATATGATGTGGATATGCTTGTGGCCATGTCCACACTAATACGTTTTCGTTTGAAAACGCATCTTTTTCTCTCCGTTTTGGCCTTCTGTCCACACTGAGACGGCGTTTTTGGTCAAGGAAAATGGAGCTTTTTGAAAACACTCTCCAAAGTGGATACATTTGAAAACGCTGTTCACGTTGCAGTGTGGACTGTGAAAACGGAGGCTTTTAAAAACTATGACGCATGTTTAATCGTGACACGTATTGTACCAATAGATATTCATGTTTATACCAGTAATTGTGGCTTTTATGTGCTATTCACTTTTTTACACAGCTGCTAAAGATATATTTGTAAACTCTTCATATTACAGTCCTAAAAAGATGACAGAAACTGTACTCACAGTTGCTGTTCTGACTCCTGCAGCTAAACGTGAGGGCGGCTGCTTTTTAGATCAAACATGAGAGCGCGTGACATGGACACGTTAGTGAATGATGAGATATTTCTGTAAATAAAATGATCCTGCCAAGAATTGCATGAAAACGTAATATGTCTCTTCCGTCTGTATCGTCTCAGTGAGTTTTTACGCATGTACAGTATGGCAAATTTAATGTTTTCCTACGTTTCAGTGTGGATGAAAAACTTTTGGAAAACGCTTGAAAACGCTAGTGTGGATGGAGAGCGTTTTAAAACAAAAACTCCGTTTTCAAATGTATCCAGATTAATGTAGACGTAGCCTGTGTTTCTTGCCAAGAATCTGTACCAGGTCAAGAAATTAATTTCTTATCCAGTGTTCTTTTTTAGTACCCTGAGGACAATTTATATTTCTTTTTTTTTTTTTATTGCTGTACAGATTAAATATTTTAAAATATACTGTATTTAATATTGAGGTCAGTAAGGACCATCAACAGTTTGGTTACCCATTGTTACAGTACTGCACTCCTACACATTGCATTACGGCATCAGCTGAATTACCTATTGTTTTATTTTGAAGGTATTATGGTTTGGGAGTGATGACGTTATGTTGTTACATCTTTTTACGTCTTTATGCTGCACTAAGCTGATACTTGTTCAAGATTATGCTGAATAAAAAGAGCATGCTGAAGAGGTAAATAAGCAATAAGCAACGTTTTGTTTTGTTTCCGTAACTGAGTGATGGTGAAGTGCGCACTTGAATTCAATGCCAATATTTTCAAAATAAATCACCAGAAGAAAGAACTCATACAGGTTAAATAATCGATGCCAGAATTCTAAAGTTTGGAAATATTAATTGGGTGTGGCAACAAGCTGATTACACCAAAGTTGAGAGATGGACAATAACTTATGGATTAATTTAAGATCATTCAAGTTTAATTCAGTTAAATTCAATTCAGTTCAGTTCAGTTTAGTTTAGTTAAATTCAGTTCAGTTCAGTTCAGTTAATGGTAGCTTTCAAGTTAAAGTCAAGACTACTTTACCAGGCAAGAGTAACATGTTTGTTAAAAAATAAAACAAGGCTTTAAGTATACACAAAATATGTATCTCTTGGCCAAAAAAAAATGTCCTTTATGTTCTTATTTTTTCCTAGGCTGAAAGAGATGATTTAGAAGAAAGCTGCTGTACACAAGCTGCCGAAGTTGACATGTTGTCCTCTGGCAGTTCAAATGGCTGGTCTTTTACTGGTGCCCAGCTCTCCATCAGAGTCCAGAACATCACAGCATAACTGTGTATCAAACAGTGCCACCTTGATGAATGCAGGTGAACTGCACTTATTGAATCAGATATTTAATTACTGTTGTACAGGAAAAAATATATTTACACTACTACATACCCTATACACTATAACCCTATACAAAATTCTTTTATAATTGTTTTTTTTTTTTTTTAATGTTGTATTGTTTATAATGAATAGATTGAAGAACAGATTGATAGCCAAGGCTGCTGTTGTCCTGCAGGGCTTAAAAGAATGCGCCACCTTGGACCCCAAGACTAATGACTACAAAGACCCCAAAGCTGATGACTATATGTATTTAATGTGTATTAGCATTATCTGTCATTTCAATTTCTGTGCAGTCTAATCTGTAATTGTCATACCATTCAAATTTCATCCAAATAAATTTGTTCTTTTAACCTCAAAAAGCAATTTAATGTTCCTTTGAAATACAACTCTTTCGTAAGTACAGTAATCCCACGTATGTATAATCAGATACACATTTAAAACTGAAGTACAATCTAATTTCAGTCACTTACATGTGTTCCATTACCATAATATGCACCATTTGAGACTGTATTCTCAAAATGACAAGTTTAATTATTCCAGCTGCTGTAAAGAAAAGGCTACAAATGATCCGCCAGCTGTAGCATCTACAGCAGTGGTTCTCAACTTTAGTCCTCGAGGCCCTCTGCTCTGCACATTTTGTATGTCTCCCTCATTTAACGCACCTGATTCAGATCATCAGCCCGTTAGGAGAGAGATCCATGAACTGAACTGAGTGTGTCAGATTCACAAACATACAAAATGTGCAGAGCAGTGGGCCCCGAGGACTGGAGTTGAGAACCACTGATCTACAGTACACACATGATATAGCCAACTAGCCGGGACTCAACTATGGAAAGTAGATAATTTTGAACATTTATTGGTTATGTACTTTTGTTTAATAATTGATTTTGGGTCATTTTTTATCCAAAAATGATTGGTATACAGCTTTAAAATAGAAATAAGACATTCTTTTTATTTGACATGTATTCCATATGTTATTGTAACTGTCCACAACTTCAGAAAAACTACACATCAACAGCGCAAATATCTGACTGTCTAGCTAATCTAGGTTGTCTGAGGCCTCTAAGAAGCATTGATGGGGGAAGACTTTTCTGATGTTTCAGGTGGTAAATTGCATCTGTGGACCATTTAACAGGTTTGCTGTTAATTTTAGTGAAGAAAAAAATAGTTTTATTCTTACATTTAGAATTATTCAAGATGTATTCTTATTACACCAGCTCTGGACTGTCTGATTTGGATTTTCAGTGTTTAGTTGTTAAATATTTCTAAATAATTTAATAAAATATAAAATAATTATGATCATTGTCTTATGGAACATCTCTTGTGCATTCAGATTTGAACCGTAATATGTAAATACTATAAATAATTTATCCTAATTAACATTGCTTTAATTATAGAAGGACTCTGTCTAATGGTGAGTAACTGTGACTTTTTTTTTCATGCTGGTAGATGAAATTTCTGGACTGTAAACCTGGTGTTAATGCTCCACTCTTAAATTCACTTAAAAAGGCAGGAGGATCAAGCAACATATGGTCAGGCGTGTCTTATTCTGGATGTCATGGTAATGAGAAAGTACAGTATACAGTATGACCCTCATACAAACAAGGATTTGTTGATCTTTGTGATGGCACAGATGAGAACACTGAGGCTAGCGAGGCTTCTGTTTTTATAGTTGTCAGTTTTCAGGCTGCCCATTGTTTTTTTCCACCCACACTGTCACCTCAAACCCAAATAGACCAGTTAGTCAATGTACTACCTGCACTGCATGAATGGGACAACAAGGTTGTTGTCTGATGATGACCATTCATGCCTCTAATGTCAGAATGTGCACTATGCTTGAGTGCCAGCTAAAACTGAACCTTGAAAACGTTTGAAAACCCTACTTTTCGCATCCATCTATTTGGGAGAGAGTGTTCTTGATTATGGATGCTTGTCAAATGCTGAAGTTAACACGAACACACTGCAGGCATACAGTCCAATAATGAGTCCTTCTGGACAAGTTAAGTAAACGATGTTCAACAAAAGGACAGTTTTCAAGGTCACAAGCAAGCTTGAGTTGCTCTGTTGGAAAAGCACACTTAAAATGAGCGGTTTACTGCAGAACCGATGCTGGGAATGTTGTTCTACATGAAGAGATTAATCCATCAAAATAGTCTTAAAAGGAAAGAAAAAGAATGTTTAAGTACTCAAAAAAGTGTTTTGCATCCAATGTGAATCTTGGAGGTCAGTTTTTGCCACTTAAAATGAGCCAAATGTTTCATTTTACAACAGTTTGTGAATAATCCTGGTTGTTTATAATGCAAAAAACAACACATGGCATTGCCTTGTACTAGGCCAAGGGACTCCTGCATACATGAGGCTGTGTGATAATGGTATCATTTGCAAACGAACAGAACAATGTTCTGAAGAGTCAAGAGCACTGAGGTAGAATTCACCTCCAGGACTTTACCAGTGGTCTTTCTAATGAGGCTGTGAACATGGTGCACCCTCCAACAAATGAGGACTTAAAGAAAATGGTTATAAAATATCCTTTCCTGTTTAAAGTGTGGATTCCATCCATCTTTTCTAACTAGGGTTGGGTATCGTTTGGGTGTTTTTCGATACCGGTGCCAAATCAATACTTTTAAAGCGGTACCGGTGCCAAAACGGTGCCTGAACTGATACTTTTTAAAAAAAAAAGCCACAAAATGGTGGATGACACAAGAATGTCTTTTTATTGGACAAAAAAGTTATCTAAATTGAACAATGTATTAAAAGTTTAAAGTATATGTTAATATTTACGTAAATATAAAATACAACAACAATAAAACCTAAGCCACCTAACCCAACTACAATAGTTTGACAGCTTCAAATTTTAGCAATTCTTTTGCAGAAATATTTTACAAATCATTTGATCCAATTGTTAGCATGAATGCAAAATTTGCATTTTGCAATTATCATTAGATCAGCCTACTACTAACCTGCGGAAAGGCAGCTGTCATCATCATAATCGGTCAAGTCCTTTTTGCTAGGGATGGTATGACTGGGGCGGGGTCGTCCACACTGATAGTGCCAGCTCATGTCCCCAAACTATCGAACACGGTGCATCCCTCTGCTTTCAAGTTTATATTTCATTAGGTTTCACGTGTTTCCCCCTTTACACTCAACTGTTGTAAAACATTTGCTGCACGTTGCAGTGTCTGAATCACTTTTCGTGAAATATAGCCACACTTTAGAACATTTAGTTTTTGCCATTTTAAGTTAGACGTGTTTAATGTAGCTAGCTAAGCTAACGGCAAACCACCTGCTGCAGTCAGAGCAAGTGTAACGATAGTTGCTGCATTCACACACTTCTCGGATGGTCTCATTTCCAGAAGATTTGTGCTTTTAATTTGAAATGTGACAATGGACAGTAACTACAAAGATGTCCTGGATTTGTATCATCAAAGATTTCTGACATTCACGTCAGTTTTCTCATTGAGGAAAATTTTTTGGATCATTCTGACACCCCACGAATGCAGTATTTAAATGTAACTAGTGATCATGCATGTTGATGAATCAATGCTTCATACATCTGTGTCATAGCACCAGAAGACAAATATTTAAATCAACAGTTCAGGCATTTAAGTGGCACCGAAATGAGGCACTGAAATTCGGTACCCAACCCTAATACCCACTGAGTTTTTAGGATGCCAGGTATGATGCACATGCACACAGATTTTTTTTAAATTCTGATCTGCATATACTTGGTTAGTATTGATAAACAATCGAAGAATCTGAGATCATTAGTAAATGCTGGCACTGTCTGACAACTAATAAAACTGGTGGAGAAAGTGTTTATATAGCCTTTACAGTTATATGTAAATGTTTTCATATGTATTGCTTTAACAGCAATATTTTTATTTGACTATTTATCTAGATACAGATGGTCCAAATGACTGTTAAAGACATAAATGGGAAAGTGTAGGGGTGAGGGGTAGAAATGGGATTAAACCTAAGTGCAACACATTACAACACTGAAGGTTAATTGTCTTCACTAAATATTGTACATTATTATTATTAAATATTATATGATTTACAAAAGTGTGTCACTTAAATTCAGTGTAATATCATTGCAAACAGCAATGCACAGACTTTTTAGACTTTTAATCATTCCTAGGATATAGGAATGACCACAGCCATTGGTGAAGATTTCTTCAGCAGTCTGCCACTGAGAGCAAATGTGGGACATGTACCACAGAATACATTTAGTGTTTAGATGACATGGAATAACAGAGTTGTAACTGCTTGCTGCATTATAACTGTTTGACATTGGTAAATTATACATGGGTAGAATGTGATTTATATGTTCTTATACGTCATACTTTATATCCGATTTTGGCTATAAAAAAAAAGAAAAATGCTGAAAAAGTCTGTTGGAATTTTGTAAAATATTTATATAATTTATTTATTTTTTTTTTTCTTTCATGAAATGTATTGAAATTTCAAACTTTTTAATAAAAGTTCAGCTAATGTTGTCACTAATGTTGTTTTTTTCCCCCACCTCTCTACCAGACCTCCATACAGGGTTCCCACGCTTCTTGAAAAGTACTTGAATATCAGACACATGGATTCAAGGCTTGGAAAGTACTTGAAAACAAATAGAGGACCTTAAAAGTGCTTGAAATAAATGTGAAATAAATATTTAGTATAATGGTGCTATTTGAAAGCTTTTCCTATATGCTCAGCCAAAGACTAAATGAAACAGCGTTAATGATTGGGGTGTAGATGAGGTAGCGCGAGAAAAAAATCTTAGCACGTGAGCTGATGCGTAGCCCTGCATGAACCTATGGAGAAACAGTGCATTTGTGACTGAAAATTACTGTGTGCGACTATGAAAAAATAAGAGCATCAGTGCAAATGACCCTATCAGCATATTTGTGAGCTTCAGCTGAACTTGCGCTGAGGGGAGCTTCAGAGGTTTCTAAAATACTCACAACGTGTTTTTGCAGCGGTGAGTAATGTATCACAGACTTACGTTGATTCCTTGAACACAACTATTTGATAGATGAGTTGCAGTGATTATAATGGAAGATTGCAGTGAACAAAGGAGAGAGACAGATTTATTGATTAAGGGAGTTTGCAAATTATATTATTTGATACAACAGTTCACTAAACAAGAAGTTAATATTAAGTGTTCATTGTCTGAACACTATTGACTGATTTTGCTCTATTTCGTTAACGAAAATTGTTTCAAACAACGTAACAGCTGAGCTGCTGCACATCTCCATTCAAACACAGCGTTGTTTTGTTTATGCATGAATGGGCATTTTTAAAGGAATCTGATTCAATTACCCATTCATAAAGACAGTCACTTGCTTCGTTCCTCGATTCAGTGATAAAATCAGTGATTTACAGATTTTTTGACTTACTGGCAGTTTAACTTTCATTTTAAAGTTAGGCGTATCTTTTCTGTTATTTAAATCACTTAATATTTCTATATTCAAAATTTTATATATAAAACATTAACCTCAACAGGAAGTTATAAACTTCATTGCACTCATGCGACCGCTGAGCCTCATTAAACCATCTGAAAACCTACAATCCACTTTTGTGTTCTTCTGTGCCAACTCTGTAGTACAATTGTTTTTTTTATATACTGATTTCATTTGATTGCTAACTTATTCTGATTCCACTTGTTTTTATTCTGTTGTTTTAATTTGACATTTAAAAAAAAGCTGATAAATATATATATATTTGAATTTGACAAAAGATGACATCTAATAAAGTTAGAAAATTGCCATTACAAAGGTAAAAACTAAATTTTTCTGTAAATCACTTTAAGGAGTCAAATATTGTCTCGTAATGGGAAGGCTAATATTTGATCAGAATTTGATTATTGATTAGAAGGTGCTCCTGAATTTTTTTTTTTTTTTTTAGAATTAGGAGTGGTCCTAAAAGTACTCCTAAAAAAAGTAAGTATGGAGCCCTGTTTAATCATTTTTTATTCATTTCAAAATTGAGATATTTTCTTTCAAATTTAAGCCTTTTACAAGAATTACAGCAAAAAACAGTTTGATGGATGAATATATATTTTTATCAATATTTGAGAAATTTAAAATTCCTTTAAACATGACTGCTCAAAATGGTCTAAATTTATGAAACCATTCAAGACCGCGTTACTCTGAAATTTTTAATGTAAATGTTAAGGGTAAGTGAAATTTTAAGTACAGTAACAGATCTTTCATGACGCTACATATGCTGGTTGTGTGAATTTGATAGGTGCTTGATGTAATAAATACTAAATAAATGGTGCTTTAAAAAGTCCTTGAAAGTCCTTGTTTGATTAGGATTGGAGTGACACTCTGCAGGAAAGCAGCACTCCAGGTCCAACCATGCTTGTCCCTGATGTAATGAATCACCAAGGACCACAATGTCAGCTAAAAGTTTTCTTTTCTGTTCTACTCCAGGTAAAAAAAAAAAGTCACTTTTATTCACTCTCAAACGTTAAAGGAGCCATAGACTTTCATATGAATCATGAGGACCATGGTTTCAGTTAATAATCTACTTTACTGTTCTACTCAAGAAGAAAAGTCACTCACATCTTGGATGGCCTGAGGGTGAGTAAATTAACTGAAACTAAAGGGATGAACTATCAATAAACTGGCTTTCATCAGGCAAAAAAAAGACAAGATTTAAGTAATAAATTGTTACATGGTACACATTTCCAGTGGTCAAAAACCAAATGTGGGTCACTTTGTATAAATATGATACTGATGTCTTTCTTTTAAAGAGGAATGTCTGAAAAACAGTGTTGAAAATTCCTGCTGTCAAAACAATTGCATAGAACATACCTGAGAACCATAAATACTCTTTTTCCAAAGTTTGCATGTCTGTAACTCAAGAAGTAATATAGTCATCTTAATATGATTGTGCATTCTGGTTCCTAAGAATTTTTTATTTTGTAATCTTCATTTTTATTGTTAAGTCCCCCAGAGATATTGGGGTTCTTAGTGCAGCCCCATGTCCAAATTGTTGAATCCTACCATTTTTAATGGTCAAACACCAAATGTGATTATACATTCATGAATAAATATATAATCTTATGCATAGACTACCAAGAAATTATGTGCCTCAATTTAACAATTTCAGTGCAGTTTTGAAACAAGCTACAATTCTAGTTTCAGCATTATTTATTCTTCAGATATTTCCCTTTAAATACAGTAAGTATCTAGCTGTATACAAAGTGATTAATATTTGGTTTTCAACTACTGAAAATGTGTTTAATTTAACAATTTACTCTCTGAGCCATTTTTAGATGCCAATAGAAATATTTCTGGAACTGAACCATGTAGGGCCTTAAAAATGCAGATGCTGAAGGGAAAGTTTGTTCAGAGCCAAAATCTGAAATATGTATTTAATGCTTCTTGAGTTACAGGCATGCAAACTTTGGAGGAAAAAAGTCACCACTGGCATATAATGCAACAAAGATGGCTAAAGTCAACAGATTTTACTAACAGACCTACCAATCTCTGTGCAAAAATAATGATGTTGCAGTCTTTCTGAAGTCATTTTAACTTCCTGTAACTCCTAATCCCAGGGTGAAAATTTTCTTTTGACCACTTTTACAAAACAGTGGATTACCCAGAAAAAAAATTGTGCCATGGAAGTTTCTGAAATTTGTTTGATCTGATGTGGAATGACTCCTGTGCAATTAAACAGATTGATGAAAATACATGCAAAGAAAAATTGATAACTACCTGAGGCGTAGTTTTACAGTGCGACATGAAGTATCCAGCATGTCTGCAATCTGAGGTATTGTGAATTTTAGTGACAATAAAAACTTCAGTTGTTCTGGGTCCGTATTCACAAAACATTTAATCTTACCACTAAGAGTTCTCCTAAATAGCAGTAAAAGTTTTTAGCTTTTTTCTCTTAAAACCTATTAAAAAGCTGCTGAGGCAAACTTTTACAAATGAATAGAGAGAAATATTAAGCTAAGAGTAAGAGCAGGGTTGACCACCTTGCTATGGATGATGTCAGCATGCTCACTAACCATGTACACAGTGATTGTGTCATGAATCTGGTCGGTGACCTGCGGTCCACTCACCATCAGATGTCGCTCTCACTCTATCATCACACTCAGTCTGTTGCTCCATACCCCGGACTACATCTCCCATTATCCACCACGCTGATTGCGCCATACACCTGTGGCCAATCAGCGGCCCTATTAAAGCCACGGACTTTCACTCGGTAGGCACCGAGTATTGTGGAGTTGTTATGTGGAGAACTGCATCGGTTGTGTTTAGCGCTCCCCTAGTGCTAGCACTGTTTCCTAGTTTCCTAAGTTTCCTAGTTTCTGTGTTTCCTAGTTCCTAGTTTCCTAGTTCCCGTGTTCCTGAGTTCCCTTAGTTTTGTATTCTCGCCTGGCTACCTCGTTTTCGTCTGTCTCACCGCCAGCCTTTCTGGACTCTATCTCGTTATAAGAATTACTCTTCTGTCTCACGTCATGGATTATATTCGCCGCTGATCGACCCACGCCTGCCTCACCGACTACTCTTGAGCCTCACCCCAACATACCTGCTTGTTGCTGTTATTGTGACCCTGTCTTTCTGACCATGCCTTTGTCTCGCCCTATTAATAAAAGCTTGCATATGGATCCCCTGGCCTCTCGTCTCCCTCTCCACATTACAGATTGGCTGATTGGGGAGGGGTCTCTATCAGAGATTTGTTAAAGTGCCCCTATTATGGATTATAAAAGGTTCGTATTTTGGTTTTGGGAGTCCCCATTAACAAGTTGACATGCATGCAAGTCAAAAAATACTCTTATTGTCTTATTGTTTGCGCAACGCCTGCCAAACGGTTCGTTAAAATGAATCATTTGTCCAAACCACTCCTTTGCCTTAGACTAATCTGTGGCGATGGGGTCCAGTGACCCAGTCTTTTGTGATTGGTTTAACGTTACTGCCTGCAGCGAATTTCAAACACAAAACGTCCATCACCGTTACTCTAGCCCACAACACCCAAACAGCCATAGTATATGTGTCAACCCAACGCAGAAACGTATTGATAAAGCACTTCAGCTTGAACACCAACGTATTGTTCTACTCTTTGTCAGAACTTCAAGTAATAAAAAAAAAATTCACTATTCATCGACACGTTTCTAGACAATAGTGAGTGAACAGATAAAGCTGTCAGCCGGTTAGCCAGAGACCTATGAGCTGCACGGAGCGAACACAACACACACAACTAAATGTGTATCTTTCACATTTGCGTCGAAACCATTGAATGTGGGTGGGACAGGACCCACCCACTTTTGAAGACCAATGATATCGGACCCCCACCCACTTTTACCGTCTCTAATTTGGCAAAAATATCTGTACACTTTTTAGAGCACCATCAGTCAAATCCATTCCACATGATAAATGCGTGTGTTTAGGGAATATTTGCATTTATTCACATGCGATTTGATGAGCTACTGGTGGACTGTCATGGTTTTTACTAATACTACTGTAATGCACATCAGAGGGGATTTAGAAGTGGGTATAGGCTACGCAAAACCTCGCTGCATGTTAATTAAACTCCATTTTGTGTTTTCACTAATTAATCGCACCTGCTGCACTCCTGAAACACATCAAAGTTAATAAAGCATCTGAACGTATCTGCTGCTCAGATACACCTAACCCTACCTGATACTTTATTCAGACTTTTCGATTATTTCCTTCATTTTTATTTTTATTGAAAACAAATGCCTTTCCGATGTAAAATGAGATGTGAAAAGGCAGGCAATTTCCGCAATAGGCGGACGAGAACTCGGGTCGTCAAAAATGACACATTACACACTTCACCAGTTACGCCACTGGAAACACGTTTAAGCGACCGTCTTTTGTGATGTTGTCATGTTAACATTTATCGAGGGAGGACTCACCCACATTTATTTAGCTTCCGACGCCCATGATTTTTCATGATACAGTAACGTTACATGAGAGCAACAAGTTTTAAAGGATTTCTCCACTTTCAGAATAAAAATGTCCTGATAATTTACTCCCATGTCATCCAAGATGTTACACGACATAATGTCACACGACATAACACACAACTACGTATTTTGAATGATCGCCAGAAAATACAGCTATCAATTATTAATCACACTAAGTCCAGAGAAAGCAAACAGGATCATCACTGTCTGTGCCATTCTGCATAACCTGTGCAAGCGACTAAATATTCCCCAGCCAGAGGATAATGAAGAAGATGATGATGATGTTGATTCTGCTGCTGCTGATTAAGGAAGAGTGGCTGTTCACACACTACAAAAGTGGACTGCCATACAGGGACCACTTTATCAATACACACTTTGGGTAAATCATCACAACAGTAATATCCTGTTACTAAGAACAGCATCACAGACTAGCAGAGTAATGTCACTTCTCCACTTAAATAGCTGCAGTTGCTGCAGGACTGGCAGGAGCAGAGCCTGGAGAAAGGGCGGGAGCATTGCCATGGTTGCCAGCTGAAGTGTTGGCCCTAAAAAGAGAGAGAGAGGGTTTTGGCATCTTATTTTAAGTACCCTATGTTGTGAGGTGTTTACAGAATTATTGTTATGGTTATTATTATTTTGTGAGTCATTGTAATTATGCTATTCTTGATTTATGAAACATTACAATCATTAGTGACTGTCCCAGCTGTGAATAATTGAGGGAAATGTTTCATTAAAAAAAAAAAAGCACACTTACTCGTCAAGTTCATTCAGCAATTGCATTGCAGGGTCAATGCATCCCTCCAGCCCTGTTATGCTGGTGTCCAAGGACACTACACCATCAAGGCAACAGATGATAGTCCTGGGTGCTGAGCCACCTCGTTATGAATGCAATAAATATTTTAATGAGGCTAAGGATTTTAATCTGCAATAGCATAACAAGGTTACATGAAAACATTATGGTCAACTTGAAAATAATAAGAATAAATAAATTTACCTGTAGCAGTTGTTTGTCGCTTGAATTCTGCAATCTCTGCCCTTGCCTGACTTTGCAAAGAATCTTTGCTTCTGGACAAAAGTGGGAAAGCTGCATTTATTAGCACACATATTTTTTTCCCACATATCTTTTTTAGTTTTTGAGGTTATCCCAACTCCATATTTTCCCTTGACTGTATCCTTGTTTTCATAAACAAGTTAGGCAAGAAGTAAGAGCTGTTCTTGCACACATGTAAGAGGCTGAACATATACACATTTAATTGGTGACACTTAGCCTGCATTTTACAAGCTTTATTTGAATATGATAACATAACATTGCACTTTACAATATATCTATGAATAAATGTCTGACAGAGACCCCTCCCCTATCAGCTAATCACTGTGTGCATAGTTAGTAAACATGTCCACATCATTCATAACAACAAGGTCAACCCCGCCCAAGACTTGTTTCTATTCCTTAGTAAACGTTTGTCTCAGCAGCTAAAAACTTTTAATGCTATTTAGGAGAACTTTTAGTGGTTAAGATAAAATGTTTTGTGGTTACAGGCTCTGATCATGCATTGACATTAGACTCATTTTTAACATGATAGTTTTATTCTTACATGTACTATAATAATATGCGTTATTAGCCCCGAGATAAATAATGTCAGTGAATAAATACATAGATATGCATCAGTTATTTGTAATCCCAAATAGTCTAGTGGTAGAATTTTTGTCAAGTAAGTTAGAAGTTTTGTGTTTTAATTTGCCATCGCATGATTTTTTTCCCCCCTTATTAAAATCAAATATGTTCATCAGTGATCCTATATCAAGAAGAGGGACACATTTGTGTGTATTTTGGTTTGTTTTTTTAACCAGAATGAATAGATGGTCTTTGCAACACACAGTCATAAGCGATAGACTGAAGTGCTCGCATATGAACACTGAGCACGAGCCGCATTGAAAAAGTTCCGTCACTAATTAACATCGGAACAAACATTAAGCATGATTTCAGGAAAAAAAAAAAAAACAGATTCCAGCATCAGCACCTTATTTAACAGAAGGCAATGTTTCATCAGCACTAGGTACGTTCGTGCCATGAGATGTTAAATAAAGCGGTGGGGACAATGAGCCTGGCAAAAAGTGTCCCACCCATAAATTACGCCTACGAAAACAAGTAATGTGAAACACTAACACATGCAATTATGAGAAATATTTTTATTACAGCAGTCTTCAACAGAGTAAAACCAACACAATACAAGTGTTAAAATGTATAGTTTCACAAATATTCTTGCAAAATTTTTTAGTCCTTTCCAACGCTGGTTGCGATTTCTCTCCTACCTGTTTAGCTGAAACAGATTTAAAATTGTTAATGATCAATGCGGTGACACATGAACAGTTCACTCGAGATGCCGTGCACACTGAGGGACCTTATTAGCTGGATCAGGTTTGTTTAATTAGGGTTGAAGCTAAACTCTGCAGAGCTGTGGCCCTCCAGGAATTGAGTTTGACACCCCTGAATTAGGGCATTTAAAAGAGAAGTTCACTTCCAGAACAAAAATTTATAGATAATTTACTCACCCCCTTGTCATGCAAGATGTTTATGTCTTTCTTTCTCCAGTCGATAAGAAATTATGTTTCTTGAGGAAAAAAAATCAGGATTATCTCCATATAATGGACTTCAGTGGTGCCCTCAAGTTTGAACTTCCAAAATGCAGTTTAAATGCAGCTTCAAATGGCTATAAGGAAGGGTCTTATTTAGCAAAACGATTGGTCATTTTTGGAACAAATTAACAATATATATACTTTTTAACCTTAAACGCTCGTCTTGTCTAAGTCTATGTGAACTCTGTTTTTTTTCCGGTTCAATACGGTCAATACAGTTAGGGTATGGCGAAAAACTCCCATCTTGTTTTCTTCCCTAACTTAAAAATCATCCTACATCGCTGCAGAAGTACCCGACCCAGTGTTACCAAAGTGAACATGCAAAGAAGATCAAACACCCTTTACAAAAAAAAAGGGTAAAACATCGATATAGGATGATTTTGATGTTGAAGAAGAAAACGATACAGGAGTTTTTCGACATACTCTAACTGTATTGACCCGGATTACAAAGACTACGCATACACATCGTAGAGACAAGACAAGACAAGACAAGATGTGCATTTGAGGTTAAAAAGTATATAAATTGTCAGTTTGTTTTGAAACAAACGACAGTTTGTCTTTACTAATTTTTTGCAATTTTTTGTTCTGGAACTGAACTTCTCCCTTAAGTAGCTTTCAACCAGGGTATGTTCAACTGCTTGTCAGCCTATTACATGTCTGCTTCTCATAAACAATTAGTGGAACCTAATGTAAACAATATTGGCAGGCTTTTAATTAATGGTTTTAGATGGTTTGCAATTTGGTTTTCACGACTTGTGGGTCCTCTTAACCAACTCTTTTCACATATTTAGGAGCTGCTTTTAGCACTAAGATGCTTTGTGAAATGGTCTTAGAGCAAAAATTTTAGAGTCCTAAATTTAATACTGACACAGCCATTATTTTGAAAATCTGCTATGAGCTACTTTTAGTCTTAACATGTTTTGTGAATATGGGCCAATATGGAGATAAAATAATGCCATAAAGATTTGCATGTGAAGAGTGCGCATTGTGCATATGTACATAAGACTGTAAGTGTAAATTAAATTAGCATGAGCAAGAGAAGCTTTGTAAAAGTGTGAATCGCATTTCAAGCGTAAGAAAAAAAGATTTGCAGCATTTTACTGTTACTCGTAAGTGTAATTCATGTATTGTGAAACTGCAGCTTCATGCTTTCGCAAAATAAATACAATCTGCATTCTTCCGACTTACATTTCTCCACGTTTACACATTTGGCACGTTGTTTTTGCTAAAATACTGTCAAAAGCACTACAAGCCTGTGAACAGTGATTTGCACATGAAAACAACAGTTTAAAGATCTGCAAAACGGATTGATTGCGTAGAACCAAACAAAAACAAACTGTTGCAAATGTCTAAATGACTTGTTGTGTGTGTAGGGCACAAAGTTGCTGAAATAATGTTATGTACAGCTCCGTCTTTCTTGTATCTGCGCTTACACTTTTGGCACGATTCTCTCACTCACTGAGTTTTGCAAGCGTGAGGGGGAGGGCGGGTCCACCACCTTTTTGTAGCCAATCAAATGAGACTCTCATGGACTCCATTTACTCTTATCTGATTGGTTCAATAAACACATCACACACCAAAACATTTATCTTCATTTAGTTCTTGCTGCCGGTGGAATGGTACTTTTAATGTAGGCAGATTTATGTAGCTTTATTGTTATAGTAAAAGGTGTTATAAAAAGTACAGCACTCTGATACTATAGTGTTGAGCATTGTCGCATATCATTTTGTAATGTTTAACATCAGCTATATATTAGGCTATATGACATATGCATTTCAATGTAAAGCCAAACCAATCCAATAATGTTAACACCAGCTAGCAGGATGAACACATGAGAGTCTAGCCTAATGGTACACAACTTATAAAGTGTCATGTTTTAATTAAATTGTTTATTTATTTATTTTAATGTAAGTGTACATTAAAAGTATCATTCCACTGGAAGCGAGCGGCAGTGAGAACTAAATGAAGATAAATGTTTTGGCGTGTGATGTGTTTATTGAACCAATCAGATAAAGAGTAAATGGAGTCCGCGAGAGTCTCACTTGATTGGCTACAAAAGGGTGGTGGACCCGTCCTCCCCCTCACGCTTGCAAAACTCAGCGAGTGAGAGAATCGTCCCAAAAGTGTAAGCGCAGATAAAAGAAAGACGGAGCTGTACATATCGGATTATTTCGGCTGAAGAATGTGTGTGGTGTGGCCAGGTAGGATGAGAATTTCAATTTTGTTTTCCCTGCAGAACATGATAACATTTCAGACATGTGTCTCATGTTGGTCCATGATTAAAATAAGTGGTTTCTCCTCAGGAGCATCTCTGATAAAATGGCATAGCCATTTCAAGAAGAGCTCTGAGTCCATGTAACCCTTCTTCTGGATGCCATAGAGGGTGTTGGGGGTTCCATCCAGCCTGGATGTGTTACTTGGGAGCCATTCCAAGTGCCATGCCAAATTGCTCCTTGGTCATCTTCTGCTGCTGCGTGTATCCTTCCAGTCTGGCACAGGACCTTCTCCATGGACTGAGGCTTGTCTCCCAAACCAGTCTCGTCGCAATTATAGATGAAATTTGGTTTGTCCTTTAAGTTGTGGTTCACATAAAGGGCCTCAAACAATTTGAAGAAGTCTTCAATGATCTATGGTGTGGCACCATGGACTTTGGCTCTGTCCAGGGAATCTGCTGTCCGTTAGATCAATTCTGGATGGCGGGCCTTAAACCTGGACCACCACACATCACTTGCCCCCTTTTCCAAATTCACAGGGGTGCTCTCAGTGTGGGAAGCCTTGTAAGGAAGACTTGTATACATGTGTATTACACATTCTATGTTTTTTTCCCCAGGTACCTGACCACTGGAGATTTCTTCCAAACAATTCATCACTGACCAGTTCAATGTGTGATTAGAATTTTCCCAGTTGTCTTGGTGCCATCGACGGGAAAGATGTGGTCTTGCAAGTGCCACCGAATTCTGGGTCCCTCTTCTTCAATTACAAGTCCACCTACTCTCTGGTGCTCCTGGCTGTTATCGACACCAACTGCCTGTTTAGGGTTGTGGATGTTGTGGGCTATGGCAGGAGTACATTATCCAGGGTTTCTGCAGGTTTTAAGAGGGTCAATTTAAGACTTTTTTAAGACCTTTTGAAGACCAACTAAAGAAAATTGAAGGAAAAAAATAGAAGGGAAAACAATACAGCAATTAAATTCGCAGCAATTCAGCATCTAGCAATTGTTTGTTTTTAGTTTGTTTGTGTTTTCCCTCTTTTCTTCACTTTCCTTAGGTTTTAAGTAGCTTGTAAACAGGGTCGCTGCTATATTACTGTATTGTATTATAAATTATTGTATTATTTATAAATTACAGTTGTAGATCTAGACAGTTACTATGGCTATGATTTTATTAGGCCTTATACAGTTGTCTAATTGATTTTATTGTTTTAAGCATCCAGAAAACACACAAAAGAAAATTAAGCAGTTTTACTATGATAAAACCATGATTAATTTTGGCAAGGGTTGTGATGTCCACATGTTTTTGTTGAAGAAATTACAGAGGCTGTAGCATTTCTATCACAAGATTAAGTGGAAATTTGAATTAATTGTTTGCTCACTATTAAACAAGGCTTCACTTTAAAATGAAACACGAGGAAACAATCCCTCACAAAAATTAATGCCATGATCATACGAATTTAAGACTTGCTGCTCTGATTTAAGACCTTTTCAAGGGCTTAATTCACGGAAAAGTGATTTAAGACTTTTTTAAGACCCGCGGAAACCCTGATTATCTGTAAATTTTTGTTCTGGAAGTGGACTTCTCCTTTAAAGTGAAAGTCCCCTAAACGTCCCGAATGGCTGCTGCAAATCCTGTGAACATCCAGAGGACAATTTTAGACATCAAGCAGATGTCTGCAAAGAACCTTACATGCTGACATCCGGTGACGTTCATGGAGGCCATTTAGGGGACGTCCTTTTTTTGTTAGCTGGTTTATAACAAAGGCCTGATCAACGGCATCAACGGCCTGATGATTGTTTTTACACTTCACTGCGCAATCTAATCCTTGTTTAATATTGACTCAACATTTTATTCACATGTCCACTTAATCTTTAATATATGGCCATTTTATTAGGACAGAAATGCTACAGCCACTGTAATTTCTTGAATATGTGGACATCAAAACGTGTAAACTGAGGATTTGAGCTTTTATTTTGAAATCGCAACAGGATATTGACAAAGATAACAATGTATTCTCCTGTGTTTGCGTAGGTTTATATATGATTTACCTTACAAATCTGATGAAGTGGTGTACTTTGCATTTCCAGATGAACATTATAATAAACTCAAACTCACAACAACATGCTCCACACCTGTAAATAATAACAGTTCCCCTGGAGCAGCATTTACTGTGAACGGAGCCACTGTGAGACGCACATTTGTAACCTACAAGCATGCACATAATTAAAGCACATATAATAAACCTGAATCGCATATATTTATTTAACTGAATCATGTTTGTGAATTCACAATTATTCTTAATAATGATTTTTAAATGGGTTTAATATATCATGCAGCCTTGGAAAACAGTCTAACAATGTGTTTCATTGATTCTTGTCCATAAAATGCGCCACTGTTGCTAGTTGCTAGGGTAATTTTTCTAGAGAAAAGTTGGCCACTGCATTCATAAACTCGACAGAATCGAGTGTAATTGGTTATAGTCCACAATGCTGTAAAAACGCATAAAAAGACATGATGCCGCATGGGCAGATCTGAATTTAATGCTGCAATCACCACTTTTCATTTTTACTTTATTCCTGACATTACAGATCTAGTACGTGCAGGGGCATTTTGTCCCAAACGCTTGTTATGGAGGGTGGGCACCCACCGGGGCCACAACTGTATAACTCTGGCCACTCGAAACGTACAAAAAAAGTACATAATATATATTAATGCATTGTATTAATGCATTACCAATAAAATATATTGGTATTGTATTAATGCAGTGTTCATGTTTTATTCATGAACTGTGCTATATTTGTGTACAATAAAGAAAAATATTTCAAAACACTTTACAGGACAATTAAACCCTGTCCAATTATTTTCTTCCCACAAATATTTGCTGATGTGCAATTATTAAAAAAAAAAAAATGAACTGCAGTATTTTAAAAGTAATTAATTGCTAATTAAAATCATATTGTTGCATTAAGCAGAAACAAAAGAAAATAAATGTACCACCCGTTAATCATTTTTATTTATTTATTCTTTTCTTTCTTTAATTGTTTTATTATTTTTCCCTGACATTCTACTGTTAAAGCCCATTGGGTTACTGTAATAAAAATATTTTCTAAGGTTCTCACTAATGTTTAAGATCAATGTTTACATCATTATAAAATGTACAGGTCGTAGTATGTTCAAATTTACCCGCGTAAGTACACTGTACTCACGTAAAACGTCGCTTATAAAGACATGAAATTATGAAAAAACATTCACATTATGATTTTCTGTAAAGCTGCTTTGAAACATTGCGTAGTTTTAAAAAGTGTATACAAATAAAACATATTTAAGTAAGCACAGTGAAAACTGTACAAGAGCTGTACTGTAGTATGCTACGGTGCAAAGAAATTGTATTTAGATTTCACAATGATCGCTTTGGCATTTCATTTTGAGGCGTGTCTCCCTCCCGAATGCTCAATAAGGTAATAAAGATAACCATAATTTACATTTTAATGAGCAATTTTATGTTTTGGACGTCTGCATTGTGGAAAAACAAACCTCATCTTTTAAAAAATGCGCTACGACACTCCCGCTCTGTTGCATTCCATTTTCGAACGTTCGTCAATCACGTGACGTCACTCAGAAGTTCTCGCAGACTCCCTTCACAGATGCAGATGGTAAGAATCCGAGCGGTTGTGAAGATTGTCATTTGAGCGCGTTTACAGAGTGACAGCGAAACTACGCCAAGAAACGTATGAAAAGTACGAAAACCTACGTACGAAAGTATGCAGACAGAAACACACAGTATGCAGACTACGTCTACTGAGACACTCAAGTTTACACAGAGTTTGTCCACTTTCGGCATCGCGATGTGCCCAACATCTGTGTCCGTGCCTGAGGGCGGTGTTCGTGAGACAGAAGCCGCTGCATGGCTGGACACCATCAGCTTCTGCAACGGCTTCTGTCAGTGGGTCGATGATGAAGAGTGGAGCATCGATTCACTGCCAGCTGACTCACAGCAACCTGGCGAGTCAAACAGGGCTTCAGAAGCAGTAAATGAGCAGCCTTCTGCTGAGAAAAGCCCAACAGGTGAGACTATTATAAACAGCTAAACTTTAGAAAATCATTACACCTCCTTACAAAAATAAGCCACATGTTATTGTTGGTAAATACTTAAATAATTTTATTGTGACTAATATATTCAAATATTTGCATTACAGATTTTATTGATTAGTTGTTGCAGTTGTAAGGGGTTGACAGCGTAAGTGTTTTTGAAATCCACTGCGCTGTTTTTCTGTTTTTTTCCGAAGTTATGTTAAACATGCACTAGACAGATGTCTTTAGTGATCATTGTCTGTAGCCACTAATATTTTCCTCTTTGATATTCTTCAATTAAGACATTCCTACACGAGGCAACAGGAGGAGCAGAATCAGTGCCTTCTTCAAGAGAGCATGGAAGGCTGTAAAGAAGCCTTTCCTCCATTGCAGACGGACAAGAGTGGCGTCTCCAACACCACGTCAGTCTGATCCCGATCCAGAGCCTGTCCCGGGTCCGTCTGGGCTCCAGAATGAGCCTGACAATGATCAGACTGTTCCTGAGCCGTCTGTCCCAGACCTCCCCAATTGCAAGCCAACTACCAGTAAGTGCCGTCAGCTCTATTTTCCATTTCATTATTTTAAAGTATTATTAATTTGTAATTCTAATATCACCTAACTTAACACAACTATAAACCATAACCATGTATGTTTAGTTTAACAAATGTAAAAAACGCATTTGGTTTTTAAAGAAACATGTTTGTTACATGGATTTTATTTAGTGTTTTGATACAGACAGCAGTGCTATTACATCAGACATATAATTTACTATAAGATAACTGAACCTGTTCTGCAACCTCTTTTGTTTTTCAGAATCTTTCTCCAAATTATACAAAACGCAAGATTTGATAGGAAGGGGAAGCTACGGCAAGGTGCTCAAGGCAATCCGTAAATCCGACGGCCAAGAGGTAACACTTTTACTCCTTATGTAGAGAAATCCATGTTCACTGGATCCAAACATGTACAGCATGATTACAATAAATTACAGATTGGAGAATGTGAGGAAAAATTAATATGGATGTATATTTTTTCTCTCTTTGCAGGTTGCCATCAAAAGAATGCGGAAATGGAACAACCGCCATTCTCTTCAAATTGTAAGTTAGCAAAGATTAAACAATACATGTTTAGTTGTTTAAAAGTTTGCATACATTACCGCTGCTCTGGAAAATGTACATGTAAATCTACAGCTGACTAACATTTCAACATCTTGTTCTGGTTTTCTTCTAGCCTGGTTGTTCCAGACGTCTGCCTACAGAAGTGGCACTGCTGCTCATGTTGAGACGTCCTCCAGTTTGCCCCTACGTCATAGAAATGTACGAGTGGTTTGATCGGCCCCTGATCATCTCACTCGTTCTGGAGTTTCCTCAACCGTGCGTGACCTTGCGAGAGTTCATCAGGGATTCTCATGGACTGACTGAACCGATCGCACGTGGGTTCATGCGCCAGTTAGTAGCAGGGGTGCAGCACTGCATAGACCGCGGCGTGTTTCATAATGACGTCCATGCTGACAACGTCCTTGTGAACACGAACGCTCTGGAGCTCAAGCTGATTGACTTCGGCTCCGGTCACCTGCTTGATGACGCTGGCTATGACAGCTTGAAATATATTGGTAAGCTAACTTTTTGTATTGCATTGTGTTTTGTTTTGTATTGTAAAATGATTAGAAAACATGTGGAAAAATATTACTCATACAATGTCTTGCTTACAGGAGCATTACAGTTCTGCCCACCAGAGGTCTTCTCGAGACCCAAATACTATGCCGTGCCAACAAACGTCTGGGCTCTCGGCGTTACGCTGTATATGATGGTGAACATGCAGCCGCCCTTTTCCAATGTTAAGGAAATATTGAAAGCCTGTCCTTACACTTGGAAATATGACGTATCCATGGGTGAGAAAATGGACACTGATAAACACACACCTTTACCCTTACATTATAGCTTTTATCAGATATTTCAGAAGGTATTTTCACACTTGTCAGCTTTGGTGTGTTACATGCTCTTGACTAACCATCTCTCTCCTCCAAACTTTTACAGCATGCTGTGATCTGATCTACCAGTGTCTGGACCGCAGTCCAGCGAAGCGGCCGACATTTGAGCAGATCTTACAGCACGAATGGTTTGAAAGTCCAGAATGAAGGCAGGCGTGGGATTCCTTCTGTCATCTGGGTCAGACAGATGGTAACGTAACAGAGCAAGTAGAAAATGCAATCATTCTCATTAGAGGTCAAGTACTGTTGTATTTTTCAATTCTCAATTATGATCAGAAAACAAGGCAGCAATTCAACAGTACTAAACTGACTGGAGGCCATTTTAATGTTCTGGTCCTTTTATAAATAACGTGACTAGATGATAAAACAGAGACTGGGTGAAGACGATGTCAAGTATACGCTTGCTTTGTGTTTCTCAATGGAAACACATCCAGTCTGCTGAAGAACACTGGACTAGATAGGAAACAAGACCCAGAGACAATGCCAAATTTATTGAGACAATGAACCCATACAGACCTCTAAAGGACCAGTGTGGCCATTTCTAAAAAATGTAATTAGGTTGGCCTGAGAAAGCCAACCTACTGATCTGCTACTTAAGCTTATTATTATTCATGCCAAATTTCTGAACGCTACTCCTCCTAGAGTAGGGGTGCTCAACCCTGGTCCTGGAGATCGAATTTCCTGCAGAGTTCAGCTCCAACCCTGACCAAACACACCTGAATTGGCTAATTAGGATCTCAGGGAGCACTTGATAATTACAGACAGGTGTGTTTGATTAGGGTTGGAATTAAACTCTGCAGGAAAGTTGATCTCCAGGAACAGAGTTGGGCACTCCTGTCCTAGAGCTTTCAAGCTAGAACCACCAAACTCAGCCCAGCTCTTTAAACTGATCTCTTTACTAACTGATCTGACTTACAGTACATGCTATTAACATGCTAATCATGCTAGAATCATGCTAGTAACTTGCTAATCATGCTATAAATATGCTCGCAACTTGCTAGAAACATCCTAGCACCTGCTAATCATGCTAGAAACATGCTAGCAACTTACTAATCATGCTAGAAACATGATAGCAACTTATTAATCATGTTAGAAGCATGCTAGCAACTTACTAATCATGTTAGAAACATGCTAGCAACTTGCTAATCATTCTATAATCATGCTAGAAATTTGTTAATCATACTATAATCATGCTAGAAACATGTTAGCAACTTACTAATCATGTTAGAAACATGCTAGCAACTTGCTAATCATTCTATAATCATGCTAGAAATTTGTTAATCATACTATAATCATGCTAGAAACCAAGGTTATTTTCGTAAACGAAAACTAACACGAAAACGATTGGTCAAAAAACATTTGCGTAAACTGAAATAAAATAAAAATAACAAAATAAATGAAAAACTACAATGAAACGAAACAGTTTAAAACAGTCCTGCACGCTGCAAATCGAAAGGCTCTGCCATTATTATTGAATTTAACTAGTTCCAGTTATGCGCGTTTGTTTGAGGGAAAATAAGCAAGACATGATAGTTACAGTTTCGTAATTATGGTTAACTAAGATAAAATATCCAATATAAACAAATTACATTTATTTTCAAATTAAATATTATAACACATTTAGTGCTTTTAATTATGATTATGTTAGTGCAACTTGTGTAGGTTTATGGAGTAAAAATGCTTGACTGCTCGTATACTTTGACCACTTAATCAAGCTCAGCATGCTATAATTTTGCGTCATAAGGTTAAATTAAGTCGTTAGTCTGTGCTCTGGAAGTGCTCTTTTTTTTGTAAAACTAAAACTGAAACTAAACTATAAGAAATGTGCTCACAAAATAAAAACTAAACTAAAACTAACAAAATTAATAATGAAACTAATAACGAAAGTAAATTTTATTGCAAATTTCAAAACGATATTAAAATAAAACATTTAAAAAAGCAAAACTATAATAACCTTGCTAGAAACATGCTAACAACTTGCTAATCATGCTAGAAACATGCTAACAACTTACTAATGTTAAAAACACGTTAGCACCTGCTAATCATGCTAGAAACCAAGGTCATTTTCGTAAACAAAAAGTAAAACTAACGTGAAAACGATTGGTCAAAAAACTTTTTCGTAAACTGAAATAAAAATAACAAAACAAATAAAAACTGAAACAAAACAAAACTAACAACAGTTACTGAAAAACTAACTATAATAACCTTAAAACTAAACTACAGAAAAACAAAATAGAAATGTGCTCACAAAATAAAAACTAAACTAATACTAAATTAATTAAACCAATAACGAAAGTAAATTTTATTGCAAATTTCAAAATGATATTAATATAAAACAAATTCAAAAAAGCAAAACTATAATATCCTTGCTAGAAACATCCTAACACCACCTTATCATGCTAGAAGCATGCTAGCAACATGCTAACAACTTGCTAATCGTGCTAGAAACATGCTAACAACTTACTAATCATGTTAGAAACATGCCAGCAACTTGCTAATCATTCTATAATCATGCTAGAAACATGCTAGCAGCATGCTAACAACTTGTTAATCATGCTAGAAACATACTAGCACCTGCTCATCATGCTAGAAACCAAGATTATTTTCGTAAACAAAAACTAACACGAAAACGATTGGTCAAAAAACATTTTCGTAAACTGAAATAAAATAAAAATAACAAAATAAAAGAAAAATGAAACTAGTAACAGTTACTGAAAAACTAACTGAAATAAAATAATACTCATCACAAATAAATAATTATTTTCGTAATTATTACGTTCTCTTATTACGCATCATAGACGTGAGGTTATCTGATGGATAGGTGGACAGTTTAAAACACAGTCCTGCACGGGTGCTGTTTGGTAAACGCACAGTAGGCTGCTTAACAGAACACCCGAGCTGTTATCCGACAGCAGCACATTACAAAAATGTGATTGTCTCTGCAGTGTATACGTTCTGAAACGTGTAAATAAAGTTATATAGGCTACAGAAAGCGAGCAATGAGCAATCCCTAAAATTAATTTTGCGTCATAAGGTTAAATTAAGTCGTTAGTCTGTGCTCTGGAAGTGCTCTTTTTTTGTAAAACTAAAACAAACTAAACTATATAAAAACGAAATAGAAATGTGCTCACAAAATAAAAAACTAAACTAAAACTAACAAAATTAATAATGAAACTAATAACGAAAGTAAATTTTATTGCAAATTTCAAAACGATATTAAAATAAAACATTTAAAAAAGCAAAACTATAATAACCTTGCTAGAAACATGCTAACAACTTGCTAATCATGCTAGAAACATGCTAACAACTTACTAATGTTAAAAACATGTTAGCACCTGCTAATCATGCTAGAAACCAAGGTCATTTTCGTAAACAAAAAGTAAAACTAACGTGAAAACGATTGGTCAAAAAACTTTTTCGTAAACTGAAATAAAAATAACAAAACAAATAAAAACTGAAACAAAACAAAACTAACAACAGTTACTGAAAAACTAACTATAATAACCTTAAAACTAAACTACAGAAAAACAAAATAGAAATGTGCTCACAAAATAAAAACTAAACTAATACTAAATTAATTAAACCAATAACGAAAGTAAATTTTATTGCAAATTTCAAAATGATATTAATATAAAACAAATTCAAAAAAGCAAAACTATAATATCCTTGCTAGAAACATCCTAACACCTCCTTATCATGCTAGAAGCATGCTAGCAACATGCTAACAACTTGCTAATCGTGCTAGAAACATGCTAACAACTTACTAATCATGTTAGAAACATGCCAGCAACTTGCTAATCATTCTATAATCATGCTAGAAACATGCTAGCAGCATGCTAACAACTTGTTAATCATGCTAGAAACATACTAGCACCTGCTCATCATGCTAGAAACCAAGATTATTTTCGTAAACAAAAACTAACACGAAAACGATTGGTCAAAAAACATTTTCGTAAACTGAAATAAAATAAAAATAACAAAATAAAAGAAAAATGAAACTAGTAACAGTTACTGAAAAACTAACTGAAATAAAATAATACTTATCACAAATAAATAATTATTTTCGTAATTATTACGTTCTCTTATTACGCATCATAGACATGAGGTTATCTGATGGATAGGTGGACAGTTTAAAACACAGTCCTGCACGGGTGCTGTTTGGTAAACGCACAGTAGGCTGCTTAACAGAACACCCGACCTGTTATCCGACAGCAGCACATTACAAAAATGTGATTGTCTCTGCAGTGTATACGTTCTGAAACGTGTAAATAAAGTTATATAGGCTACAGAAAGCGAGCAATGAGCAATCCCTAAAATTAATTTTGCGTCATAAGGTTAAATTAAGTCGTTAGTCTGTGCTCTGGAAGTGCTCTTTTTTTGTAAAACTAAAACTGAAACTAAACTATATAAAAATGAAATAGAAATGTGCTCACAAAATAAAAAACTAAACTAAAACTAACAAAATTATTAATGAAACTTATAAAAACAAAACTTTTTTTGAACTTGTTAAATTTTTCAGACTTCCTGATGCGGCCTTCTCAAGCCAACTTAAAGATTGTTTTGACAAACTTTTTTTATCTAGTTAACTTTATAATGCAAAAGAGTGAATGGCTCCAAATTGCTCATGATTTCAAATATGAATGCAGCACTTTCAAGCAGTTTTTAATGATAGACATAACCAGTGCTGCTCCAATGTTCTGTTAAGCTTTACAATATGTAATGCATAATAATTCTATTCTAATTTATTATTAAAGTTTCTTATTATTCTAAGTTTCTTTTGGAGAAGAAATAAAATATAAAGGATATATTTAATTCTAAAAATATTTTAAAGCTCCTTCCATTTAAGTTTTCATCATTCATTTGAAAAAGAAAAACATTAATAAATCTATACATAAATTAAATAAATGTATCATGTTTGTGATTTTATTAATGACTCTTTAATTACATAGAAACACAAGTATCTTAATCTTATTTGTGACCCTGCAAAACAAAACCAGTCATGAATGTAATTTTTTTGTTCTGCCTAGAAATTTCAAAATCTGAAATCTTAAAGTGCAAAAAAATCTAAATATCAACAAAAACACCTTTAAAGTTGTCCAAATGATGATTTTAGCAATGCATATTACTAATCAAAAATTAAGTTTTAATATATTTACGGTACAAAATATCTTAATGGAACATGATCTTTACTTAATATCCCTAATGATTTTTGGCATTAAAAAAAAACAATTTTGATCCATACAATGTATTTTTTGGCTATTGCTACAAATATACCTGTGCTACTTACAGTTTTCTGCTTCACGGTCACATGTGTATGTTTCATTATTCATAGATCACTTTAAGAACGAGCACACTGCTGACGTGATCTGAGCATATGTGAGTTATTCGTCTTATTAGCAAGACATATCAGCATAATACTTTACAGATCAGCAGTGTTTGTATTTTAAGCCTATATCTGTCAATTCCAATAACGGCCCGATAGTATTGTGCATCCCTATTCTGAGGTACAAGTAGGGCTGGAATGAGGGGATGGGGTCCGGGAAGTGACTTTGAAGGGAGGGCAGCGTTCCCGTTCCAACTGCTGAGATTTTTTTTTTGGAAACTAAATGGATTTCTATATTTAATCCATTCAATAGCCTACTAAAGAGATCCCGGTTTTGCACATAAATGTAGCGCAAAATAATAAAAACATAGCAGGATATTTGTTTCTGTGTTTAGCCTCACATTGTTGGTTTTGTGATTGGCCATAATGCCTGCAGACTGCAGCTAATGGAAATCTTTATGGGTGTCCTGCTCCTCACAGAACAGATGGTGAAAACAGACTGCAGTTTATGTTCAGTGCTTTTTGCTGAGTTTTTTAAGCTTAGACCATCTCATTATAACAAAGTGTAGACACAGTGTATGTAATGCATTTAGTGTGCAGTGTAGAGAGTCATTATGACAGAACTTTGTGAGTTCTAACCACCTGCTGGCGGTTTCAGTTGCGTTTTTAAAGTAATAATTTTAAGAGTTACTTAAATCGATGAAAAAAGATGACATATAATAAAGTTAGAAAAAATGGCAATACAAAGTTCAATAAAAATTTAATAAATGAAGAAACAAAAATGCCCTTGCAAATCACTCCCAGTCAAATATCATCTCATAATGGGACGGTTAATTTCTGTCATTGGTCAGAAGGTGCTCCTCCTAATTGCTCCAAAATCTATTAAATATAATCTACAAATCATGCAATACTGTACTACTAAATAAGAAGTGTTTTATGGAGGACTTATCTAATTAGGCCAATTAGAGATGATTACTAATCATTCTCATTTTTATATTAAATCGTACACTTTCACTAATACATTTTTTTATTATTATTCTAAAACAAGGGGTCATTAATGATGCTTATACTATAATGTGCAAATTCACACACAATGTATCTTTAATTTGGCAAGAGTTGCAGGGTGCCTGTCTTGATATCCAAGAAGGTATAGAGAAAATATGAAATATGTCTAAGGTTATTGTATATTCTAAAGGGTTTTATAATTAATTACAAATAAACGGCCATCTAAAATTTTCTAAAATGACCATTATTACCCACCCCTGGGTACGAGAGATCCTTCAAAAACAGAAGTTGGGACAATCTGTCACTCTGCTTAGAAAGAGTTATTGTCTTTTGAAGACTAATCCTGTTTATACGTCTGTATGAGTCAGTTTCAGTTTTTGTTGTTCTTGTTGCATTTACAAGACTACTTAACCAGTAGATGTCCTCAGCACACTACATTTCGAATGCATCTAAAACAGTGGCTGACATTGCATACTCTCCGAGTAGGTACTTCATTTCAATCAGTACGTAACGAGTGTTAAGTATGAATGCGATCTGGACATCATCCCCCAATGTTCATATTATAATGTGATCTACAATGTAATAATAAGCGCAACAACTTAGAAGATGTCAGTGACAGGTTCAATTCAGGTATCTGTGAATATCTGGGTATTGATGAATCTTAGTGTTGGGTTCGAGTCCGAGTTAAGTCCGACTCCAAAATGGGCCAAGTCGGACTCAAGTCCAAATCCCAGAGGGCCGAGTCCGAGTCAGAGTCCAAGGAAACACTACTGTTTGTCAGTATCTTAACATTGTTTTAACCCGGGGTGCCCAAACTCGGTCCTGGAGGGCCGGTGTCCTACAGAGTTTAGCTCCAGCCCCAATTAGACACTCCTGAACCAGCTAATCAAGTTCTTACTAGGCATACTAGAAACCCCCTGGCAGGTGTGTTGAGGTAAGCTGGAGCTAAACCAAGGAGCAGGACCGAGTTTGGGCACCCCTGTTTTTAACCTTTACAACTAGAAAAACGTAATGTCAATTAAAATGTAAGAAAAGCAAACCTCTAGTGGATCTTGCCATTTTGATTTTTGATTTCACAACATCTCATAAGTGTCCATGCTCTGCTTAGCAAACTTAAAGTCATGTAACAGAAGTTATGGCTGACCTATGCTGACATATTTCAGAGTGAAACAGGTTTTAGAATGTGATAAATTATAGGGCGGGACTTGACTTTATTCATTAATATAGAAAATGTATAAATTCAAGAGTGGGGGTAAAGGAGTAGGTATCTTGGTGAAAGGGACCTTAAGAGCAGAAAATGCACCTCTTTTATTTCTGATTGTGGCTGTGTGTGTTTTGGGTTTTATATAACTTTTTTTTTCTTGGATGAAAATGAGGCTGTGAGGGATCAACCTAGTCTTTACAATGACACACACTGTGTATAAAGCCCTACATATACTTTCCATTATTCACAACTCCCACCTGTTTTATTTTTGAATGCATTTATAGTTACATTAATTACAATAAATTACATTATATAAAGAAAAAATTAAGACGGGCCATTGAATTCTTTGAAAATCATGCACACCCAAGGTGGCTTTGGACCCATTAAAACTATTGCTGCAAAGATGTTAGAAAAATTATTTTTCTTTGAAACTAGAAACTGCCACCATGTTTTAAAAATAATAATAATTTTAATACAGCAAAAACTAATCAACTAATGTAAGTAAAACATTCTCAAGCTTACTGAAGGCAAGTAAACAAACAACTTACACACAAAAGGATAAATAAATATATTAATCAAAAATACAAATGAAATAATATTTTTAAAAATAGAATCTTTTTAAAAATAGAATTATTTTTTTAGGTAGGTCTATCTAAAGGCTATTACAGAAATTACAGACTACAGACATTTCTTGAAGTAATAAATGTTAAAATAAAACACTGCAAAATCTTCTCTGTATACATTAAATATGATTCTTATTAAAGTCAGAGTGATTCAGTCAAGAACAGTGAGTGATTTTCTCTTTTGCTTTTGTTGTTTGATTAATATTTATGACGCGGTCTGCGGCTGCAGGTTTACGCTGCTGTCGCTTTAAGATCTGACACACAGATCAATATTTTGACACATCAGTGTTTCTCCCAACTGTTCAGGTTTACTTAAGACAAAACCAACTTCATTTACATGAATAATGTCTAAGACGAGCATGTGTGTAGTAATAACAGACCTGTTAGAAGCGAAAGAGAACTCGACATTCGCACACTGACTGAGAGGCGCGTTCTATGAGCGCGCTTTGAGTGTGTGTGCGCACATAACCCCATCGGTTTTCAAGTAGCCTGCTTGATAAGACTTAAAAACACATGCAAATACTAAATATCACTTTCGTGACAATGCATCGAGTCAGTGACATTTCCGTCAACTGTCTCTGGACTCGGATGAACTCTGGATATTTTGTATCAATGTATCTTCAATTTGGCAAGAATTGCAGGGTGCCTGCCTTGATGTCCAAGAAGGTTTATAGAAAATATGAAATAAGTTTAATGTTATTGTAGATTGTAAAGGGTTTTATAATTCAATAGAAATAAATGGCCAAAATGTTCTAAAATGACCATTATTACCCACCACGGGTACTTCTTTTTGAAGGAGAGATCCTTCAAAAATAGGAGAAGTTGGGACAATCTGTCACTCTGCTTAGAAAGTTCTTGTCTTTTGAAGACAAATCCTATTCATTCAGTTTCAGTTTTTGTTGTTCTTGTTGCATTTACACGACTACTTAACCAGTAGATGTCCTCAGCACGCTACATTTCGAATGCATCTAAACAGTGGCTGACATCATTTCAATCAGTACTTACTTATTGAGCGTTATGTATGAATGCGTATGAATCCCCCAATGTTCATATTATGTGACCTACAATGTAAGCGCAACAACTTAAAAGATATCAGTGACAGGTTCAATTAAGGTATCTGTAAATATCTTGATATTGACGGAACTTGCTCATTTTGTGGACTTGTTGATGAAACAGCTGCCCATTTTATTTTGTGATTGTAGTATAACCAGTACATTTTGGGTTGATTTAAGTTCTTATATTTCTAACCCTGCTAATGTGACCTGCAGTTTTAGCCTTAAATATCTATATTTTTTATAACTCGAAGAAATCAACATGGCAAGAGATGGCGATTTTGGGTTTATTTATGTTATATGCAAAATTTTTATTCCGAAGCAAATTGCTTTGAAAGTAGCCCAATCCTGCGGCAAAACCACAGACTTAGCAACACTGCAAGACAACCCCAAAATTAAAAACTGGCACGCTTTAATTTCATTGGCTAAATATGTTATCAGATACACCTACCATGGATGAGTGTTGGCAGAGTTGTCATGTGACCGAGTACTTCTACAAATGGATTGGCCAAATTGCACTGCCTGAAAATGTGGTTGTTCTGATGGTAAAATTTTTTTTTAAAAATGATGCATTTTACCCGGGCAGAAGAAAATGCAGAGGGCAAAGGAAGAGACGATTCCACGAACAAAAGTGGTAAGTTGTGTTTATAAATGTAAAAGTAATTTACATGAAGCTGATATTTGAAGCTGATAATACATTTAATAATAAAATGTACAGTATTCTTTTTTTTCCTCAAATTTGTTAGTCTGAACACACTATACAAAAGGTAATATAACAACCAGAGCCAACAGGGCTAGCTTTTGACTCTGACATGTATTACTAATTTTTTATGTCATATTTTGCAGCTGCTAAGATGGACAGTCTCAAGCCTGTTAAACAACATATTCTCTGGAAATAGAAGGCGGAGATGCTCCCGTCTCGGGTGGATGAGCTGGAGGAGGAAAATGGCTTACTCAAGAAGCAACTTGAAGAGAAGTCTACACAAGAACAAGGTATACACAGGTAACCAGTGTTGGGCAAGTTACTTCCAAATTGTAATACATTATATATATTACTAGTTACTGTCTTTTAAAAGTAATTAGTTACATTACAGTATTACTTTCTCTGAATTGTAATGCGTTACACTACTTTTATGTTACTTTTGAGTTACTTTCACCAAAATATCCACAGAAGTATGACTAGGCATTATAAAATAACAAAATGTAGTTTATTGCTGCTCATTATAGTGGAGGGTAATGAGGTAGGTCAATATAGCATAAAATTATAAAATCATATTTAGGTAGGCTACCGGTATGTAAGTCTACATTAACGCTACTTGTAGTTTAGGTTAAACACAAATAAGCACAAAATTATTACATTTATAAATAATGCCGGTAAATGAAGTGAAATGTTGTAATGTTCAACAGGGGCGATTCTAGGATTTTTATTTTAGAGGGGCTCAGCCCCCAATGAGGGTATAATAACAAAAATTAAATAATTAAATAAAATAAAAAATGTTTGACTAATAGGGGTGGTATACTATACTTATTACAATATTCCACTGTATTGTATAGATAGGTATAACATTTGATTACTGAATAAGCCAAATACAAGTCTTTCTGATCTCACACACACGTTTACTGTACAAATACAAAATTTTACTGTTCTAGTACAAGCCTCTTTCCTTAGCTCAAGTATGCAAACCTCTTTGCCACATGCACTAGAAACAACTGAAAGTTAAATTTTCAAATGAAAATGGCAACAGGATCGTTTTATAAAGTATGCGTTAATGTGCTTCATTTTCGCTGGAGATAACAGCTGTGGTGTGATGAGGGGTGAACACAGCGAAAACGTAGGCTACAGTAGATGCGTCATATTCTGAGTTTGCGTTTCACTGTTTTTATACTGAATCTGTTTTTTGTGAGTGAGATGAATTAATGCATGTTCACATTTAGTCTAGAATACAGTAACATCATGTTCCCAATTTCCCAACAGGAGACTTTAAAAAAAGTAACTGGTGTTACTTATTTGAAAAAGTAACTCCGATATTTTCTTAGAAATTCAGAAGTAATGCGTTACTTTACTAGTTACTTGAAAAAAAGTAATATTATTACATAACTTGCGTTACTTGTAATGCATTACCCCCAACACTGCAGGTAACATTACAGCAAATGGCTCTTCAGAACTTCAAAAGAATTCTGCCAGTACAATTTTCCATATTATTTTGGAAAATTTGTAGGATCACCAGTACAGTTAGTTCTCAAGTTGGAATCAAAAATGAAGAAATGTATATGAAAATAACTGAATTTGAAACTATATGCTGCTGCTTTTTGTTCATAATATTTAACTGAAACAAAAAAAGGGTTGCCTTCAGTAGCCATCTATTTTTTCCATAAATAGGTCTATACTCAGTGTTTATCTCTGCTTAATACCAATAATAAAATGGATGCCAAACCGTAGCAGAGTGCTTTTTTCACTCAGAAACATATATTTACATATAAATAAAATAGTCTTTTATTTGTGCCGTAATATTTACAGATTTAGTTGTTAATTACTGTAATAAGGATAATTTATTTGTCATTTGTAAGGAATTTGAATGAAGAATTGAAGTGACTTTTCTTGTTTATAGCCTGATGACTGTTGTCTGTACCCTGTTTAGAATTCACTGAAATATTCTAATAGTTATAGTAAAGTTCTCTACAATGCAGCTTGAAAGTGGAACACTAATGCATTTTCTTCTTTTTGTATATATCAAATCTAAGAGATTTTTTACACATTGTTTGTAATTATCCAATGTCTCCTTAGACACAATGTTATCTCCACCACATTAAAGGATTAGTTCACTTCCAGAACAACAATTTACGGATAATGTCCTCACCCAAGATGTTCATGTCTTTCTTTCTTCAGTTGTAAAGAAATTGTTTTTTTTTTTGAGGAAAACATTTCAGGATTTCTCTCCATGTAATGGACTTCTATGGTGCCCCCAAATGTGAGCTGTAAGCAATCCCAAATGACTTCACGTAAAACTATTACTGCTCTAAAAAAAAGAAAGGAAAATAGATACACATCTAGACGCTATAATGCACTATAATATAAAAAAACATATCATGTAAGTGTTCATACTGTTATTGTTTTGTTGTTGTTTGTTTACTCTAGCAATAACTCATTTATCGCCGTCATTATAATAACAAACAAATAAACAAACGTAATTATTTTTGCCTCACATGCTTTCTGTGTTCTGCAATACTTAGCAGTAGCATACAAATGTAATGTAATGTAATTATGTGCTTTATAGCTGTCAGTAACATTCTTCCATGTGGGTTCATTTTGTTGATAGACATAGATAATCCCCAGTCCGAGGATGTAGGGCTGTTCGGTTCCGGAATTTTTGGAATCGATTCCAATTCCTGATTCTGGAATCAAAAGAATTGATTTCAGGAATCAATTCCTCGCTGTTTTTTTTTACACTAACACCGTGTCTACACTGAACGCGAATGTTGTCGCCTTATGTCGTCACTAGCTAGGAGCTATTCACACTGTAGACCTTACTTCCTATTAAAAATACTGTGAACTCTTAGTGTATGTCATAAATAGAACTTGGCATCAGTTTTATGTCAATGATTTGTCATGTCACGCTGTCCGCGTCTGGTGTAGACACGGGCTGGTTTCCTCTATATTTCCAACTCTGATCAAACACACCAGTTAACTGAGATCTTCAGGAGCACTTGATATTTACAGATAGGTGTGCTGGAACTAAAATCAATATACATATGTGGTGTAGATGCTATTTACACCAAGTTATACATTACACACGCAAAATAAAAATAAATAAATATATAAATGCATACACACATACATAAAAATGCTGTACAGCTTAGTGGTCATGACCATACACTTTGATTTGTTAAAATGTAGTATTTGAAAAGATGAATACATTTTCAATACAATCCTCAGTTGTCTACTTTCTACGATTAGTGCAGTGCTTATCTTGCATTCAAACCACAAAACCTCCGAAATGTGACAAAACAGTGTGAGGTACATATTTCATCCAGTATCAACTGTATAGTTTTAAACATGCTAAATTGAACAAATTCCTATTAAATTTTAAAAGCCTTGTGCTCATGAACAGACTCATTTTACACATATACACTTTGTATTAAAAATAACACTCAGAGCAAGGTACAAATTGATCCAACATCACACAGGCCTAAATTTACTGTAAAGAAAATGTACTGTACTCTTATTTTATATAAAATAAATATTTTACATAACAGGCTTTACTCTAAAATTGGTATAATTTTAAAGCTAAATAATGTCTAAATAAGTACAAATTTCAGGTTGATATGAAAAAAATGTTGGTTCCTGTAAGATTTTATTTAGGGCGTTATACCACAAATAGCCACGGGGTGCCATCCAAACTTTATAAAAAGAATTTAAATGCATTTTCTGTTACAAATGTCTAAATTTCTCTGTCAATATTACATCTATCACAAAATAACTATCACGTAATATGAAATCTTGAGATTCAAGTTGAGGGAAAAGTCGAGGACAGCTTATGTTAACCACTTCCCCCCCTGCATTTACTAGCATCACAAAGACACTGCAGCTGGGAAATCTTTCTGAAATGAATGTTGAATTGTGCCAGGCTTCCACTTGGTGTCCACAGTCTTCTGTTATTTCTTCTCATTTGGAAAAATCTCTGTTTTTTGGAAAAATGCAGTGTGTATGTGTGTGTGTGTTACGGTGGTCTTAAGCAACACCATCTATGCTAATATATCATTATTAGTGTTTTGGAGCTAAACATGCTACATAACTTTTTAAAATAAATTGTCATACCCATTTTTTTTTGTCTGTTTGGCCTCTTTCATTTCATCTGTACCACTTTAAGGGGGCAAATATTAAAGGGGTCATCGGATGCAAACTTCACTTTTTCATGTTATTTGAACATTAATGTGTGTTGGCAGTGTATGTACAAATCTACCCTATAATGATAAAAATCCATGCAGTGGTTTTTAATTAATCTGTAAAAATAATATCCCCTTTTTCAAATCGAGACGTTCTCAGATGCCTGTCGTTGTGCCGTCACACCCACAGAGGCCGCTGCCACCATAGTTGATTGACATGAGCTCTTACCTCAGACCAGCTGTCACACTCCAGTAACTTTCCTTGTTTCAGTGCTGGAGCAGGGATGTAAGTTAGACAAGAATATTAAGCGACTGAGTGATTGAGGTGTTGTGTTGCTGGATGTAATAATGAACATAGTGGTCGTCACTTACTCCCGACATCAGAGCCGCTGAAGATGCAGTAAATTACGTTCGTTTGTGAATGGAATGCGCCTCCCGATCTACATATATCCGTCTATGTTCGTGCGAATCATTCGTGATTCAGCTTCACTTACAGCAGAAGTGTGTATAAGTGTTTTTTTTATGAATCTTCGCGATCGCCTTTCCTTATGACGTGGTAGTTAGGAAGTTTAGTGGCTAAACATGGCTAAAGTAAACAAGCTCGTCATTCCAACATAGAAGAGAGGGGCGGGGTGAGCAGAGCTCATTTGCATTTAAAGGAACAACCCTTTAGAATGAGATGATTTTTGCAGAGCTCATTTTGAAAGGGTAAAAAGGGTGTTGTTTTACAAAACCATTGAGAATTTTTAATTTCTTGTTGAATTTCTCTCGTTTCATCCCTGAGTCTTATAAATAACAAAAACACCAAATGCAATTTTTAATGCATTATGATTGTATGAATATTATGATTATTCAAAGATATTTCATCTTTTTTTTCCTGTGTACATAATCTCATACTCTGATTTAGGCAAACCCATTATTGTTATGTTTTCTGTCATTATAATTGTTCATTGATAAAGATAGCCTACTACCACCTTTCCCTGAGCTTGTAATTATTCAGTTCTGCAGTAATAATAAAAAGAAAATAAAAGCAACAGGTGCACAAAACACCTCATAGCATCACGACAACCCTATCTAGTACATTTTTCTTCTTGTTATCTGCACAAAAGAGACATCAATCATCTGCTGGAAGATGTCGTTTGATTTTACACTTGAAAAAATGTAAGTATTACTTAGAAATTAAGATGACCTCAGAATGCATTGCTAGCCCACACCAACACTTATTAACAGTAAAAATGCTGACCAATAATTAATTATATTTTTAGGAAAACAAGCTACATGTATTTTATATATATATATATATTGTGACGAGTCGGCTGCCTCCCCCCTAATTATCAGCTTCACCCCGTCGGTAATCGCCGCCCTTCACCAGGCTCCCGACGGGAGTGGGCGTGTGGGAGGAGGAGGGGCGCTGAAACATCCAGGTCTGGCGGCGTGTGATGAGGCACACCTGATGTGAATGAAGCCTCATCACCGCCGCTGTTAAAATGCCGAGCGCGCCTCTCCTCAGGTGACCGGTCTCTTCCCCGTGCATGCACGCTGGTGTCCTCGTGGGTCCAGGAAGGGTGCGTAGAGGGACGAGCGCCACCGATGGACGAGCTGCCGGAACCGTGGTCAGAGTGCGAGCCGCATGGAAATGGCTGCGGGCCAGGATGCCGGGCCTTCTCACCCGCCTGAGGAAGCGCCGCCGCTAAGGAATGGATGAAGCCGCTAAAGGAAGCCGCTACCCGTCATATTGCCGCGGACCCCGGCGGGGAACAAGTGCGGCCGCTGGACTCCGCCCCTTACCTTGACCCTTCCCTTCTAAACACTGCCCCTCCTTCACGGATTCCCTTCACGTCGAGGACACCAGATCCCCCATTTATTTTGGACACTTTTTCCCCTTTTTGGACACTTTCTGTTTATATTGTTTAATAAAAACCTCTCCGAGGCCTGACGTCACGCCCACTGTGTCTGTCGCCTTGCTCCCACCCGTGACAATATATATATATATATATATATATATTCAGTCAAATAATGAATTAATGCATAAGTTAATGAAACAGTTATATTTTATTTACTGACAACAGCAGGAAACATGAATAAATGAGTAAAAGAATAAATAAAGGTAACCATGACATTAAATAAATACAAGTCAAAGACACATAAAACAAGGCTTTATTCAAAGTAATTATTCTGACAGTGTATTTAAAGGCAGTGAACCCACATCTACTGCTATCTCAACACAGCTGTGTCAGTTCTGCAGCTTTATTCTGATGAAGCAGCTGACCACCGTGTCCACCTTCGCCTGTTTCTGCTGTCATCAGGACCCCATTTCTGCTGTCAGACTGGATTCTGATCATGGATGGGAAACAAACATCCAGGCTGTCTTTGTCTGAGTGCACAGAGAGGATGAGGAAGATCATGATGACGCCCCTGAACGACACAACCCTCAGACAAGAGCAGAAAAACGTGTGGGACAATCTGGCTGCTGCTGTGTCTGCTCCAAACATTTGTGTGCCTGCTCTCCATGAGCACGACTACCTGTAAAACATTTTACATTTCATGTTGTCAGCATTCCATTTCTTGCCAAATTTCATTTAATGTATTTAAAATTGCATGCAAACTTTTGAAATAGCTTTATTATTTTTGTGGTGTAGTGAACTTGGTAAGCAGAAGGTTGCTGGTTTGATCTCCGCAGCCGGCACAACCAGTGTCTTCACTCCAGTTTGCTGCAGGGGGATTGAGGGTCCCTGTAATAAGAGCACTGTAGGTCACTTTGGATAAAAGTGTCTGCCAAATGCGTACATGTAAATTTTAAAAAAATTAAATTAAAATGTACATTTTTGTAAATGCTTTTTTGTGTCTTGGGCACAAACGCTCAATAAAGCTGCTTATTTCTTAAAGTTTATTTCTTCAAGGTACTACTGTAATACTGTAATATAAATGCTTACATATATTTCATACAATTTCTATTTGTGGGATTAAAGGGTTAGTTCACCTAAACTCACCAAATTCTGTCATTATTTACTCACCTCCACACTGTTCAATCCTTCTGTCTTGTGTTTTTTGTTTTGTTTTTTTCTGAACACAAAAGGTGATTTTGGTCAAGTTCGTCCTGCTGGTTTCTGTTCATACAACATCAGTCAATAGAGCCTGACTTTCGGAAGCTTCATGACATTATTTGATGATCCTTTTGAAGCTTCTGAAACTCTATTGACTGATGTTGTATGAACAGAAACCAGCATAACAAACTTGACCAAAATCACATCCTCAATGTCTTTGGGTCATTCTCTATATGCTTTCACTGACTCTGAGCTCACTGAGGATGAAAAGACCACAGCAACATCCAGCCCAGCTCCACCTCACCTGCTCCATTCCAAAAGCTCTGCATCAAATATACAGAAATCAAGAATCAGAAAAGTACTGCAATGTCTCTGCTTGAAATTACAACAGTTAAAATATACTACAACTTAAGATTTAAAAGATCTTTAATTGATGTCTGTAGTGTACTCACTCAAAGCTACTGATGGCAGCATTCCTGAATCAGTCACTCTTCACCTTTTAAATGTGTCTCATCTGTCCCTGTAACATCCAGACAAGATTCAAGTCACCTCTGTGATTCATGTGCTCAATATTACATTTATATGATGTGTTAACTCACTTTTTATCCAACGCAAATGCTCCTCAATTGATCAACCATACTAATGGACAAATAAAAAAAGACAACTCATGTTTAGTTACTTTATGTACATGTGTTTATTTACATTCCATCTAATGTGAACAGTGTTGACAACAGTGAATTCTACAGCACACATTACTCACTCAGATGTCTGTTCATGTTGTGATGTGCTCATCTGCAATTCTTTTCGAACATTTTCCTGTCACATATTAAACAGACATTTAACAATCATCTTCAAGATGTATATGGTTTATTTAAATTCACTTTGGAATGTTTACTGGAGCTTACAATGTAGGGCTGAAAGATTAAACGTATTTTCATTTAATCGTCATTGCAATATGAACATGCTATTTAGCAATGGTCACTGAAACGCGCTCTAACAGATTTGTCGGATTTAGGCGCGAGAGTGCAGAATTCAGTGATGGAGTGCACAAAATCAACAAAACTCCAGTGTTTCAGCAATGATTCATCTAAACGCCTCTGATTGGCCATTGCATTCATAACGCAGGAAAACAATCAAATAAATAGGTTACAGCATGAGTATTTAATTTTCACTTGATTCACTTTATTTTACTTATGTCCGTTTCGTTAAAGTGACTTGAGTAGGGAGGGTGGGAGGGGGTAAGCCTTCTTTGATTTGATTGACCATCTCTAACATTTTGACATTGACTAAATGTTTAACCATTGCACTGAGCCAGAGCACACTAAATCAGTTTTATATGAACAATTATATATGAATCTACTATTATTATGGTGAAAAAATGTATGATGCTATGCAATTTGATATGGTACAGATTTTATTTCTTTGGTTTAGACAGACAGCCACGTTAATCTATACTCTAGGTCATGCTCAGGACACACCTCGGTCTCCATAGTGCTGTGATACATCATATTCACGTAGCAGCAGTGGTGATAAGAGAACATGGGCGCTTAAGAAACTGTTTAGAGAGGAGAAATCAATCTACATGTAAAATTTTGGTCACTTTCTAAATAATAAAATGTATACCACATCTACTAATAATTATATAGAAACAAATATTTTTTTTACTGATGCAAACATGTTTGAAACAATGCATTGCAGAACAAATGCCAACTTTTTCAGATGCAGACTTTCTTAAATCTGCATCACATCATTAACATTTATGCTGATATGCTGATTCAAATCGGTGGATCTTGTCGTCTCTATTGAATAATAAAACACATTAAATGGTTATGGTTGGAGCAAATAAACAACAACAACAACAAAACCTGTTGACAAGAAGTACAATGTCTTTTGAACAAAACAACTGAGAAATACCCATGTGAAATACAGTGTCAACAATAAATTTGTGAACCTGGAAATATACAGGTATAGACAACCACAGTCTGTCTAAATTATTTAAGTTAAATTAAGATCAAATCACATTTTATGGGTAATCAATGCAAAAATACAGATATTTTCAAAGGGTTTACAAGCTTATTCTTGGACACTGTTTATTTATTTAAAAAAAAACATTCTTTCTTTCATGAGATTTCAACAAAAAGACTATCAAATCCATACAGCTCTCTTATGCTACGTAACTTATGAAAAGCTTTAATCTTAATATATTTACAAATATTAAATGATTATTAAACGTGGAATTTTATCCGAAAATAACCCCCATGACGTCTTACTCATACTGATTCATCATGTAGTATGATGAAAATCTATACAACCTCTATATAATTTAATTGGTTAGATGACAAAGTTTCACCCTTGAGTGTATATCAAATCGAAACAATGCATAGAGCGGCTGAGTAAATGTGGTGTGGACTCTGTGGATGAGACTCATTGCGTTTGAGATGCTGTACAAGGACAAAATCCCTGCACTATGATCCACATACACTCCTATTCTTTTGCTGGACACTACAGGGAGTTCAGTCTTGACGCTATTATGTGTGAATGAGGAAAGATTGGGAGTGCAGTACAATCTCCAGGAATGATCATTACATCCAGCTAAACTCTCATTGCTCTCTCCCTTCCTCCTGATGCTCTTATATGTCACTGATACAAACACTACTGATCTCCCATCACTGCTGCTCCACTCCACCTCCCAGTAACAGCGTCCAGTCAAACTCTCTCTGCAGAGCGCCTGGCCCCAATGATCAAATCTGTCTACATGATCAGAATACTGCTGATCTGTGCGAGTGACAGTAATCACTGTGTTTCCCTCAGACAGACGGAGGAAATAATTAACTGAGTTCAGATCCAGACTCAACAGACGGTAATCTGATGGAGATAAACACCATAATTAATGACCTTCCATCATTAATATTACACTTTAGTAGGATCTATTATCATTTAACAATAATAAATAAATTGTATTACACTACATTTAATAATTTAACAGACATTTAAGTATCATAAGCGACTTACAAATGAGGATGACTGAAACAATTAAACCAACAGAAGTCCAACAGCATGTAACTTACATTGTAAAAACTCTTCTCTGGTCTGATATTCAGATGTCATAATGACCTGGACGCTTTTCACTACAGACATCAAAACACACCTGCAGTTTATTTCTCATGTCAAGGGGAAATTAAACCTACAGCTGTTTATAGATTTAATAGAGCCCAACCGATAAGGGTTTTTTTGGGGGTCAATGCCGATATCGATTTTAAGTAGTAATAAAAATGTAAAAAAAAGAATTCTTTGTGGGGGGGTCACATGATGTTAACAAGCTGAGTGGACGTGAAAGACCGAGCTCCCAAATTACAGTTGATTTTTAACCTCAAAACAACGCTGAATACGCTTATATTCGACGTCTTCGAGAACATATAATTCACCTTCAAATTATATCATGGATTTCCGTTCCAAACTAAAGAAAGATCCTCAGAAAACCCACAAGCCTGTTGGAGGCGAAACAGCAAAAGATGGCTCCCCACAGAACGATCCAAACGAAACTGAAATGAAAAGGGAAGGTGACATGCTTGCGGTTCTTAAAGAAATCCAGGAAGGCAATAACACTCTCACATAAAAGACTAAGACTCTAAAACAGCGGACTTGCAAACGTCCATAGGAAACTTGCACTCGACAGTGAGCAGCCTTCTTGGAAGAGTAATGGAGGCCGAACAACGCATCGGTGACACCAAGGACGAAGTACGTCAGATAGACAGCCTTATGAAAGTGGTCAGACAGGAGAATGAGACTTTAAAAGAAAGTCGATTACCTTGAAAACTACAGCAGATACAGCAACATACATGTAGTGGGTAGGAAGGAAGGCAGCGAAGGGAGCAACCCCGTTACATTCTTCAGCGAGTGGCTGCCTAACGTTTTAGGCAAGTGACATTTCTCTGAACAGCTGGAAATAGAGCGGGCCCATCGCACTCTGTACCCAGTGCCGAATCCTGATAAACCTCCGAGACCCATTCTGGTCCGACTACTTCGTTACCAAGATTGGGAAAAAATCCTGCGACTCACCAAACAGAAGGGAGAAAAAACCATGGACGGAAGAAGAATAAGCATTTTCCTGACATGAGCCCGGATCTAGCTAAGAGGCGCAAACTAATGATCCCTGCTCTGAAAGCATTTAAGGAACAGAGCTACCTGGTTCATCCCGCTTGCATCAAGATTCTAATGGAGGACGAGAAATTCCAGTTTTTTGAGACACCCGGCGAGGCGTTTAAATCTGGAACACCAGGATAAAACCTGAACTAACTATTCGGACTGTTTTTTTGGGACTGTTGTGTTCCTAAGGACCACTGTTATTCCTTCATAAAAGAACAGAACTTATATTATAGAAGGTACGCGGCTATTGTCCTCTGTTTATATTATGTTAATCCGAAGGATCTGAAGAAAATTGTCGGCATCACTTTACATGGAAAAATAACCTTTATAGCTCAGGGTTGTTGTTAGAGTTAAGGAGCTCGGTCGGCAGCAGGTTTTGAGTGTTCTGGATGGGGAAGGAGCGAACGTGTTTTTCCGTAGTATTCGTTTACTTGTTTGCTGGCAGCTGAGCAGAGTGAATTTAAGTGTTATTACATGTTTCGTGTTTTTTTTTCTTCTTCTTTTTTTCTTTCTTTCTTCTATTTCTTGGGGAGGTACAGGGCTCTGTATTCTTTTTCAAAATATACGGGAAAAAGTCTAACACTTACGCAGCCATATGAATAGCCCATTAAAGTTTGTAACGTTTAACGTAAATGGTTTGCATAGCCCAATCAAAAGGAAGAGGGTATATACATATTTTAAAAAACAAACCACAGATATTGTGTTTTTACAAGAAACACACTTAACACCAAATGAACATCAGAAAGAAAGAGAGAGTGGGTATGACAAGTTTTTGCATCCTCATTTAATTCCAAATCAAGGGGAACTGCAATACTGATTAATAAAAATGTTCCGTTTAGATTGTCAAACATGGTTAAAGACCCATTGGGAAGATATATATTAGTACAAGGTTCTATATATTAAGAACAGTGGACGTTTTTTAAATATATACGCACCCAATTACGATGACCATTTGTTTATGCAAGATATTTTTCTTTTGATTGCTCAAGCGCCTGGTTGGATTTTGGTAGGCGGGGTTTTTAATTTCTGCATGGATTCGGTGCTGGATAGATCTTCACTTAGGCCACAACCCCCTACTAAAGCAGCTAAACTTTCTAAGAATTTTAGGAAAGATTTAAAGCTAGTCCATCCTAGTGATAGGGATTACTCCTTTTAATCTCACCTCCATAATACACATGCAAGAATAGATTATTTTTTGCTACCTGTCCAACTTGCACATCAGGTGCTAGCAGTTGACTACCTTTACCGCTTATTGAGTGATCACTCCCCACTGGATATGTCAGTATCTCTAGCTATAAATAAACCCTCTTGTACAAACAAATTTATTTTGTGGAAAACATTAAAGACTTACATTAGAGAGCAATGTATTTCATATACCAAAGGACTGGCAAAGCAGCGGAATACTAAACTGGAAAATCTTGAAGCTGAAATAACTGATCTTGAAAAAATGTATCAAAAAAATAATGCTAATATAAAATTTAAGCCATCTAAATGCTTATATAAAAATTTACTTAATAAGAAAAGGGAATATAATACCTTGTATACATATCAGGCAGAGAGGACTATAACAAGATTACGCCAACATTACTATGAATTTGGGGAGAAATCACACAAGGTGCTAGCATGGCAACTCAAGACAGAGGAAAACAAACAAATAATAAATTCTATAGACACTGGTAATAATATTACATATAACCCTATAGAGATAAATAGTGCATTTAGAGAGTTTTATAAAGAACTGTACTCTTCTCAAGTGAGTGACGATATGTCCCAAATGGAAAAATGTATGTCTACTGTTGACCTGCCATCCTTAACTCAAGAAAATAGTTATAACTTGGATAGACCGTTTTCTATTACAGAACTGAATGAAGCAATACAGTCATTACCATCCAATAAATCTCCAAGGGAGGATGGTTTTCCCCCTGAGTTTTATAAAACATCTAAAGAAATGCTTACACCATATTTAATGGATGTATTAGACCAAGCTAGAAATGATGGGTGCTTCCCAGACTCATTTTCTAACGCTATCATTTCAGTTATTTATGAAAAGGGGAAAGACCCGTTACAGTGTGGTTCATGTAGACCAATATCACTTCTTAATACGGACTACAAAATAGTAACTAAAATGATAGCCAGAAGACTAGAAAAACATTTACCTTCACTTGTGAACCCAAATCAAACAGGCTTTATATGTAAGATGATTTTTCAATATAATACAGTTCGCTAACATTAATCAGATACCTGGAGTTGCCATCTCCCTTGATGCCGAAAAGGCATTTGACCGTGTTGAATGGCCATACTTATTTCTTGTGCTTAAAAAATTTGGATTTGGTGTAAAATTTATTGATTGGATTCGATTTCTCTATAAATCTCCCCGAGCTAAAATTATTACAAATGGAGTAATCTCTGCCCCATTTCCCCTGTTTAGAGGATGCAGGCAGGGGTGTCCACTTAGCCCAGCCCTTTTCGTATTGGCAACTGAACCACTAGCTGAAGCCATAAGAATTAGTTCAAATATTAAAGGATTCTATATTGGCTCTGAAATACATAAAATATCACTCTTTGCTGATGATATTCTCTTATTCTTAACTAACCCGACAGATTCTCTTATACATCTGCAGAAACTATTACATTCATTCAGTCAATTTTCTGGTTATAAAGTTAACTTCAATAACAGCGAAATACTGCCTTTATCTACATTTGAATATGAAACAGTCAGTGGCAAACTTTCTTTTAAATTTTCACCTGCTGGCATTAAATACCTTGGCATTTATGTAGATGGGGACTTGAAAAATCAGCTTAACTTACTTAATGCCCTGGAGAAAGTGGGGAGTGATCTGTCTCATTGGATGGACCTGCCTCTTACATTGTTGGGGAGGATTAATGTCATTAAGATGAATATTTTGCCTAAATTCTTATATATTTTTCAGTCCCTACCAATTCATATTCCATTAACTTTCTTTTCCGCTCTTAATGGTTTGATCAGACGCTTTATATGGCATGGTAAAACACCCAGATTAAGTCTTGAAAAACTGACTTTAGGGTACAATCAAGGGGGATTAAAGTTGCCAAACTTTAAAATGTACTGGTGGGCGGCACACTCCAGATATCTGGCCCAGATATTTAGGAGTGAGTTCATCCCCTCATGGCTTAAAATAGAATTATGTGAACTAAAAGAGAATGACCCCACAGATATTTTATATAAATGGGATGAGAAATTGATACAAAAATATCAGAAACCCAATGATTAACAGTACAGTCTGTTTGTGGACAAGGTTGCAACAGACATTGGGTCTGAAAGGGACTCTCTCCTCTAAGACACCATTATGGAACAGCAGATTGCTTCCAAAATCCTTTCAGGATAAGAATTTTAAAATAATGGGCTGACAAAGGAATATCTCGTCTGGAACAGTGTTTTGAAGATGATATACTAATGTCTTTTGAACAGCTTAAATCCAAATACAATTTAGACAATAAGGAGTTTTTTAGGTACTTGCAATTGCGAGACTTTCTAAGAGTTAAAACCCAACTGAAACTACCTAGTTTAACACAACTGGAGCAATTTGTCTACTCGAGTCAACCGTTATATAAAATAATTTCTAGAGTATATAATTCTCTTGTAATAAATAAACCATTACCTGAATTAGACAAATCAAAAGTGAGATGGGAACATGATTTAGACGTTAGCATTGAAGGAGAAACATGGGGTGAACTGTGTAAGGATGGTGTTACATCATACTTGAATTCTACATATAGAATGATTCAGTTTAACTTCCTACATCAACTGTATATTATACCATCAAAACTTCATACGTTTAACAAAAAATTTTCACCTCTTTGCTTTAGATGTGGTGTGGAGGAAAGAACTTTTCTACACTCCACATGGACCTGCCCTCTAGTTCAGGAATTTTGGCAAAAAGTATGTAACTTTATTTCCGATATCCATGGAGTCAGTTTTCCAATAGATCCAGAGGTATGTTTATTGGGCAATTACACCAACTCTAATATTACGCAAGACCATGCCATAAGACTTACAGGAATATTATTAATAATTGCTAAGAAGTGTATTGCAATGAAGTGGGAATCAGATACTCTTATTCCCATAAGTCTATGGTTATCAGAGGTTAATAACTGTGTACCCCTGGAAAAATTAGCATACTGGTTAAGAAATAAAAGTAAAGCATTTTATAAAATTTGGCAACCACTTTTCCATTATATGGAAGAAACTTCAATAGACCGGATGGATTCTCTTTTTGAGTAAGGTTTTGCACTGTAATAACTATGATATCCTGTATCATTCCATTTTTTTCTCTTTCTTTCTTGTCTTGTATTGTCTTGTCTTGTGTAACTAGTAAGATTTGTGTTTTGTAATTCTTGTTTATGTTATAGTTCAAAAGCAAAAATAAAATATTTAAAAAAAAAATTTCTTTGTGTATATTATAGTACAGTACCAGTCAAGAGTTTGGACACACCTCCCATTCATGTGTCCAGACGTTTGATTTGTACTGTATATAGAATACAGTGTATACACAAACAGAAATATATCTACATATGTTTTGCAATGATCACTCAAATGTGGTGATCAAACACTTATAATGATGTGACAAAGATATGTAATGGAGACAGCGTATTTAACAATAAACTTTACAATCTAAAATGAATCTGACATCAGTGCACTAAACAGTAAACTTCACTTTACTTATTATAAACAACTTTAAAAGACAAATAGAACAAAATATTTATAACTTGAATTAAAAACATGAGGATTCATATTTAAATAGCCTAGTCTTTTTGCAGTTATTATTCACAGACACTAGTCTATATCACAATTTGATTTTATGATTATGATTTAAGTGTACTGACCTGTTTTTTATTTATTTATCAAAAATATGACAAATTCCATGAAATTCTGCATTATACAGTAAATTCAGTTTTTATGACTGGATTCTGTTTTCTGCATTGCAGAAATCACAGGGCCCTACTAATGTTCATTGTGAGAGTAAAAGACGGGGACATTTTTATTACATTTTATATTTTTATATGTTTATTTACTTTATAGCACTGCATCTCACCAACAAGGTGACAATGTAGCATTAAATCACCATTCAACAGACTCAAGCCAGCACCGCACTGTCATCTATGGAATGCAGAAAGATACTAACTTTTTAATGTGATATGTTACTGACTGTACTGACAAACTACGTTGATTTAGGAAATGGGATGTGACCGATTTGATAAGTATGTTAACACCCCGGTCAAGTCAACCCACCGAGGTCAAGTGAGCTGTCATTTGCGAACACTCGGTCAAGCTAGCCACTGCCTGGATTTGAATGCCCATCTATTTTTGGAATTACAGTATGAATGCGTGGCGTTGTCACGTTAATGCAGGGATGAGATCAGAGGCAGAGATAAGGTGCAAACCAAACAGGAGTTTTATTGACAAAGATGATACAAGGAGTGCAAATAAAAGTTGAGCAATGAGAATGCTTATCTGTTAGTCCTTGAGTATGTTTAAATGGAGTAAAGAGTCCGTAGGGGAAATAAGGCAATGAATCCAGGTAGGTAACGGGTGAATCCAGTTGAGGGAATGAGGAGAGGTCTGGAGCCAATATCAGGGTGTGAACGGTAGACCAGACGATGTGAGACTGAGGGAGTGAGTCTTTTATATAGGGAGCGGCTAAGTGGGAACAGGTGTGGAAGATCAGTATTCCGGTGATTGAGAGCGGGTGTGCTGTCCTTCAGATGATGTGGATGGTGGAGGTGGCTGCGGTGAATGCCTGACATTACCCCCTCCTGCACGGGCGGCTCCCGACGCCCTAATGTGGCGCCAAGGACGACCACGACTGTGAGAGCCGGCTACAATGCCCGCAACAGTGGATGTTCCAGTGGGGCATGAGGGTGCCGAGGACAGCACCGCCCACTGCACCGCCGCTGAGGGTAAGCAATGTCTGGATCTGGGACATTTAAATATGGAACTATCTGTCTGCCCTGAATGCCATTTGGAACAAGTTTGAGCCTTGGGTTCCGCCTTGGCCCTCAGGATCCTCGGTGTCACCCAGGATCATCTGCTCTCCGTCTCCGCCTCAGGCTCCACCTCCACCTGCTCCGCCGCTGTCGGTCGGCCCCCTGGAGTTGTCAGCCTTTCCTCCACCATGGCTCCTCCCTCCGTCGGCTCCACCGTGGGCCACCATCATGGCTGCGGCCTGGGTCTCGCCTGGCTCCTCCTGCTGTGGGTCCCTTCTGTCTCCTCCTTGGCTCCTCCCTCCATCGTCACCACCTTGGACTGTTTGTTGTCCTCCTCCTGGGTGTCCGTCCTCCGCCAGAGCCTCCTCCTACACTGACTTTCTGTTGCCATCCCACATCCACTTCTTTGTTTTTGTTTTCTTTTACAGCGCGAGGTCGCGCCTTCCAGGAGGGGGGAGTAATGTCACACCCCTGTGGACTGTTTATGTTTTCTCTCTCTTGTGCCCATATTTGGTTGTTCCTGTTTCCTGTCCTCGTTTAATCATCATTAGTTAACCTTGTATCACCTGTGTCTTAATGAAGTTCATCGTAATCACCTGTCTTTACAAGATGCATTCTGTTCAGTGTTTCTCGTCCGGTCTCATCAATGTGAATGTGTGTTTATATCCTCCTGCTGTGGATTTACCTGTTTTGGAATTACCTGTGGATTATAATAAAGACTTTATCTTTGACCTTCGTCTTCATTCGCCCCTTCCTTACACAACCATGACAGGCGTGGCCAGGAAGCTGAGAAAAATGCTTTCTGAAAACTTCAAGTATCATAACACCTTAATTCCATAAACAGACATGCAGCAAAATCCAGGTGGCGGCTCACTTGAGTGTAATGCGTTAACATTATATTGGACTTACACTGAAAATGGAAACTATGGGGTCATTGTCTATCAACTTTACAGTAATTTACATATTTCTCACCGTTAAGACACCGCTTGACTGCTTGTCTGCCACTGCCTGAACAAGAGACCTCCTTACTGAAGTAAAAAGGGTTGGCTGGTGTCACCACAGTGACTTGGGTTGCCAGTATCAAACAGTGGAGCATGTTCTACTGGATAAATTAAGTAGTTACATTATTTACAAGCATTTGTCTGCCTTAGATGTTCTATAAAAAGTGCTCATGTCGGTTGCATATCTGCAGCATGTTCACCGATGCCAATATATCTGCGACAGGCTCATTTCAGCCAATAAAATCAGCAAAACGATGTATCGGTCGGCCTCTAATATTTAATAAATAGTGCTGAAATTTATAAGAATAAATTCATATTTACCTGTTCCAGATATGTTTTCTATAGTCTCTCTAGAGAACTGCTGCAGTTTGTCTCTGAGTTGAGAGACTAATTTCACTACATCACCAAAAGACTGTTGAGAACTGACAGTGAGGCTGTCTGTAGATCCAAATAAAGATGCAGACTGCAAACTCTACAGACACAAAAACAAAAATACAAACTCTCTGTAAACACAAAAGCTTGTTGAAGTCCTCAGTGTCTAAGAAGATATCTGTTACCTGGAGGAAAAAAATATGATCCTGTGTTTCTGTAAGCTGCTTCAGCTCAGCTTCTTTCCTCCTCAGATCATCAATCTCCTTCTTCAGTCGCTCTAGTCGTTCTTCAGCTTGACTCACTGCAGCTTTTTCCTGATCTCTGATCAGCTGCTTCACCTCAGTGCGACGTTTCTCAATGGAGCGGATGAGTTCAGTGAAGATCCTCTCACTGTCCTCTACTGCTGTATGTGCAGAGCGCTGTTATAGAACACACATCACAAAAAAGCTTATTTGCAGTGAGCTTCAGTGGGACTAGTTCCATCATTTGAGTTTCTCAAACATTTCTTCTTATCCAAACTTACCTTATGAGACTCCACAGCCTCTCTCAGCTGCTGAAAATCTTTCTCTTTCTGATGGATTATTTTTTGGACGTTTCTCTGAGCTTCATCCAAATGTCTCTACAGAGAGCAGACAGATAAATAAATAAATATGAATAAACATTTATGAATGTTATAAGTCTCTTCTGTTCACCATTTATTCAAAAATACAAAAAAATGTAATATTGTAAAACACTATTATGATTTACAAACATTTAATAACAAATAACTTTTTAAACAACAACTTTTTACTGTATTATGTTGTAACATGTCATTAATCCCTGTGATTAAATCTGAGTTTTCTTCAGTGTCACATGATCCTTTAGAAATTATTCTAATATGCTGATTTCCTGCTCAAGGAATAATAATTTCTAATTATTATTAATAATAATTTCTAATTATTATTTATGTTGAAAACAGTTGTGCTGCTTCATAATTTTGTGCATACAGTGATACATTTTTCAGAATACTTTGATAAATAGAATGTTTAAAACAACAGAATTTATTTAAATAGAAACATTTTGCAAGTCTTTCACTTTTGATCAGTTTAATAAGTGTTGAATAAAAGTATCAGTTCACTGTAGTTGTAGGCCAGTATCTACTATTAATTATTTATCTATTATTATGTTTCTTTAATAAGCAATACCAATAGGGATTATGTTTTGTTTATTTTTGTGGTTTGGTTCTGTTCTGTTCTGTTTCCCTGCCAAGTGTTCCCTGACCTAGTTTCCTAGTTAGTTTTCTAGATGTTCAGTTAGTTCACACATTCTGTTTCCCTGTGATTACTCTCTGTGTATTTATGCTGAGTTTCCTAAGTTCCATTGTCCGGTCTTGCCTGTGTTTTACGTGGTTGTGTTTCCCTACTCCTGAGTTCTCCTTTTCCAATTAGACTGACTTACTAAAAGACAAGAAGTTATTATAGTGGCTTTTTTTTCTTTCTCCCTTTTGGATGGACTTGCCAGCAGTCTGTCTGTTCTGTTCTGTTCTGTTCTGAACAAGGAGAACAACCACTTGAGGACTACATGATCCCAACCTCCAAGGGTGATCTAAGGCACGTTTGCTGGATAATGGTCCTTATGGGGATTTTGCCACATTCATGGAATAGGTGCTGGTGAACTTCTTGTGATCTTCGTTTTCGATTTCATCAGCCCCATTCCAAATCCAGAGCCTAGCCAGCTGCCTTCCCTATGTGGCACAAAGCTGATGCCAGAGCCCACCACAGACATGGAGCCTGAACCTGCCAGGATGATAGTGCCAGAGAGGATAACTTAGCCAACCATGGCCCCAAAACCTGAGCCTAAGGATCCCGTCTCAGCCTCTAGCCACCAAGCCCTAGACTCCACTGCGCCCCTCCAACCCATCGGTTCTGCGTTGGCTCTGTGGATCATCATCACCAGGCTCCCTCATCCCTCCTGCCAGGCCTCCACCATGGCTCCTTCCTTTCTGCGACTCTGCCATGGAGTATCTCTTTAGCTGAGGCCTAGGGCCCTGTCTATCTCCTCAACCTATTTCCTCCCTGGCTTCTCCCTTCAGCACCACCCTGGTTTCTACCTTCATCAAATTCTGCAGTTCCTATCCCTTCACCTACTCCTTATTCTCCCTCCCCTTTTGTTACATCACAGGGACATGTCTTTCCTGGAGTAAGTACTGTCAGGATTATGTCTATTCAATTGTGTTGTGGTTTGCTTCTGTTCTATTTCCCTGCCATATGCTCCCTTACCTAGTTAGTTTCTTTCATCATCAATTACCCTTGTTCCCTTAGTTCCATTGTTTTTGTTTTGTGGTTGTGTTTTCCACTTGGAAGTTTTCATTACGGCCACCTTGCTGTGACAATCTCAGAGCCATTAAGTGCTCAAAAGTGACAGTAATATTTTTATTTATTATATAATTTTAAAGAAACCCTTGCTACGTGTACTGTGTTACACTGCAACAAATTGCTGTAAACCGCAAAGCACACTGGGGTCACGTTGTGGTTTGCCTCAAAAGCCCAGCATAATGCTGTAAATTTCAAATCTACAGAGGCGGGCTTTTCTTCAACGGTCGACATTCGGGAGCGGCAAAAAGAACGATTCATAACTGTAGTAAGTGACGTATTTCAGTTTTTATTTGTCATGTTTGGTAACTGCAGTACTATATTAAGGTGTCTACATTCGCGGTAACCGGAGATTAACGAATCCTCCGTCCGCGGGGCGCGAGGGAGACTTGTGCCGGGTTCAAGCAGCGCGGTCGCGGGAGGATTTCACAGGTTCCTCGGCCTTATAGCGGCTATAGGTGGAAAATCTCTGGGTTCCTACGTTAAGAATAACACTGACAACAGTTGTGATTCACGTGAACGTCGTGTTGTATATAGGCTAACTGAGACTTGTCATAGCACATGCAAGTTATTGCTCTTTTGATGATTTTGATTGCTTCCATTGCCCTCTTTTGTATGTCACTTGGGATAAAAGCATCTGCTAAATGTCTAAATGTGAATGTAAAATATATATATTTTGTCAGCAATCAAAATGATTAGCTTTTTAAAACTATTAGCACATAAAATGTCTTTAAAAACAGAGCCAAAATGATGGAAATAATTTCTGAACATTTACTCAATCTTTATTCATCTGTTTCCCTGTCAGGCATTCACCACAGCCACCTCCACCTGCCACGTCACCAGTAGCACAGCCCACCCGCTCTCAATCACCGGAATTCTAATTACCCACATCTGAATCCATTCAGCCACGCCCTATAAAGGACTCTCACTTTCAGTCATTCACTGTCTGGTCTACCATTCACATCCCTAATGCTATCTCCAGACCTCTCTGTGTTTCTTCCATTGGACTCCCCTGTTTATAATCTGGACTCATCGTGGCTTTCCCCTTCGGACGCATTACTTCTGCTCAACTACTACAAGGACTGTCAGATAAGCTTATCAATAATCCTTGTATTCTTGCATTCCATTTTACAAGCCTGTAAAAACTCTTGTTTGATTTTGCACCTTACCTCTGCCTCTGGTCTCATCCCTGTTGTAACGTGACATTCCCAAGGTTTCTTAAATTCATCACTAATGTCACAAAATAGCTTAGTTTTAATAATAGCGGGGCACATTGTAACGTGGTGTTATAGTGTTCCCCATCTGTGCAACTGGAATTTAAAAAATGTTCTGCTATATCTTCAAAAGACTTTTGAATTTTGGCACACTTTTTTTTTATATAGTGTTGATATACAACTAGTAAATACCATATATTTTGTTATGCTAGCATGTGTGGAAACCATGTATGTTACAACTAACCCTGCGTTAGTTTGTGCCCCCTGATGAGTGCACTCATAATGTCCACTGTTTTTTTTTTATGCAGGCTTCACTATGCAGGCTACACTACAGGACCTACTGTATGTTGGCTGACACTCATGAGATCCAGTAGGAAGTAGTACCTGTTTCTTTTTCCTTTCTGCTGCAGTTGATACAGTGTTGTGATATTTGTGATATCCACCAAACACATCATACAAATACACTGCTGGTCAGTACGGCAGTAAATTTCCAGCATTTTATCATGTTGAGGGCAGATAATCTCCTGTAGTCGTCCAGTGGCATCCATCAAATTGTGTTTTTTACCTCTGAAGAGATTCTCATGCTGTTCAAGGTGAATTTGACAATAAGAGCTCCGACACTCCCAGCACGATTTCACTGCTTTCTGTTTAATTCCAGAGCAGGAGTCACACTGCACGTTTTCAGATCCAGTGTGATGAACTGCAGGAACAGCAGCTTGGAGTCTTGTCTTCTTCTGTTTCTCCACCATTTCAGCAAGCACAACATTCTTACCTAAAACTGGTCTTGGACTAAATGTCCGTCTGCACTGAGGACATCTGTAGATTCCCTTCCTATCCTCCTGATTCCAGCAACCTGAGATGCATTTCTTACAGTAACTGTGTCCACAGAGAATCGTCACTGGATCCTTCAGGAGATCTAGACACACTGGACATTTAAACTGGTCCTCAGCCCATGAGATACTGGCTTCTGCCATTTTACTGCATGAACACAGACAGAGAGAGTGGACAACTTTTGATTAGTTTAAGAGCACTAGTTTATGTTCCTCTGGTTTGGTCATTGTGGTGGGATTATAGAAGGCCTTGCAGCATGTGTGAACACTCGTTATTTTGACTTTATTTACACTACTCACAATAAGTTAGGGATATTGTGAGAGACTCAGTGGATGTCATACATACGGTGTTTGTTTCACTTCAGACATTTTTGGGATAGGGAGGCAATTGTATTGGGGTGATAGACACCTCATTTTGTGTTTTCCATATAATGGTCTCATTGTGTACAGGTGTGCCTTATATTGGGGCCAATACCAAAAGACAGCCCTTTTCAATGTGGCATCAATTTCAACATTCTGTGGGTATAAAAAGCTGGTATTGCCAGTAAGTCATTCCAAGTTCATCATTCAAACAGCCATGAACACACGACGTCACTTAACGGACAAACAGTGGCACCTGGCCATGGCGCGCCTTCGGGTCGGTGGCAGGCAGTCAGATGTTGCTCGTGAACTTGGTGTGTCTCAAAGTGTCATCAGCAGACTTGCATCAAGACACAGAACTACTGGCAGAGTTCATGACAGACCCAGGAGTGAAGCCCCACAAGTGACAGACCGCAACGATGACCAGTACCTAAGGACCTATGCACTCAGACATCGTCATGCAACTGCCACACAGCTGCAGGCCCGTTTACGAGATGTGAGGGGTACTAGGGTTTCCAGACAAACCATTCGCAACCAACTCCACCGCTTTGGCTTGAATGCCAGACGACCGTTGCAGGTGACTCCACTGACACCAAGACACCGCCGTGAACATTTGCAGTGGGCACAAGACCATGTGACCTGGACAATGCAGCAGTGGTCTACCGTCCTGTTCACTGATGAGTGTCGGGTCACCTTGCACAGAAATGATGGTCGTCAGCGTTGCTGGAGAAGGCGAGGTGTGCGATACGCGGAGGTCAACATGGTCCCCAGGGTTTGCTTTGGTGGAGGAGGTGCAACAGTCTGGGCAGGCATCACCAGTCAGCGCAAAACAGATTTGGTTATTGTACATGGCTCAGTCACTGCACGTTCTTACCTCAGAGACATCATAGAACCCATCATCATCCCCCAATTCCGCCAGCACACCCCCAACTTTCTGTTCATGGATGATAATGCTCCACCACATTGTGGCAGAATTGTCACAGCTCGACTTCAGGAAGTTGGAGTGCCTCATATGGTATGGCCATCAATGTCCCCTGACCTGAACCCCATAGAGCACGTCTGGGACCAGTTGAAGCAGAGACTGGATGATCGTACCCCACCCCAACGTGACCTGGCAGAACTGCGTGTAGCACTTGTGGAAGAGTGGAACGCATTGCCTCAGAACAACATCATGAGACTAGTGAGGAGCATGAGACGTCGCTGTCAAGCTGTCATTGCGGCAAATGGTGGAAACACCCGCTACTGACATTGTCAATTTTTGTTATTTGGGGCTATCCTTGTTATTGTCTAAATTTTTGGGGTAATAAATATTAAACTAATGAAAATGGTGTTTCTTCTCATACATTATTAGTAATATCAAAGGGAACTTTTCCTATTTGCTCTGAATTTTAATGAAATAAGTAAAAGCACTCATGTAAATAACAATATCCCTAACTTATTGTGAGTAGTGTAAATTCAAATGTCATGTATTTTATTTTGTTTGTTTGTTATGCAACTGGCCTAGTGGTTACCAGTAGAGGGCATGTCCAGTCATGTAATTACAGAGTTTTTAAGCAGGCATTGAAAAAGAGGTCTTGAGGTGGAGTTGGTCATTTGTTTTAAGAAACAGGCATAGGGTAACAGTTAAAATGTACACTGGTTTGCTCTAGTGTCTGGAATTCTGGCTGATTTCTCTGTGTAAAAGCTATTAGCAGCAGTATATAACAAGCATGGGTGACATTTAAAAGGAAAGTTTACCCAAAACTTACAATTACCCCATAATTTACTTACCCATAATCCATATATCCCAGGTATATATGACTTTTTTCTTTCAGACAAATACAATGCAAGTTATATTTTAAAAAATGTCTCTCTTTCCTCTACCTCAAACAATTCAAAAGCATAAGGAGCTGTCTGCTCTGCTCTCTATAGCTCTCACCTTACTTAGATGATATACAATGATCAATTTGCACAGTGCAAACCTCATTTCCTGATGATGGCAGTCCACTTGTTGTCTTTTGCGACTTTGTCATCCATTTAGAGAAGTCTTATGCTGCAGACTTCCATTCACTCCTAGCTTCATTTGATTTGCAAACAGCTTACCACCACAAGCACTCACAAATCAGGCAACAAGCTCAACTTAAAGAAGTCCACTTCCAGAACAAAGATTTACAGATAATGTACTCGCCCCCTTGTCATCCAAGATGTTCATGTTTTTCTTTCTTCAGTTGTGAAGAAATTATTTTTGAGGAAAACATTTTCCAGCATTTTTCTCCATATAATGGACTGATATGGTGCCCCGAGTTTAAACTTCCAAAATGTAGATTGAATGCAGCTTCAAACAATCCCAAATGCGGTTGTGAATGATCCAAGCTGAGAAAGAAGGGTCTTATTTAGCGAAACGATCAGTTATTTTCATTAAAATAATACAATTTATATACTTTTTAATGTCAAACACTTGTCTTGTCTTACTCTGCCACAACTGGTTTTGTTCCGGTTCATGACAGGTAGGGTATGTCGAAAAAGTCGTATATCATGTTCTCCCTCAACTTCAAAATCGTCCTATATCGCTGTTTTACCTTTTTTGTTGAGGGTGTTTGATCTTCTTTGCATGTTCACTTTGCAAAAACTGGGTCAGTACTTCTCCAGTGATGTAGGATGATTTTGAAATTATTTAAGTTGAGTGAGAAAATACAATTGGAGTTTTTCAACATACCCTAACTGTCTTGAGTCAGTTCAGGGAGAGAAAGTATTTAAAAAGTATTTAAATGTTTTTTTTTTTTTTCCATGAAAATAACCGATCGTTTCGCTAGATAAGACCCTTCTTCCTCAGCTGGGATCGTTTACAACCGCATTTGGGATCGTTTAAAGTCACATTTAAACTGCATTTTGGAAAGTTCAAACTCGGGGCACCACAGCAGTCCATTATATGGAGAAAAATGCTGTAATGTTTTCCTTAAAAAACATAATTTCTTTACAACTGAAGAAAGAAAGACATTAACATCTTGGATGACAAGGGGTTGATTACATTATCTGTCAAATTTTTGTTCTAGAAGTGAACTTATCCTTTAAGTCTGTGTATGTGTGTGTGTAAGTGTGACTGGGGGTAGTTGAGTGGCTGTGTGTGTGTGTGAGAGAGAGAGAGCATTTAAAGTGCATTATCCTAACTCTTCACAACTTTTTACATATGAAAAACAAGTCATTCTTAGGAAGTATGTTTATCATGTTTTCAGAGACCGCAGAAACATTTAAAATATCACACTTGTAAACTAGCAAATGAAGACTGTAATACCAAGGATGAACACAAGATGACCTCATAGGATAAGGAATCTTTTTTAGCTCATTCTCAGTGTATCAGAATGACTTACAAGCACTTTGCTTTTAACCCTTTCATTGCTGTGACCCTTCAATCCAAACTGGTACAGGGTTACTGTCAATGCATGTGCCCGCTGGGCACCATTTTTCCGATGGCACCAGGGTTGCGGATGCGCTGATGGCGAGGGCCCGTCCATCGCTGCTTGCAGCTATATTTATAATTGTGATTATTACATTTTATCACTAATTAGTTGTTTTTGTAAAATCCTGTTTTTTTTTTTTTTGTTTTGTTAGTACATTTTTTATGATGTGCTACAATAAGATGCAGTAGGACTATACGATTAAGATTTATGACACTGCTATAAAAAGTGCCCACGAATGCTTTATGTATAATGTATACGTATATACGTGTGTGTGCGTGCGTGCGTGTTTGCTGTATACATCCTGAATTATTGATCTTGCTTTTCATTTACATCTGGAAGAGAATTTCATTGCATTTTATCTACACTACATATTTGCATCATTGGAGAAAAAAGGTATGAACTTCGAATCCATGTTTGATAAGCTCCTGTCTCAACATCTCCATAGGCCTCTTCCTTTGTGGCTGGTAAAGTTGTTCTGGACCACCAAATTCAAAATAATCTTGATTGTCCACCTGAATGATCTCGAACTTCAATTTAGAAAAATGTTTGGACATTTACAGTAAATGACAGAAGTTGTCCCAGGAGGACTAGCAACTAACTACCAACAACAATCATAGTACAACACTTTATAATTTTTTTCTTCTCACTTTCCCTTTCCTCTCCTCTTTTCTTATATCCTCCTCTCTATTCATCTCTGTAGCTGTTACACTCATCACCTTTTCTCTCATTACACCCCTTCTCTACCCACTCCACCACCTTATAGACTTACACCTCTTTCTTTACCACCCCTCTTTATATTTTTATATTATTATTATTTTATTTTTATATTTTATTTTTTATTATTGTTTTTTTATTACTCTAAAGCAATTTTGATATTTAGGAAATTTAGGAAAACTGCATTTCCTGTGTTGAGTGTCTGATTAACCAAAAGAGTTATCAGTTTAGGGCCAACCGAAAATATAGCATGTTCATTTGATAGAATGTTCGGTACGTAAATGTTTGTGATTTGATTTAAGCCTTATTCAGTTATTTTAAAGTATTGGTTTATTGCATTAACTATTGTGAAAACAGTACAATCTGTTTAGGACAGTTACAAAGTGTTTAGCTTACTGTGTTAACTGTTTTGAGAACAGTGCCACTGATTGAGGAAAAACTGTAACAAGCAATTAATCAATTAATAATAAACTAATTAATAATTAAAAAACACTGTATACTAATATGAAATATTTAATCTTTTTTTTAAATTGCCTGGTTTTACAGATGAGGCTTAAGCTATAGTCCCATTCTAAAATGCATTACTGAGCTGCTTTAACTGAAAGCATCTTGCACTGGCATATCTATGTGTAAAATGTATGTAGATGTATATAGTTTCTGGCTTGCAATGGCAATACTCCACTATTCACTGCATAGTAGAGCCCAAAATTATCCTGCTTAAGACCCCCAGATGTACAGGGCTGGCCCTGAACATATAGATGTATAGGCCTACAGATAACTTCCGTTTATGTGCATCATTGCGTGTCATTTTATTTTTAACATTTCACCAAAATCAAGTTCAGCATCATCATATAGGTATGAAATTCTGTTCTATAAACAACATTTCTATGATATGTATTTGTGATTCTAGAAAGCAGTGTACGACTGGGATTTTATTTTGGTCTGGTGATGTGATGTCATAAATCTGCACTAATCTGTTGTGATTCACCTAAAGAAAGGTTTGTGGTTTTAAGTAGTGATGGTGAAGCATTCTGAACCAGCGAAGCTTTCGACACAATTGTATGGGAAAAAGGTTCATTACTCTAAGCTTTTCAAATTCATGTTCATGTTGTGGCCATCTAGTGGTCATAACAATGAATAACACCTTCCGAAGTGCTATGTTCCATTACAGCCACTGGTTTCACATCTGGTTCTACAAAGATTCTTTGTTTTAGTTTATTGTATATAAATAATGTTCATTGTTAAAGTCATTCACTTATGTTGGTGTGCTAGCACTAAAATAAGCAAAATAAATGAAACACAAATTCATAAACGAAATCTATGATTTGTTTATTTGAACTCTGCCTCAGTCCTTAAACTATTACTTTGTGGGCAAAGTTCATTTTTGAGCTCAATATATAAATTACGATTAAACACAAAAACAATGCTAACACATTAAAATTGAATATAATGTAAAGGAAACAGCACTAAGATTTGCTTCGTTTGAAACAGATACTGAGACAGTCACATAGTTTTTCAGGTGAATGAAGCTTTGAACGTCATAGATCACGTGTTTTTCTCAAAACGTTTTTTTTTTTCAAACATGCTTCGAAGCTTCCGTGTTGATTGTAACATCACTATTATTTACAATATGACAAACTGATCATAATTATTGCATGAATGTTAATTAGTACTATAAAATACTCTCAAATTACAAAATATAAAAGAAAAAATATTATATAAACACAAAGATATTAGTGTCCAGTCACTTTTGACCAAGAGGAACGTGTGTGGTTCACAAATAAGGACCGCACAAGGATGTTTAAACAGGTGTCTATGAACAGCACTGTATGTTCTTGTCTTGTTGGTAATTTTGAATCTTCATCCCACATCTTTCTAAACTTGACCTGTTCTGCATTGGCAGCATGTGAAATATCATGTTTGGATAATACAAACAATTCTGTAACATCCTTTGTAGTTTCCTATATAACAATCCTGCATCCTTAGGGTTATGAGCTGTTCCCTTACCAGTCATCTTGTCATTCTCTGGTTCCAATGCGTTGTACTCTTTAAATATATCAGCTTCGATTACATCATTACCTAAAGTCCTAATATAGTTCTGAAGTCGTGTCCTGTTAGTTGTACATAACGTGTTACTATTTAGGATCTGAACATATTTAGGATACGAAGAGGAGGGCAGACTCTTACATATGCTATCAATTTCACTAGCTTTGGCAGGATTGACTGTCAGATTATGCCTAGTCCATGCAAGCAAGCTCTGAATCACTCTTGCCATCACTTCCTTTTTCATTTTCTGTACCACACCCTACCATGAGTACAAGCCTGTACCACAGAAAACGAATTAGATGTGTGCTGTGCAGCTAGAGGCTATTGTATGGCTAACACCTCAGCTGTCAGCACACATATAATTCCTGATTTGTGGTATAGGCTTGTACTCATGGTAGGGTGTGGAGCCCTCAGTTCCTCTACCCCGTGGATAAATTTCAAACGGCCCGCAGCTTGTCTATTGAAATGTATTGTATGTGCCCCGCCAAACATAATTCAAATTCCTCTTCTGCTCACCAAGCCTGCATTTATTTGACCCAAAATACAACAAAAGCATTAATATTGTGAAATATGTTTACTGTTTAAAATAACTGCTTTCTATTTATATTTTAAAATGTAATTTATTCCTGTGGTTTGAAAGCTGATGTTTAGCATCAGTACTCCAGTCACATGATCCTTTAGAAATCATTCTAATAAGCTGATCTGCTGCTAAAGAAACATGTGTTATTATTATTATTATTATTATCATCGATATTTAAAACTATTGAGTACATTTTTTTCAGGATTCTTTGATGAATAAAAAAATATCCAAAGATCAGCATTTATCTGAAATAAAAAGCTTTTATACATACCATTGAAAAGCTTGGAGTTTGGAAAAGAAATGATAGAAATGAATGCTTTTATATAGCAAGGATGCTTTAAACTGATCAAGAGTAACAATAAAGGCATTTTTAACGTTACAAAAGATTTCTATTTCAGATAAATGCTGTTCTTCTGAGCTTTCTATTTATCAAAGAAACCTGAACAAATTCTGCTTAGCTGTTTTTAACAAAATAATAATAAAAGTTTTTTTGAGCAGCAAATCAGAATATTAGAATGATTTCTTAATGATTATGTGACTGGAGTAATGATGCTAAAAATTCATCTTTGAATTCACAGGAAATTACATTTTAAAAATATATTCAGATAGAAAACAGTCATTTTAAGTGGTAAAAATATTTCAAAACTGTACTGTTTTTGCTGTATTTTGGATCAAATAAATGCATTCTGACGCAACTGTGTGTGCGTGCGCATGCGCGCTCGTGCATATGTGTGTGTGTTATTCTTCTGATTCTCATGTCTCTTCCTGAAAGAAATCAGGAAGCTAGTTTCACTTGGTTTATGAAATCTGTTCAACACAACAGTTCAGAGAAGGAAATACAAAGATCTACAAATATATTTTGAGGTGAGTGTTTCATTCTTCTTTATGGTTTTTATCTGAGCGTCTTTTTTTCAGTGTCTCATTGGTCACTTAAGACTTTAAAGCTGTGCTTATGATGATGATTTAATTTTGATGATTCTGTTGTAACAGATGAGAGTGTCTTTGTCAGTGAATCATGAAAAGGTGATATTGTTAACCCATGGTGTGAAATCACTGTTTCTCATTTTACTCTTTATTAGTGAGTCTATGATTCTCAAACCATATTTCTTATGTTGTGCTCTTTACTTTTTGAGGCAAAAACTATCACTCAACAGCTTCATGCATCTGCAGAAAGTTTTAATGTAATACTGTGTCTATATGATGAACATAAAACATTATACAGTCTATATATATTTGAACACTGACACAACTGTCATAATTTCAGCCTTGTATGCCACTAGAATAGATTTAAAATGAAGAAATCAAGATGAAATTGAAGTGCAGACTTTAAGCTTTAATTCAAGGGGTTGAACAAACATATAACATAAAATGCTTAGGAATTACAACCATTTTTATAAACAGTCCCCCATTTTCAGGGGTTCAAATGTAATTGGACAAATAAATATAATCGTAAATAAAATGCTCACTTTTAATATTTTGGTGAGAATCCTTTGGAAGCAATGACTGCCTTAAGTCTTTCTGCCTTTAGTTTTGTCTTCAGCAAGTGAAATGCATGCTCAATTGGGTTGAAATCAGGAGATTGGCTTGGCCATTGCAGAATACTCCAGGTTTTTTTTTTTTTACCTTCAAAGACTCCTGGGTTGCTTTTGCTGTATGTTTTGGGTCATCGTCTATTTGTACTAAGAAGTGCTGCCCATTCAACTTTTTGACTGAATCTGGGCAGAGAGTATGTAATGGAATTCATCTCACACCACAAAGAACTCCATGACACCACTGGCTTTGGTGGACCACGTCTGCAGGTTATTAAAGACAGGACAGGAATTAAAGGGTCATGAAACCCAGAACACATTTTCTGAGATGTGAACAAATATGTACAGACTGCATTTCAGTGAAAACACTAATAGCACTCTTAAATGTTATCAAAAAGTTGAAATTGGTTATTTTTTATATTTTTCTGAGCTATTTCGTTCTTTCTGGTTGAAAAGTAAAGTCGACGATACGTCACGAGATGTGACATAGGGCCGGCCCTTGGCGTGTGTTATAGACTGCAGGGGAGAGAGAGGGTTATTTTTACATCACTCATTTCTGAGCACTTTTCTGCATTTATTCATAAGAAAGAGCTTGTTAAACCCACTGCTCTGTAGTGTGCATAAAAAAATATCTGCTGTATTATCCATAAGATAGTACCGTTTCTTCTCTCAGTGTCATTCAGAGACATGCCTCGACATAGGTGGTCATATCGTCTGTGCAACAACCAAAAAGTATTGTTTGTGTTTCCCTACGACGCGACCAGAGCTGAGGCTTGGGTGCAGGTGGTTGGTTTTCCGTGTTCCATGACGATTTGCACTTCCTGTAGACGTACAGATATGGTCCTGGACCGACCGACGCTATATAGATATGATCTGCACATCGGACAGACATCTCATGTTTGTTGGGAATGTAAATTTCTGCTTTTTAAAGTAACAACCAAGCGGCCAGCGGCAGTAAGTTGATCATAGTCTATGTCTGATCAATTTTGCCTTCTCAAATCATCTCAACTTGCCTAAAATAAAATCTATAGATATAAAACAGTTCAAGCATAACAATGCTAGTTTAAACGTTAAACCTAGATAAATGTGCGCTATTAGGCGCATATCCAATTGTTTGTGCGGAGAGTGAAAGGGAATGTCTTGGCTACGTATGTAAGGAGGGAACGGAGATGTTACGATTCACATTTCTATTCACAGCTTCATAATCCAAATAACATTTGAGCACTTAGGTCCACATATTAAGAGTGAAACTACTTAAGATCTTTTCTTTTTCTTGACCTGCAGCTGTGAGTTGGTGAAGGACGATGGCATCTGTTAAAGAGCTGCTTGTGAACTCACTGAAGGAGTTGGTAGACGCTGAACTAAAGGAGTTTCGTTGGCGCTTAATGAATGCATATCATAAGCATATACCAAAATCTGAAATGGAAAAGGCAGATATATTCGACACAGTGGATAAGATGGTGGTGTGTTTTGGACCAGAAGAAGCTGTAAAGATCATGGTGGACATTCTGAAAAAGATGAACCAAAATGATCTGGCTAAACAGTTGGAGAATGAACAAAAGCAAGGTAACATTTAATTCACTGTGACAGTAATGTGATTAAATATTTACATGTGTTATTGTTTGACTTAAACCTCTTTGCTCTGCTGATGTGTTTGTGTGATAAATGTTTTCCAGTGAGTAATTCTCCCTTTTCTGTCACACAGCTCAGACTGAGGGCTATAGGAACACAACTGTCCCTGTTGGAGGTAATTCACAACAAATATGAAGTAAATAACAATCGCTGTAAATGGAAACAAGAGAAAATATAGCTGTAAGCAACAATTACAGGGCCAGTCACATCAGCGGCAGTTTTTATTCAAATGTATAGAAGAGAACAGTGTTTCAGTAGTGGTACCCAGTTCACAGTAGTCTAAAAGAATTATGATACAGTTGTTTATTAAAGTTGACCAATAGATGACACTTTCATCAAATTCACTCGGTGTCACCCAATGATTACAATCACACATGCAAAGGTTCATTTAAGAAGGTTAAAACATTGTAAATACAGCCTCACATCCAGTTTGATGCGTTGGATGATGTGAAAATCACTTATCAACTTTGGTAACATTAGTCAACATGGCCTAAAGATGATCTCAGTCAGTCCAATGATCTGGAAAAAACATAAAAACAAAATTTTAAAATTGAAACCAAATTGTTAGGGATGTACAGCACTGTTTTCAGCAGTATGAATCTGTCTGCATCAGTTATTATTATCATGCTGATATGAAAAAATGTGTCTTTTTTTAATGCTTTTTTGTCAGTCTTATTTATTTGTTTTTAATTATAGAGCTGCAAAACTTCTTGAAAACTCACAAAAACAACATAAAGAGGAAAGCAAAATATATTTTTGAGGGCAACAAAGAAAAGGACACAGATCTCAAGGCTGTTTACACAGAACTGTTCATCACAGAGGGAGATATGGAAAATGTCAATCAGGAGCATGAGATTCTGAAGATTGATGATATTTTCAAGAACAAAAAAACTAATGACAAACCAATCAAATGCAATGATATATTTACTGAGCTGAGGAAAAACAACGAGGAGAAGATTGTGTTGACCAAGGGAGTTGCGGGCATTGGAAAAACAGTCTCTGTGCACAAATTCATCCTGGACTGGGCAGAAGGAAACACCAATCAGGATATAGACTGTGTGTTTCTGCTTCCATTCAGAGAGATCAATGTGATTAAAGACAGAGAGGTCAATCTCCATGAGTTTCTGCTGAAATTTTATCCTGACTTAAAAGATCTGGAGAAATCAGTGTTATATAAGGAATGTAAGCTTGCATTTATATTTGATGGACTTGATGAAAGTCGACTACTAATGAACTTTAAAAGTGAAACACTAAACACTGTTGAGGAAAGAGCATCTGTAGATGTGCTGTTTATAAGTCTGGTCAAAGGTAAGCTGCTTCCATCAGCTCTCATCTGGGTGACATCACGACCAGCAGCAGCCAATCAGATCCCTCCACAATGTGTGGGTTTGTTCACAGAGGTGAGAGGGTTCACTGATGATCAGAAGGAGCAGTACTTCAGAAAAAGAATCACAGATGAGACTCAGGCCTCCAGAATAATCTCACACATTAAGATGTCTCGTAGTCTCTACATCATGTGCCACATTCCTGTGTTCTGCTGGATCACAGCCACAGTACTTCAAGATATTCTCATTGAGAACACTGCAGAGAACATCAGCACAACACTCACTGAAATGTACATTCACTTCCTGTTAATACAGATGAACATGAAAAGCCAGAAATATGATGAGCAGGATGAAATAGAACGTACAGAGCATCTGCAATTAAATAGAGAGTTGATTTTGAAGCTAGCCAAGTTAGCATTTGAACAGTTGAAAAAGGAAAACATTGTGTTCTATAAGGAAGATCTGGAAGCATGTGGTATTTATGTGAGTAAAGACACTGAGTTCACAGGAATGATCGCTGAGATCTTTAGGAAGGAAGATGGACTTTATAAGACAAAGGTCTTCTGCTTTGTGCATCTGAGTGTTCAAGAGTTCCTCGCTGCAGTGCATGTGTTCATCTGCTACCTCAACAAAAACATGCAAGAGCTTCGGTTTTTCTTTGAAGATTCGCAAACTACAGCCAGGCAAAAGCTTAAGTTCTTTTTTAGATTTGTCAAATTTCATGACTTAACAAAGAGAGCAACTGATAAAGCAATGCAGAGTAAGAGAGGACACCTGGATCTGTTCCTACGGTTTCTGTTGGGAATTTCACTGGAATCAAGTCAAAACCTGCTCAAAGGCCTGATCACACACACTGAAGACACCAGTGTGAGCATCAGAAAAATAAGTGCACACATTAAACAATTACAAAAAGAGGACATCTCAGATGAAGCTTCAGTCAACCTATTTTATTGCCTACTTGAACTCAAAGATCATTCATTAAATGAGGAAATCCAGAGTTACCTCACTTCAGAAGAACATCCAGAAAGAAAACTCTCATCTTCAATGTGCACAGTGCTGACCTATGTACTGCTGATGTCAGAGAAGGTGCTGGATGAGTTCAATCCAAAGAGGTTCACGTCACCTTTAAACTACAAGAGACTCATCCCAGCTGTGAGATGCTGTAGAAAAGCATTGTACGTAATTTCACTGACTGGTGTTCAAATAAAAGTTTTGTTCTACATCACTAAACAATTAAATATCTAAATATTATGTGAAATATTTTCCTGCTCCGATTATTAAGGGTACAATAAGTCATTGCAGAAAAACTGAACATCAAAAAATAATCTGGCAAAACATTCTATTTTGGCAGATTTGATGGCTGTGATTTTGATGAAACATGCTGTGAAACTGTGTCTTATGCTCTACAATCGTCAAACTCCCATTTGACAGAGCTGGACCTGAGTAGCAATTGTCTGCAGGATTCAGGAGTGAAGCTACTTTATGATGGACTGAAGAGTTCACACTGTCGACTAAACACATTGAGGTTTGACATTCACATTCACTGAATCACTATGTTCATATTTGTAATGATTTTGGAATGATTGATAAATGCTTTGTTGTTGTATACTAATTATAAAGTGTTACAGATATACAGTGGGTACGGAAAGTATTCAGACCCCCTTAAATTTTTCACTCTGTTATATTGCAGCCATTTGCTAAAATCATTTAAGTTCTTTTTTTTTCCTCATTAATGTACACACAGCACCCCATATTGACAGAATTGTTGACATTTTTGCAGATTTATTAAAAAAGAAAAACTGAAATATCACATGGTCCTAAGTATTCAGACCCTTTGCTCAGTATTAAGTAGAAGCACCCTTTTGATCTAATACAGCCATGAGGCTTTTTGGGAAAGATGCAAGTTTTTCACACATTTGGGGATCCTCTGCCATTCCTCCTTGCAGATCCTCTCCAGTTCTGTCAGGTTGGATGGTAAATGTTGGTGGACAGCCATTGTTAGGTCTCTCCAGAGATGCTCAATTGGGTTTAAGTCAGGGCTCTGGCTGGGCCATTCAAGAACAGTCACAGAGTTGTTGTGAAGCCACTCCTTTGTTATTTTAGCTGTGTGCTTAGGGTCATTGTCTTGTTGGAAGGTAAACTTTCGGTCCAGTCTGAGGTCCTGAGCACTCTGGAGAAGGTTTTCGTCCAGGATATCCCTGTGCTTGGCCGCATTCATCTTTCCCTCAATTGCAACCAGTCATCCTGTCCCTGCAGCTGAAAAACACCCCCACAGCATGATGCTGCCACCACCATGCTTCACTGTTGGGACTGTATTGGACAGGTGATGAGCAGTGCCTGGTTTTCTCCACACATACCGCTTAGAATTAAGGCCAAAAAGTTCTATCTTGGTCTCATCAGACCAGAGAATCTTATTTCTCACCATCTTGGAGTCCTTCAGGTGTTTTTTAGCAAACTCCATGCGGGCTTTCATGTGTCTTGCACTGAGGAGAGGCTTCCGTCGGGCCACTCTGCCATAAAGCCCCGACTGGTGGAGGGCTGCAGTGATGGTTGACTTTCTACAACTTTCTCCCATCTCCCGACTGCATCTCTGGAGCTCAGCCACAGTGATTTTTGGGTTCTTCTTTACCTCTCTCACCAAGGCTCTTCTCCCCCGATAGTTCAGTTTGGCCGACGGCCAGCTCTAGGAAGGGTTCTGGTCGTCCCAAATGTCTTCCATTTAAGGATTATGGAGGCCACTGTGCTCTTAGGAACCTTAAGTGCAGCAGAATTTTTTTTGTAACCTTGGCCAGATCTGTGCCTTGCCACAATTCTGTCTCTGAGCTCTTCAGGCAGTTCCTTTGACCTCATGATTCTCATTTGCTCTGACATGCACTGTGAGCTGTAAGGTCTTATATAGACAGGTGTGTGGCTTTCCTAATCAAGTCCAATCAGTATAATCAAACACAACTGGACTCAAATAAAGGTGTAGAACTATCTCAAGGATGACCAGAAGAAATGGACAGCACCTGAGTTAAATATATGAGTGTCACAGCAAAGGGTCTGAATACTTAGGACCATGTGATATTTCAGTTTTTCTTTCTTAAATCTGCAAAAATGTCAACAATTCTGTGTTTTTCTGTCAATATGGGGTGCTGTGTGTACATTAATGAGGAAAAAAAATGAACTTACATGATTTTAGCAAATGGCTGCCATATAACAAAGAGTGAAAAATTTAAGGGGGTCTTATAAACTATGATCTCTCTGATAAACTCACATTATATTGCAGTTTGTTTTGTTCTCTTCACAGGCTATGTGGCTGTAATCTCACTGCTCAGTCTTGTGAGAGTTTGTCATCAATTTTAAAATCCTCGAACTCTGTCCTGAGAGAGCTGGACCTGAGTAACAATGACGTGCAGGATTCTGGAGTGAAGCTTCTCTCCGATGGACTGAAGAATCCAAACTGTCAACTGGTGCTTCTGAGGTTTGAGTTCAAATACTTGATTCTTTTATTTTTTTAAAAATTAATTAGTAGTTAATTAAAGTTACTTCAAAATAATCGCACTGCTAAGATTTATTATGTAATTACTGTGTTATTCTTGTTTTAGATTTTCTGTATGTAATCTCACTGCTCAGTCCTGTGAAAGTTTGTCATTAGTTTTACAATCCTTAAACTCCAATCTGAGAGAGCTGGATCTGAGTAACAATGACCTGAAGGATTCAGGAGTAGAGCTTCTTAATGGACTGAAGAGTCCGAACTGTCAGCTGGAGAGACTGAGGTAAATGGTTTTCCATAAACTAATTAACAACATGCTATCACAATTAATGGCCATTGAATCTGTGTCATCTGCTCTCAGATGAATGCTTGAACGAGAGAAACACCATTTTCAGGATTTTTTTCTGAGTCTGTAGATGTGGATTGTATTGAGATTGAAATGGCAAAATGGCCTGAAACAATTACTAAACAAACTGCACAACTGCTGCATTTTCAAGGATAGCTTCTGACAGTACTGAACAAGCTAGTAACCTTATCATTCTAGCTAGCGTTCAAAATTAACATGGTGTTAGTGTGATTATCAAATTGTGAAGGTGATTACATATTTAAAAAAATGTATGATTATATACATATACAATATACAGGGGAAGTGTGACACTGTTCATTGACACAAGAAAATCATGTCTCAGAGTGACTCAGTTTTAAGTAAATTCTGCTCCACATGAACTCATCTCTGCCAGCGCTGTGAGTTTGGATCACATATAACATGGATTTAAAAACGTACCAAGTTTGTAATGAGAATTGTTTATAAATCTGTTGAAGCATCAAGAAGCTTTTCATGGTTTTCTAAAATATTATAAATTATGTAATATTTTTTATATACTTTATAAAGTTACTTAAAGCTCTTGTTTAAAGATTGAAAGCAAAAATATTAGGACAGATATAAATTAAGCATTTCATTCTTACTGTTTTCCATAGTATAGCATTGAATAAACTGTAAACTCGGTGATTTATTTGTAATTTATTTGTTTTTGTTAACCTGCAATAATTAAATGTTAAATAACATGAATATCGTTTATACATTTAATCCCATTGTATTAACCGATGTCTTTGCTGCCGACCTACGAATTCAACCATACCAATAAGCAAAAATTACTCAAGATAATCTGACATTTGTTTTCCTTTTTTTATTGCTGAAGAGTTGACACTTTTTTCTTCTGCGGTCTACTGTATAGACGTGAATTTACTTTGCTCAAAGCCTGAGGCTTTTGGTGTGAAAAGGCTTTTACATTTGCCAGAAATAGAACTTTTTATATTAAAAACAAACAAGCAAGCCCTGCCCAGATTTAAAAAGTAACGCAAAAGTAAAGTAATGCATTACTTTCCATAAAAAGCAAGTAACGTAATTAGTTACTTTTTTAGAGAGTAACTCAATATTGTAATGCATTACTTTTAAAGGTAACTTTCCCCAACACTGGTAAGACCTCTAAAAAGATCATCAAAAAAGATTCAACAACTAAAAATCACATACAAATTAATTAAAACAAGCTTACTGCTAGCCAAGCTAACATTCTGTGACAGTTACTTCAGTTAAGACCAACATGGGCCTAAGGCAGAGACATTTTTTAAAAATGAGAAGCTGGAGATAATATATCCAGCAGAAGTTAAATCTACAAAAGACAAGAAAAAGATGAAAGAGATTATCCTGGGAGAGAACCCAGAGGTACTGCTGTTTGATTACAGTGGACCAGAAAACAATCAGATGTAACAGTCCGGTGTAACCTGCTCTTCTTTACTGAACACCCATCAGCCTGGCACACCACCCTCTGCTGGACCATGACATGTAAAAGAAAAGGAGGCATCAGCAAAGGCAGACAACTCGCTCTAAAGGGAGAGAATGACACATTGTTAATCTTTATCATAATAGCACAGTTATGTTCCAGGGACTGGAATCCAGCAGGAAGTTCAGAAGATTAAGGGGGCTTATTATGCTCTTTTACAAAGTCTTGATTTTGTTTTGGGGGTGTACTAGCACATGCTCTCATACTTTGTGGTTCAAAAAAAGCATTAATTTTCTCAAGTCACGTATCTTCAGTAAAAAATAAAGTAGCAAAAATACTGTTTACAAATATGTACAACATAAATTGTTCCTGAGTGTTTAAAAAATTCTGCATCGTAAGGAGATATACAAGTTGCCATCATTTTCTGCAAATGAATTTACTGCATGGAGAGGATGGTAATGCAAAAGAGCATTGACATCTAGTGCTCCAACACAACATGTAGGCTGAACTCTATATGCAAAAAAATGGTGCTCAAACCCTACCGTGTTCCACCTCTGAATAACAAGCTTGACCTCAGTATTAATAGCTATGATGGTTTGAACGAGTCCAAACTCAGGCTCACCATCTTTTCTACTGATTAAAGAAAGACATGCACATCTTGGATGACATGGGGGTGAATAAATTATCAGGATTTTTTTTCTTAATGTTAACTAATCCTTTAAAATCTCCATTTGTGTTCCACAGAAGAAAAAAAAAGACAGCGATACTGATATCATATTTAGATGTTTTAGCCTAATGTTACTCATAATTGTTCAAACTTTAGATGTATTATTTAATGTTTGTTTTGCCATTGCTAGCGTTTATTGTAGGGATGTAACGGTATTGTAAATACCGTTGTACCGCAATAGCAATTTTTTTCGATACTACCTTGGTCGCATGACTCGAAAACGATAGGTCTTCTGAGAAAAGTTTGCTCAGGCGAATGGAGCGAACGGGAGGTAGCGGGAACTACATTTTCCATCAGCCCAGGCGTGGCCATCATCCTTTGCGGTCTATTGTTGCTACAGATCCAGTAATGCGGAAATGGCGGGTGCTGCTAGTAGCGGCGAAGGAAAAGAGATGGAAATGGTCGAACCTAAAGCGGGTTTTAAATCGGATGTGTGGAAGCATTTCGGTTTCTCTCTGAAAAGAAACGAGAAAGGAGAAAAGGTGACAGACAAAGAAAACACGGTATGCAGGCACTGCCAGACTGTGGTGAAATACAAGTCGGGGAATATGACTAACATGAGGAGCCATTTGTTAAATCATCACCCCGAAAAGTTACGTGAAGATACGAGGAGCAAAATCCAGTCCGGCCAAAAGACTATAAAAGAAGCGTTTACAGCCTCACTCCCCCACAACAGTGCGACAGCATAAGAAATCACAAGATGCATTGGTGAATATATAGCCAAAGACCTACGGCCCTTTTCGGTGGTGGATAATGAAGGTTTTAAGAGGTTAGTAAACATGCTGGAGCCAAAGTATAAAATCCCGTCGCGGCCACACTTTAGTCAAACTATTTTACCAGCTCTTTACAAAGAGACAAGGGCGAAAGTTGCACAGAGCCTCAAACAAGCAGAGTGCATCTCAATCACCACAGATGGGTGGACTTTACAAGCTACTCAGAGCTATGTTACCATCACAGCACATGCTATGACAAGTGAATGGGAGATAAAAACTTTTGTCCTACACACACGGGTACTCTTTGAGTCACACACTGGACACAACATAGGCGAGGTGTTAAAATCTGCTGTTTCAGAGTGGGAGCTTGACATGATTTACAACAACAATCACCAGGGCATCGCTGTGGTTACTGACAACGCAAGAAACACGGGTGTAGCGGTGAAAGAGGCTGGTCTGTCCCCACATGTAAAGTGTTTTGCTTACACCTTAAATCTTGCGTCCCAGGCAGGTTTGAAGGTAAACCATGTCAGTCGTCTGCTTGGCAGAGTGAGGCGTGTAGCAGCGTTTTTTCACCGCAGTTCAACTGCAACAGCTGTGCTGACCTCCAAGCAGCAAATATTAAACCTGCCAGTACATAAACTGATAATGTATGTAGTAACTAGGTGGAACAGCTCACTTGACATGATTGAGCACTACCTGGAGCAACAACAGGCAATTGCTGCAGCCCTACTGAGTTCTGAAGTCAGGCGCAATGCACGTGAAATAGACAATCTAGACGCAACTGACATCGCAGATGCTGAGGACATCATTAAACTTCTCACACCCTTGAAAAAAGCAACCACTGTGCTGTGCGACGAATCTCGACCGACAATCTCTCTTATCATGCCTCTCAAACACATGATTCAAGTGAGCATGGCACCGTGCGATGTAGACGCAAACACCGTCTCTCAAATGAAGGCAGCAATACAGAATGATTTGGCAGACCGTTACCAAGGGGAGCAAGCAGAGTTTCTGTATGAGAGCAGTGCGTTGAACCCCCGGTTCCGGGCCCTCCCCCATCTGAATAACAGCGACAACAGGCTCAAGTTAAAAGCAACACAGATGCAGAACCAGGTATTTGTTTAAAAATACTTTGTGTGTGTGACTTTTTTAGAGTTCCCTATATTTACAAAAATTATGTGTGCGTGTCTAACATTTAAAATTTTTGTAACCCTAGTGAAGAGGAAGGTGCAGCACCAGGCAGCCATGAACATGTAGCTGGACACTCAAAAACTGACCTGCCACAAAAAGCACATGCTGTGGGAGGTGTCTCTCCTCCATCCAAAAAGACTGCTCTTGAAGATCTCCTTGGGGATTCTTTTAGTCAAAGGGACAGCAGAACACAGCACACTGCTCAGATTGATGCAGAAATTGACTTGTACCGCAAAGAGACCTCTATCTCACTCATGGCTTGTCCTCTCAAGTGGTGGAAAGACAATGCACAACGTTACCCACTGCTGTCAACCTTGGCCAAGTCATATCTCTCTGACCCAGCAACCTCAGTCCCACGTGAGAGGGTTTTTTCTGTTGCAGGGGACATTGTAAATGCCCAGAGATCCCAGCTTTTACCAGATAATGTTGATATGCTAATTTTCCTTAAAAAAAACCTGTCTCTGTCTGAATAAGTGAGTGTGTGAGTGAATGAGGTGAGTGTTCTCAAATACTCATTCAGCACATGGGCCAGCTGCAATAAGTAGGCTGCTATTTTTATTTTTTTCTGAATTTTCAAGAATACTAAATTGAAACTTTATTTTTTTACATGGTTTAATATTTTTTTGTTATTAAAATTGAAAAATTGAAGTTCCTGTTTCAAAGTTTACAGATAGATGGCTAATTTGTATGCAATTGATATGTTCAGTGCTCATGTAAACTGTTTAATAAACACTTCTGGCACTTTTTTCGAGTCTCTTCATTAGTTTTGTTTTTCCTGTAAATGATTCAATAAATACCGTACCGTGCCATTCATACCGAGGTATTACCGTACCGTGAAGTTTTGATACCGTTACATCCCTAGTTTATTGTTTTATGCCATTTATTCTAGTCTGCCCATTTCCTGGGGAAAAAAACCTGATCTTTGTACTGAATATAAAACCATTTTTTGATTACCTGAAGTTTATTAGTGTATTTCTCTTATTCAAATTATAAATGATATAACTAAAATTAATAATTAATTCCGTGAAGTGTGCAGTGTGGTAATTTATATTGCTTATTATTGTCTATAGGCTATTTTAGTCATTTAAATAATGTGTTATCTTAACTGATTAATGACACTGTATTATAATATTACAACACCCAAATACTGTATGTATTTACTTCTGTCTAATAGAATAGAAAGAGGTAGAGATGCAGGGATGTGCTAGGATGGGGGTGGTAACTAATAAATAAAAAGTTATTGCACATTATATTGCACAATGGGGGGAACATTTAACTGTTCATAAGGAGAATTGCCTAGGGGAAAAAACTGTTCTTGTGCCTGGTTGTCCTGGTGTCTGGGGCTCTGTAGCGCCGACCAGATGGTAAAAGTTCAAAGAGATTATGACTTGGATGTGAGGGATCCAGAGTGATTTTCTGAGCCCTTTTTTTCACTCTGGATGAATAAAGTTCTTGAAGGGTGGGCACAGCTGTAATCTGTAATCTTCTGAGGTCTGATTTTGTAGCTGAGCCAAACCAGACAGTTATTGATGTGCATAGAACAGACTCGATGGCTGAGTAGAACTGTTTTAGCAGCTCCTGTGGTAGGTTGAACCTTCTTAGCTGGTGAAGGAAGTACAAACTTTGTTGGGCCTTTTTTACAATGGAGTTGATGTGAGTCACCCACTTCAAGTCCTGGGAGATGACAGATCCCAGGAGCTTGAATGTGTCCACTGTAGCCACAGTGCTGTCCACAGCCTTGAACATAAAACAACAGGACAAAAAATATAGTAGATGACTAGATGACATAAATATAGTAGATGACTAAATGACACAATCATTTTATGACTCTAGACACTTCTTTGTAAAGACAGTGGCATAATACAGTGAAATAAAATTATCTTTATCCATATCAAAACTGTAGTCATGTGTGTGGGTAAAATGTACCCGCTGGCAGTTTTAGGTATACAATTGTACAATTGTACATTTGAGCAGTGTAAGTCATAATAAAATCATATTACTCACTTGTTTTAACTCATTTGACTCATATTGTTCAATTCGCTTTTCAGTGACAGAAATGGCACTCTCCTCTATTTTCAGATATTCACATATCTGGCATTCCGCCACTGTCTGATACTTAATCAAACTGTATTAGTCTGTCATCTCGCATACCATAACACGACTATGTGAGTACATATGGAATGGCCGTCTGAGGTAATTTAACGTCACTAATGTTGGTGTAACACGGACTCGTGGGAAGCGTGTAAGATCCACTTGCGAGCTTTATTAAACAGATCGTAGTCAAGACAGGCAGGGTCGATATCCAAACAAGCAGTACATCCAGGGCAAAGCGAGAGCGTAAACCACAAAACAGGCAGAATGTCAAAAAACCAGAGTGAGCAGTCCAAAGTGACAAATGAACAGGGCTGTGAAACTTGGCAAAAACTATGGCAAAGAACTAGACAAAACTATGGCAAAAACAAAGACAAAACTATGACAAAGAAACCAAAACCGAGACAAAAACAAAACAGGGCAATGAAAACAGGAAAACGCTTGGTAGAGTCCGCTAGAGCAAAACAATACTTCGCGAAGTCAGCTTGAAAATGGCCTCCTTTTGTGGCCACCAAACAGGAAGTTACCAAAGAAGCAGCAGAGGGAGCAGCAACAGTCAGTCAGTGGGTGAGGGCTCCCTCTGCTGGCGTGGCGTTACAGAATGCCCCCCCCTAGGAGCGACCCCTGGCGCTCAAACAACAGTCCAGGAGGGTGGGGGAACAGAGGCAAAACGGGGTGGGACGGAGGGCCAGGTCCATGTAGAGCAGGTAGGCCTGGATCGTGGAGCAGCGACAGACAGTGAAGCACTGGAGGACCTGGACTGTGGAGCTGTGGCAGACAGTGGAACCTTGGAGGACCAGGGCCGTGGAGCTGTGGCAGACAGTGGAACCTTGGAGGACCTGGGCCGTGGAGCTGTGGCAGGCAGTGGAGCCTTGGAGGACCTGGGCGTGGCGCAATGGCAGAGTAGGAAGCCATGGTGGGGCAGGCAGAGCAGGGAGCCATGGCCGAAGCAGGCAGAGCAGGCAGGAGGAAGCCATGGCAGGCAGAGCAGGCAGAACAGGAAGCCATGGCGAGGCAGGCAGAGCAGGTAGAGCAGACAGGAGCAGAGATATCCACAGTGGAACCAGTGACATCCATAGCAGAGCGGTGTGTTCACGGATGATTTCCTTGGCTGTGGCATGACAGGCAGAGAGTTCATAATAGGCCTTCTTGACCGTGACGTGGCGGGCAGAGTTTTCAGGATAGGCCTTCTTGACCGTGACATGACAGGGAGAGAGTTCATAGGAGGACACCGCCCCCATGGGAGGATCTACAGCATATGCTGACACCTCTGGGGGCATGGGCGCAGATTCTTGGGCAGACGTGGCAGTGAGTTCATAAGTGGACCCCACCTCCTTTGGAGGATTTACAGCTTGAGCTGACACCTCAGGAGGTATGGGCGCGAACTCGTGGACAAATGAGGCCTCAGGAGCAGACTTATGGTCAGATGAGGCCTCTGGGGCAGACTCGCAGTCAGGCAAGGCCTCTGGAGCAGACTCGTGGATAGACGAGGCTTCTGGAGCAGATTCATGGACAGACGAGGCCTCTGGAGCAGGCTTGTGGACAGACAAGGCCTCTGAACCAGATTCGTGGATAGACGAGGCCTCTGGAGTAGACTCGTGGACAGATGAGGCCTTTAGAGCACAGTGTGCTGCCCACACACTGAAAATGGCGATGGCCATTACAGGCAGCACAGTAGATAGTGGGGTGTCTGTTGACCTCGAGGGTGTGGATGCTATGGACTTGTGGCTTGGGAATGTGGGCTCTGCGTGGCTTGGGTGCGTGGGCTCCGCGTGGCTTGGGAGCGTGGGCTCTGGGGGTTCAGCTGAGACGTGATGAGGTTCTTGGTGGTCAGCTGAGATGTAAAGTGATTTGGGAAGGTCAGAGGGAACCTGGTTAGGTTCTGGCAGGACAGCAGTTTCTTGACTTGATTCAGGGAGGTCTGCCGTGACTTGACTCAGGGAGGTCTGCCGTGACTTGACTTGACTCATGAAGAACAGCGGTGACTTGACCTGGCTCGTGCAGTCCAGCTGTGACTTGACTTGGCTCGTGAAGGTCAGCTGTGACTTGACTTGGCTCAAGGAGATCAGCTGTGGCTTGACTTGGCTTGGGAATAACAGCAGCAACTTGGCTTGGCTCATGAAGATCTGCTGTAACTTGGCTTGGCTCAGGAACAACAGCTGTAACGTGACTTGACTCAGGAACAACATGGCTTTGACTCAGGAACCACGGCTGTGACTTTGCTTGACTCAGGAACCACGGCTGTGACTTTGCTTGACTTGAGGGCTACAGCTATAGCTTTACTTGACACAGGAGACACAGCTTTAACTTGACTTGACGCTGGAACAACAGCTGTGACCTTGACTTGACTCTGGAACACTTGACTTGACTCTCAGAAAACGCTGTAACTTGACTTGACTTGGAAACTTGACTTGACTCGGGAAACACAGCTGCAACTTGACTTGACTCAGGAACAACATGGCTTGACTCGTGGGGACAGCTGTGACTTGGCTTGACTCTGGGGAACAGCTGTATCTTGGCTTGACTCATGGAGAACAACAGCTGTATCTTGGCTTGACTCATGGAGAACAGCTGTATCTTGGCTTGGCTCATGGAGAACAGCTGTATCTTGATTGATGGAGAACAACAGCTGTATCTTGGCTTGACTCATGGAGAACAACAGCTGTGTCTTGGCTTGACTCATGGAGAACAGCTGTGTCTTGGCTTGGTTCATGGAGAACAGCTGTATCTTGACTTGACACAGAAAGTGTAGCTCTGACTTGACTTGACACCAGAGGATCAGGCATCACTTGGTTTGATTTGGGTGTGGCAGAGATGATGTGATGAGATGCGGATGAGATGATTTTGGCTTGATGAGGCTCAGGCGTGGCAGCCATCTTGGCCAGGGACTCAGACGGGGCAGCCATCTTGTGAACAGGCTTGGTGATGGTGGCCATCTTGTGAACAGGCTTGGGGATGGCGGCCATCTTGTGGACTGGCTCTGGGATGGCGGCCATCTTGTGAGCTGGTTGTAGGAGGGCGGCCATGACAGGTGCAGATTCTGAACGGGCAGGCATGGCGTGAGCAGGCCCTGGAGCGGCAGGCATGGCGTGAGCAGGCTTTGACTTAGCAGGCATGGCGTGAGAGGGTTCTGATGCGACTTGAATCACTCCAGACATGACAGAAAAATTTCCAGGTTTGGCAGATACTGGGGGATAGCAGGTTCCTCAACAGCTACCCCCACAGTGAATGGTGAACCAGCCAACCGGAGTGCAAAATCAATGTATTGTTCCAGTGTCCAATGTGGTGTATTGCGTGGCATGAAACTTGAAAAATCCTTGCTTAAACCATAATGAAATATGTCCTTTAAGAAAGTTTCATTAAAGTCTACCTTGTAGCAAAGTGCACAGAAGTCCTCCACATAATCCTCTATGGGCCGGTTACCTTGGCGAAGATGAACAAGATGATCTCCTGGATTCATGGTAGATCTGTGTCCCAAAAAGCCGCTGGATCTCTGGTAGGCAAAGTATTCTGTAACACGGACTCGTGGGAAGCATGTAAGATCCATTTGCGAGCTTTATTAAACAGATCGTAGTCAAGACAGGCAGGGTCGATATCCAAACAAGCAGTACATCCAGGGCAAAGCGAGAGCGTAAACCACAAAAAAGGCAGAATGTCAAAAAACCAGAGTGAGCAGTCCAAAGTGACAAATGAACAGGGCTGTGAAACTTGGCAAAAACTATGGCAAAGAGCTAGACAAAACTATGGCAAAAACAAAGACAAAACTATGACAAAGAAACCAAAACCGAGACAAAAACAAAACAGGGCAATGAAAACAGGAAAACGCTTGGTAGAGTCCGCTAGAGCAAAACAATACTTCGCGAAGTCAGCTTGAAAATGGCCTCCTTTTGTGGCCACCAAACAGGAAGTTACCAAAGAAGCAGCAGAGGGAGCAGCAACAGTCAGTCAGTGGGTGAGGGCTCCCTCTGCTGGCGTGGCGTTACAGTTGGCCTCTAGTAGTTTAACAATATTGTTGCCATGAAAAAAATTTATAATTCTGCTAATTTAACATAATTATTATTGAAAACATTTTATAAACAACAAAATGACCCAACAAACTCAGCCCAGCATTTTGGGTTAAAAAATAACCCAGCATTTTTTAGAGTGATCTTTTTAGCGGTCTCTGTCCACTTGTTTGGTGCACACCAGGGTTCTGATGGCAGCGTTCACACTTACTCAAACAAACCGCACTAACAGAGCTATCACACCAGGGTTCATTTTATTCAAACCAAACATGACAAGTGTGAACACACCCTAAAACTAATTCAAAGCAGAATAGGAGGAAAGACATATGACATCATACAAGACATATACAATAAGAACAAATTTTGTGTTAATATCAATGACAGACAGACTGATAATTTCAGTCAGACCAAAGGAGTCCATCAAGGCTGCAACCTCAAGCTGACTCTTTAATATCTACATTAATGAATTGGCATCAAAACTTGAGAAGTCTTCTTATACTAGCCTGGCCCTAGAGGGCGAAGAAATCAAATGCCTCCTGTATGCTGACGATTTTCTGCTCTTGTCACCTCATAAAGAGGGGCTACATGAAAGTCTCTCAATTTTAGAAAATTACAGCAGAGACTGGGCCTTACCAATTAACATGGAGAAATCCAAAATTATGATCTTCCAAAAAAAGCCTCACCTTACTGACAAAAAATATAGTTTTACAATCGGGGAAACACTTCTTAATCATGTCACATGTTCTAATTATTTGGCTCTCACAAGTTCAGCTTCTGGTCAATTTGATCTGGCAATAAAACATCTGACTGATAAGGCACATAAAGCTTATTACACTATTAGAACATCACTGTTCAGATTCAGCCTACCCATTAAATTGTGGCTAAACATTTTTGACAGCATGCGAAAGGCTTAAGTGAATGCCAACCAGCCATTTAAAGGTAAAGGTTCAAACTCATTGGTTCATGTCGCATATGTGGCCAATCAGCTTGTGCCAAGTTGTATAAGGCTGTGAATATCATCAGTTACGTTAATGCCTGTCACACTGCGTCATCTAGAGGTTCATGAAACAAGTAGGCATTTAATTTGCAAATACAAAAAACCTACATTTCAAATATATTTTGATACAAAAATTCAAATATTTATTTATATATTACATAAATATTTGTCTATTAATATATTAGTTTGCATTTACATTGCTTAATGCACATTTATTTTGACAAATACCAAATTCTCCTTGTTCACTGTTATGGTTAGAAAAACAAAACATTTATTAAAATTCTGAACGGATTAGTCTAGAAAGTGCACAATTAGCACTTCCTTTATAACAACTTTATGAGATCACTATGAACTTAAGTGAATGACAGATTATTATCAATGAATCTCTCTACACTGCACAATGAATATCTTATTTACATTATGTCTACACTTTATTATAATGAGAGCATTCACGAGCATGCAGAACTAAAAAAAATCCAGAATGGCCAATCTGAAGTGTTTAAGAAATCAACAGAGATGTCTGATTGGTTACATTGCTCAAAGCTACAAAAACATGTTGAAATAAACGTCTGACTCTTTCCAGAGTGCAAACGCAAATACGCACTTGAGAAGTTGCCAAATTTGTTTTGCCAATATCCTGTTATTAGTTTCAACAGTGGGTGAAAATGCACGTGTGGCATCAGAGCTTGAGAACAATGTCAACGCTGAACGCCTGAGAGTTGGCAGCCCTGGTTAACCCCTAAATGCATACCTCGGGCCTTTAGCAACCTGTCATTCACTACCCTCTCCCTCCTTCCTTTTTTTAAGTTTGACATCAACATTTTTTTAGTATTCCTCAGTATTCCTTGATGTATTATAAGCAATACACAAAGAAAAAATAACAAAATATAAATGAATATCTTTTTTTCTGATTAATTTTTTAAACAGTGTATAGGGTTGCTAGAGTAACTGTTCTTGAAATATCAAGAGAGTTTTTCTGCTAGAAGTTAGAGATCCATCTGTGCTGGATATATAGGTCCGGGACGCTAAAGACAGGAATATGTGATAATGATTGAAGAAACATTCATGCATTTAAGGGTTAACTGTCATTGAATTTTTTTTATTATTATATTGTGTTATTTGAACAAACAGAATGTGCCATAGAATATGTGTATTGTGTATTATGGCAAGCCACTGTAGCTTAAAATGTTCCTAGGCTTCCTGTTGCTAGGCTGCAACAAACAATTCTTTTGATAATAGATTACATTTAACTTTTTTATAATAATTGTATATTAATTAATCAACTAATTGTCAATAATTTTGATGATTAATCAGTAGGCTTTGATAAATTATTCAGCTAATAATATGGATGTTTGTTTATTTATTTTTTTCTTCACAGGCTGTGTGGCTGTAATCTCACTGCTGAGATCTGTGGAACTTTGTCATTAGATCTACAATCCACAAACTCCTGTCTGAGAGAGTTGGACCTGAGTAACAATGACCTGCAGGATTCTGGAGTGAAGCTTCTTTCTGATGGACTGAAGAGTCCAGCCTGTCAGCTGGAGAGACTGAGGTAAATAGTTCTCCATAAAATAATTAACGAAATGCTAAGACAATTGACCATTGAATTTTGTCAACAAATGTTGCGTCTGCTCTCAATGAAACGCCAGAACTAGAGACAAAAGCAACATTCATGAGCATTTTGTTTTCCATATTTTTACAGAAGTCTGTAGAGATGGATTGTACTAAAATAGAAATGGCCTGAATTAATAACTAAAAGGACTGCAAAACTGCTGCACAGCTAGCAGCACTATCTAACGGCTGGGTGCAGATAGTCAAAAATGAGATGGCAGTTTTTTGACATTTTTTGACCGTAACTGTATTGCCCTGGAGTTCACATGCGCATCGCATAGCTATTGAAGACATTTGAGGTTAAAGGAGAAGTCAACTTCCAGAACAAAAACTTATTACAGATAATATACTCACCCCCTTGTCATCCTAAATGTTCTTGTCTTTCTTTCTTCAGTTGTAAAGAAATTCTATGGTGCCCCGAGTTTGAACTTCCAAAAAGCAGTTTAACCCTCTGTGGTCAAAAAACGCACCGGCACAGTTTGTGGCGGTTTTTCTGATAATGCCAAAAAGAACTTCAAATACTCCATCATTTTTGATCGTACAGATAAGAGCAATACATCAATCAAATCTGTAAGGAATCTACTTTTATTTGTGTACACTCATAACAACAACAACACTCTGTGGTTTTGTGAAATAAAGCAAACAAACAGGGTATGCAATCTGCTGCATTGTTCTCTGTGATCGTCATTCAGAAATGCATCACTAAAATGAATTGAAACTCAGTGAATACACAACACACAGACATGAGAGATATATCTCTAGAAAGCTTGACATGTCTACTTTTACATGAAAACAAATATCATGTGGTAAAGTAATCTGTATGAAACCAACCCCATGTCTAGTCTTTCTGGTCAGACCTAATTATTTTTAATTTCATCACGCCCACGAGCTACTAACACTTTTGATATTATAATCAGCCATGTGGAGGCGCAAGCGGCATACCACCCACATCAACGTAAACAAAGCAGCGAGACTTGACTGCAATGTTTATCTCGGCTACTTGCATCTTGTTACTGGAAAAAGACGTGCTGTGAGGAGTAAGATTTATATTTCCCTCAGAGGAAGAGCGCGATGCGACACATGGCGAGATCCACCAAAGGAGTAAGTCTTTCTTTTATTAGCCTACTTACCTTAGTTGTTGTGTTACTGTGACATAACTTGTACACATTATAGTAGTTAAATTTTTTCCAAACTATAAGTCCTGACTACATGTGCAATCAAATGAAACGTTATGAAGAATGTTTCATTTCATTGCATCGAAATGTTTCACGATACCAGGATGTTTTTAATGTTCTATAAAATAAAAATGACGCAATATAAAAGTAATAGTGTTTACACTGTAACACTGAATGATAAAGTCTAAGATTGTTTAGGCAAATCTACTGTCATATACTCTGTTTACGAATAGATGTTTATGACTGGCTTAACAATAATAAATTTGTTTCCCAGACATTAAATGATTTTGTATTGTATAATACATACAAAACATGCTTCTGTTTATGACTATAAATTTATATTTATTTATCTATCTATCGTATAACAATAGGATAATATTAGTTTATTATTAATATTCTGTTCATGAATAGATGTTTAACGTGCTAAACAATAATAATTATTTTTTATATATAATTTATATATATAAATTATAATTTAGTTTCTCAGATATAAAATGGCATTTTTTTAAAGATAGTATAAAGCATATGTGAGTCTATGACTACAAAATCATACTATATGTAAATATTACAGATGCTCCTGATATCAACATGCTCACAGATTTTTTTTTTTTCTTTTTTTTCCCCTAGTGATCTGATACCTGCACCACAGATGAATGCTACATGAATGGCACATGACGAGTGCTGTACCAACATCAGATGTTCATCTACACTTTTTTTTTTATTGTAAAACAATTTCCTGGACTACTGATGATGAGTTTTGTTTCTTAAATCCATGGAAAGAAGCAGCAATCACTTAAATATCAGGTATAATTTACTTGTTTCACTTGTTGAACAGAATCCAGAAAACAGTTTTCAGGAATGACACAAAGTCTGTCCACGTCTCTATGGATAGATCAGTGTAGTCAATAATGTGCTTTTGACCTTTATTATGTATGTTTTATTGATACTGTGTTGTAAATAAAATACAAGTCTAAAACTCCATTCTTTGAACCTCTCATTATTTCTACCTGACAGTCTCATTGATGAGCCATTAGAGAAGGACCTTTTATCTCTCAGGTGTGAATCACTAAATATTCATGGCCATTGTCACTCCCTCGCATATTCCCTTTCAATCACAAAACATGTCTTAGAAAATTTAAACCAATATATTGTTTTCTGTAAATGAGTGAATGAGATGATTTTCACATCATTTTGTAGAAAAAAAACTCTAGCCTACCACATCTAGTTCTCAAAAGTCTTGTGAACTAATGTTCTGAATGTGTTTCATGGCGTTTTTTTCATAAAAACACAAACATGTACATTAATGTTGCTTGCATATTATTGTAGCCCAGTTTGTGCTGATTACAATGTAATCAGACTTTAGCCATTAATATGTTTTTGTTGTAATTTAAGCTCAAAGAGAAATGTGTATAAATAATCACAATTAATTATGATTAATTACAATTATTTATATCAACTGCCAGTAGTATCTGTAGCAGAATTAATTTTTCCATCAACTAATCTGTTTGCCCAGTGAACATTCAGCATAATTTTTATATCAACTCAAAGAAAATATATTTTCTTAGCCACAGAAAATAACTTTCTCAAAGTAAAGTTGCATTAGAGCATGTAGCTTGAATCAGAATCGTAAAGCGACATTAATTTGCAAGGCAGAATCAGAATCAAAACTCATGTAATTTGTGCACAATAATTTATTAATGAAGGATTAACACATAGCTAATCTAAACAAACAAACATGAAATCACTCATACATGGGGGAAGGGTCAGTGAGAAGCAGTTAGAGAGAGATAAGGAAATTAAGCTATGAAAAGAGTCAGTTAGCCACCTGAGTGAAACCATCAGTGCTGTCTACAGCTTATACTAAACCTCTGTTTGTTTAGTTAAATGTACGATACTTGCATTGCCTTGGTCGTTGAACAAGTGTCCGAATGCAGTCTCAGGTGAAAGTCTTGATGGTTGGAGCAGTGGTGGTTTTGGAATCGTGATCACGTTCTTCTGGGTCCGAAGAGTGATGAACTCCAAAGATGTTCTGACTCAATGGTGACTGGGAGTTTCTTCCCATGTGAAAAGTGAAGAAGAACCAAGAGCTGAGAGGGACTCAGCTGAAGTCCTGTGATCTTTGGGGAATGGAAAGACAAGGCCGCAAGGCCTGGCGCGTGCTTAGGGAAGTCCTGAAGAGTTCTAGCTCATCTTCTTAGGTTCTAAAAGAACCACTGACTGACTGAGGCGAGTCATGAAGATGAATTCCAGGTTTGAGTGGAAATGTCTGGCTCTTTGTGGTCGAGAGCCACAGCTCTGAATGTTGGAGCCTGTCGGGCCCGCCAGGCACGCCCTGTGCCGGCACAGGCTCCCCGTGGGTTCCTCCACATGGGCAGCAATCGGAAGATGTTGCAGACGAGTGAAGAGAGTGAAGAGAGAGAGAGGCGATCAATCGTTTGATGCCTTTAAGCTCTCTGGAGGCTGCACCTCCAGGAGGTCCACGAACCAATGGTAACTTTCACCTTTGGAGGAAAAGTTTACGACTCTTTGTCTGTGAGCCTGGTAATTTGCATATGTAATTCGATTGGGTGTTGATGCAAAACTACTAAGGTTTCTTAAAACACTAACATGTTACAAAGGTATCAACATATAATATCCACCATCATTTAGATGATCAAAATACAAATTCAAAGAGACCAAACATGGCATATGTGGGTTATATGGCTAGTCATCTATCATAACACATGCATAAACAGTAGAAAGACAAATACAAATACAACAGGCAAAATTAAAATACAATGCAGTAAAACTGTACACAATGACCTGGGCTATGTGTGATAGGAAGGTCAAAGAAAGGTTTGTCTGTGAATGAATAGGAAAGAGTCTATTTCTATAGGCATTGTGTCTTTCCTATGGGCAAATGCAGCATGGGCAAATGTGCATTCCTCTGGGCAATAAAACCTCTTATCAGTTGGTCGTCCTGGCAACTGAGCCCTTTTGGGGTGTTAGTTGCTTTGGGGGTTGTCTCCAGAGCTCCAGCATATAGCTGGCTTGTTGGGTTTAAAGACTATTTGTTAAATGTAACAATTAATGTATGTCTGATTGGTCCAGATGCTACATTTTTAAGATACTGAAAAAAGCACAAATTTCAGGGCATGTCAACACTTCTCCAGGGTGCCAAAACACCCTCAGACCCCAGAGGGTTAAATGCAGCATCAGACAATCCCAAATGTGGTTGTAAACGATCCCAGCCATGAAGGGTCTTATCTAGTGAAACGATCGGCTATTTGCATTAAAAAAAATACAATTTAAATACTTTTTAATCTCAAATGCTCATCTTGTCTTGCTCTGCCTGAACTCTGTGTATTCTGGTTCAAGACAATTAGGGCATGTCCAAAAACGTCTTCTCCCTCAACTTCAAAACTCGTGAACATCTTGGATGACAAGGGGTGAGTACATTATCTGTAAATCTTTGTTCTGGAAGTGGACTTCTCCTTTAAAAAGTATATAATTTTTTTTTCCAAATCACCGATCCACTAGATAAGACCCTTCTTCCTCATCTGGGATCAACTTGGAGCCCTTTGAAGCTGCAAATTCTCTGCATTTTGGAAGTTCAAACTTACGGGCACCATAGAAGTCCACTATATGGAGAAAAATCCTGAAATGTTTTCCTCAAGAAACATAATTTCTTTATAACTGAAGAAAGAAAAACATGAACATCTTGAATGACATCGGGGTGAGTAAATTATCTGTAAATTTCAGTTCTGGAAGTGAACTACTTCTTTAATTGAAGTGAAATATGTGTAGGGGCACATCCTTTTATCTGTTTGAAAGCTCTCCTATGTGAAGCTCTCTGAAGCTGATTAGGCAAGTGTGAGTACAGATGAATTTATAAATCTTATTTATTGTAGTGGGAGGAGTTACAATCACCTGAGCAACAGCTGATGCTGGCTGTTACACTGTAGTCTGCCTGAACTATGTTTGAGCTCCATTCATCACTCAAACAACCTTTCTGTTTCCGTTTCTGCATATACAGGTTCAGCATCCCTACACTGCCTGTTAAGGAGATTTGTGCTGAATGTTGTGATGAATGTAACGGTTCACTAAACTAAGAAAAATATAAATTGAACATTAATGCAAAAAAAAAAAAAAAATGGAAAAAATAAATCACTGTGTAATTTTTGCGCAAATCTCTTTTGTGGTCGGGAATAGCAGCAAATTCTCATTGGATAGTGAGTTTTTGATTGACAGCTTCTGGATCTGGAGGTGAAGATTTTAGTGTTGCTGTTAGTTTTAGGAAATTTCTAAGTTCAGCTGATGGTAAACTGTAATTGGGTGTTAATGTTGAAAGCCTGTCATTGGTTACAAAAGAAATGGGGTGTGGGTTTTTGGGCTTTTACTGTGTATTTGCAGGTTGTTTTGAATGTGCTGTAAAACAGGGACATTTCCAGGGAAAGCTCCTGTCTGGAACAGGACAAGAAAAACTGGGAAACGGGTGTCCCCAGTAAACGGGGACATCTGGTCACCCTAACACAGTGGTTCCCAAACTTTTTCTGCCGGGCCCCCCTTTTGCAGAATAAAAAAAATTCAAGCCCCACCCCCCACATTTACACATAAACACAACTTCAGAAGGATTTATTTAAGACATAATAAATAAAATTCTACATAATTAAAAAAAAACTAAACAAGGAACTAGTCACTTTTAGAGTAGAATCGTTAAAAGTAAAGCATGCAGCTTTACTATGTACTATTTTTTGTACTGTGTAACAGCATTTATGGTTTTTTAAACAGATTTTCTCATATTTTCTTCTCTTTGTTGTAGTTGCGATCTTTGAAGTAGATTCATCATCTACTTTACGTTTACCTGGAACTTGTTGTCTTGTCAAAAACTTGTCCATGCTTAGAGCAGAACTACTATGCATCATTCATTCATAATTTTACTCGGCTAACGGCAATTCTCATTTCTGATATCAATTGCACCATCTAGTGGTCTGTTATTTTATGACAAAAACCACCACAACTGATAACACACAGCTGCACTGGGTACTGCAAATCGTCTTGAGGTAATAAAATGTGATGAAATTCATATTTTGTGTTAAATTATTTACATATGTAGCAAGTAGCTGTATAATAAGCAAGATAATTTCACAGTGGGGTCTTGTATCACCCTGAAAATGTTTCTTTTTACATAAAAATCTACCGAAATGAAAATTATTGTCTGAAACCGCTTTATAATAATTATTTATTATTTTATAATAATAATAATAATATAATAATTATTTATTGTTTTTTAGCAAAATAAAATAACCAAGTTTTGTGACTAATTATCAAAATAATGTATAGTCCTACAAAGCTATTATTATCAGAGCATGTGAGCAGAGCATACAGTCACGAGAGCGTCATTTTACCAGCGTTTTCCAGTACAGCAGTATTATAGCATGTTACAACACAGTATGCAATGCTATTGCAAACAGGAACAAGTATACATAGAAATTTTCTGTCGGCATTTCCATTGAGCATAAGCGGTACACGAGTGGAGCATTCATATGGGCCGTGAGCAACTCAACAGAACGCACATGCATAGAGCGAAATATTGAGCGGCGCGTCATACATTGAGTGTTGTGCGCTGAATACTGCTGGACTGCGTGGCAGAAATTTTCGGCCATTTATCTCTTTCGAATTTCTATAAAAATCAGCTGTACATCAGTCTTGCCGCGCCGCCCTTATCATAATTCTGTGCCCCCCAGTTTGGGAACCACTGCCCTAACATAAGCAGTAGCATTTACAAATCACAGCATATCTAAAAGTATGAGACAACAACAAACATACATAGAAACATATCTTCTGAAATGTCCTGTAAGAGCCATGGTTGCACAGGTTCTGCACCTTTTCACTAATATTCTGTGGGTCTCTTTCAGGCTCAAAATTAATAAGCAGTATTGAAGATGCTATTGTTTACAATACAGCTGGAGCGCATGTGAGCGGCGTGTCATTTCTGAACAATCAAGCCTAGAAAAACCCAGTCAACCACCCCTTTAATTTAAGAACAAGAAGTTCCCCTTTAGTCGTACTCTGATGTTACGTCATGACTGACATATTTGGAGGTCTCACGTGGGAGCCCAATCACCTCTGAGTTAACTGGAAAAGGCCAATGAAATTTGGCAAGTGGAATTTGCATGCCAAGCCACTCCCCCGTACATACGGGTATATAAGATGGTGGCATGCATCCACTCACTCAGATTTTTGCTTCTGAGCTTCATCCCGAAAGCTTTACTGGATTGAACTCATTGTTGGGCAAACCAGCACTAAAACAGCAATTTTCCAAGAGAGTGTCTTTTGAGATGTCTTTCCGACCATGTGCTTCTGGATGCAGTAGCTTCCCAACCTCTAACGATGGACACGATCGCTGTCTTGCGTGCCTGAACCATAAACACACTGGCGCAGCCTTTGTGGATGGTTCACGTGTTCACTGGGAATGCATGACCATGGCTGTGCTTCTACCCATCTTCTTCTACCCAGCCCAGTTCAGCGGGCCGTAAGAGCTTCTAGGAAAAGAGCAAGCGCTCCCTGGTGCAGAGCATCTCTTTTCATGGTATGGAGTTGGATTCGGTCAACATGACAGCACACCTCACAACGAGCTCATGCAGTCAGTGCTTAACTGTCAGACCTCAACGGCAGTGGCACATCAATTGCCTCGAGTGGCTCGCAGTGCTTCTTGGTATACGCTGGTTCCTACCGATGTTACACGACAAGCATGTGCTAATCTGAATAGACAACGTTGCGACGGTAGCGTACATCAACCGTCAGGGTGGTCTGCGCTCCTGACACATCGCAACTCGCCTGCCATCTCCTCCTCTGGAGTAGACATGGCTCAGATCGCTGTGCGCTATTCACATTCTGAGGAGCTGAATCATGCAGCCGATGCACTCTAACGACTCACTCTTCCCGGAGAATGGCGACCGCACCCTCAGGTGGTCCAGCTCATCTGGAGTCGATTCGGCGAAGCTCAGGTAGACCTGTTTGCTTCCCCTGAGTCCTCCCACTGCCAGCTGTTTTACTCCCTGACCGAGGCCATCCTCGGCAGGGACGCGCTGGCACACAGCACAGACCCTGTCCAAGATCAGGGAGGACGAGGAGCAGGTTCTGTTGGTTGCACCTTGTTGGCCCACCCGAACCTGGTTTGCTGACCTCATGCTCCTTGCGACAGCCTCTCCCTGGAGGGACACGGCAGACCTCACTGGCCTAACTTAAAGATTTCAAAATTCTTCCGTACGTAAAGCCACATTGAACTTTCAACCCCCCACACTCACATTCAAGTTCACCTAACTTACACAAATACATGCACTTACACAGTGTGCTTAATGCTGGTTATTGCTGGTTTCCCTTTACTTCATTGTGTGTGTGTGTGTGTGTGTGTGTGTGTGTGAACTTGTATGGACTAAGATTTTTTTTTTCCCCCTTTCAAATCTGAGAAAGTTTGGAACTCAAAAACTTTTACGTTTTAATTTTTGGATTGAGTTGATTTTGAATTGAAGGACTGAACTGAACAAGGAGCAATACTGTTACTTACTCATTTCCATTTATTGTATTTCCTTTTTCTTTTTCCTCAGAAATGTTTAAACACTGGGAATTTAAATATTGTAATTTTGTTTGAATTCTTTCCTAAATAACATTTTTTGACCTGGATAAAGTAAGATCTATTTTTGTGAGTGTGTTATTTAACTCCAATGCGTTTGTGTTATCATGTGATGAGCACATTGTGTATCACTGGTTTTGTTTGTGCTCTGTTTTGAGTTTATCTGAGAACTGAAAACTAAAAAAACGAAAGAATGTAAATATTTTGACTTAAGAAATTTCGTTTTTTGTCTGGTGCCTGAATTTTTTTTAAAGGTATTCATGTCTAACTGACTCAAAATCTAATCTGGGGGCTGCCACCATTACAAACACCTTTCAAATTTATTTTTGCATATAATGTCTGGTGATTTGGGGAGAATAACATTTGTAACTTCATGATAATGCTAAATAAGCGTAAAATGATCTTATTTGTGAACAGAAAAGGAAAGCACTATATTAGTGGTTTTAAATCCTGGGGACCTGAATCAGATGTGTTACATAAGGGAGACACAAAATGTGCATAGCAGTGGGTCCCCAGGACCAGGATTGAAACCACTGCACTATTTGATATGAAATACTGTACAGAACAAACTAATGTGATGTGAACTTTTGCTGTTTATTTATATTTTTATAGGTTGTCTGGCTGTATGGTGACAGAGGAAGGCTGTCGTCATGTGTCTTCAGCTCTGAGTTCAAACCCCTCACACCTGAGAGAGCTGGATCTGAGCTACAATCATCCAGGAGATTCAGGAGTCAAGCTGCTATCTGAAAAACTGGAGGATCCGAACTACACACTGGACAAACTCAGGTATGTAAAGCAGGGATTTTTTAGGTTTTATTGTTTAAACGTTTTCATGTCTCTGAGTATCCAAAAAACATTTCTAGAGGATGCAACAATATAAAGAATTTACACATTTTCTAGATGTATTGGTTTATTCACATTTTTTTTTAACCTGGTCTTTTAACCTGAAAGCCTTCTGGATGCAACTTTTGTCTGTAATAATTTACAATCGTAGATTCTTTACTCACAAAGGAAGTGGATTCCAAATTTATGATCGGCCCATTTGATTCCCCTGTTCAACATCTACAGCATAAACCCCACTGGTATAGCCACCAGAAATTTTTTAGGGAAAAAGTGCATCATTATTGATTTCTCTGGTCCCCACAAGTGCTTTGTTACTAGCATTAACAGCCTAATGTCTCTTTCAGAATTCTCACTGAACTATCACTACATAGACCAAGCAATTCAATTAATTAGATCTGCCGACCGTGGAGCATGGTTATCCAAAATTGACAATGCATCAGCTTTCAAAATAATGCCAATAAGCCTCGATTTCTTGCATCTCTTCAGAGTATGCTCGGCGTGACAAATTCCATTTCATTGTCCGCTTAACTTTCAGATGTAAAAGCAGTCCAAAAAATTTTGACATGCTTTCTGAAGCCCTGTGCTGGATCCTCTCCAATAATTACAGCATTTCTTATCTTATCTTTTTGCTTAATGATTTCCATATCAAATTGCCTAGCCTTTCTCCCCGGCACTGTTTAAAAAGTTTTCTCTGAACTAGGGATTGCAATTCTGTCTGAGAAAACCAAGGAATCTGCCACCTTGCTCAAGTTTCTCTGAATTTGCCTCAACTTAAAATTTCAGACTTTAATCCCTAAAGAAAAATTGGCAGAATTATCAGTGTAACGAACAATCATATCTTGGCCATGCAAATTTTCTAACACAACATTCTTTCCCTGCTTGGGCACCTTAATTTCACAATAAGAATCATGCTCCAAGGCTGCCCTTTTATTTCCCACTTGCTTTCTCTAGCATAATTGCATAAACATAAATGATTTTGTCATTCTAAGTCAGTCATGTAGAGCAGATCTCAATCTCTGATTTTTCTTTCTTAGTCAATGGAACAGTCTTTTTTATACAATGTCGACGTCTCCTCAGTTCCTGAAACCGTCCATCTTCTCCTCTGCACTTTTTGAGCTCTACTCAATCGTTGTCACCTCCACCTTGTGGGGAAAAGAATGGGCCTTCAAAAGTATCCTTTTCCATTGCGACAATGCTGCTGCCACTGCATTAATAAAGGCAGATCTAGTTCCTCAGAAATAATGCCATTCCTCAGACGTTTCATCTGACTCTCTCCCATTTTGCCTTACAGAAATTCAGAAAATTACTTTCTCTTGCCCACCTGTCACCCACCCCAGTGGCTCCTAATTCAAACCTGATGTTCCAGTTAACCACCTTCTCCACTAGCTCTATAACTTATACATTCATTTCATTATTGAAGCTGTATCCCCAAAAACACTCATAGCTCATACTGGATTGCTTGGAACTGTTCCAAAGCCTTCCATTTTCATTATGAGCTTCAATTTCTTGACTTTTCTTTCACCATTGTTCCTTTTTTTGAAATCTTCTATACCACTTTAAACAGATCCAACTCACATCTATTAAAACATATCTTAGCAGCATTAATTTTTTTTCTCCTGTTTGCCACTGCTGCAGCAGCAACCTTCTCTCCTATAAACTCTTAACCACTTTACTGCTGCAGCAATAAATTTTCTCCCTCAACTTTTTATTAGCCCTTTCACTGCTGCAGTAGTCATTTTTCCAGCCTACTATATTCTATTCATAGCTTACTACCACAGCAGTGATTTGGTGTGACAACACACCTGCCCGGGAAGTTTCTAGCATACCTAGTAAGAGTTTGATTAATTGGTTCAGATGTGTCTAATTGGGGTTGAAGCTAAACTCTGCGGGACACTGACCCTCCAGAACCGAGTCTGGGGACCCCAGCTTTAGAGCTTGCTGCAAGGGTGGTGGTACAAATCACTGCTGCAAATCACACTGCATTAATTCCACTACTGCAGCAATGATTCTCACCATTACTCCCGTTGTAGTCCCCTGTTCTCAAAATTTACTCCACTGCTGCAGCAGTAATTCCTGTGCTCCCACAGGAGCAGTTCACCATGTGAGAGAAAGTTTTTTGGGGGGTTAGTTCTATCTATATTTACCTCTGAATTACTCAGTTGGTGGCCAGCTAGTTGTTTTTTATAAGCCTTTTAGGGGGGTTCTTATTGGAGCTCAAGCCAAACCTCAGGATCGAACCTCCTTCGAGGACAATAAGCCAAGTTTGTTTACCATTATCTAGCAGGACTGAATGGGCAGGTGAACTTGAGAGATATGTATCATATTTTGACTTTGCTGGTGATATACAGCCTACTGTGATATTACTAGCAACCACCCCATGTATCCTTGCAACTGCACAGCAACTCCCTAGGAATCACCCCAAGTACCTTAGCAACTGCATAGCAACACCCAGAACACCTTATCAACTGCATAGCAACCACCAGAACATATTATTAACTACACAACAACTACCACAAATACCCTAGCAACCACAAAGCAACAGTCTAGCAACTACCCCAAGTCCTTTAGCAAGAATATAGCAATCACCCAGACTAAATGTGACTTCTGTGTGTGTTTTCTAGTGTGGACCATGGAGGAGAATGCAGGATTACAGCAGGACTTAAGAAATGTATGTTTTCTAACACTGGATCCAAACACGGCAAACAAGCGTCTTATTTTATCTGAAGACAACAGAATGGTGACAAATGTGAGAGAGGATCAATCCTATTCTGATCATCCAGAGAGATTTGACGTGTGTCAGGTGTTGTGTAGAGAGAGTGTGTGTGGACGCTGTTACTGGGAGATTGAGTGCAGTGGACGTAATTATGGTGTGTTTATATCAGTATCATATAAGAGCATCAGCAGGAAGGGACTGAGTTATGAGTGTGTGTTTGGAAATAATGATCAGTCCTGGAGTTTGGACTGCTCTCCTTCCAGATACTCATTCAGACACAATAACATAAAGACTGATCTCCCTGTAAAGTCCACCAGCAGTAGCATAGGAGTATATGTGGATGAGAGTGCAGGAACTCTGTCCTTCTACAGTGTCTCTGACACAATGAGCCTCATCCATACAGTCCAGACCACGTTCACTCAGCCGCTCTATTCTGGATTTGGGTTTGGGGTTAGGACTGTGTATAAGATAAGTCCTTATAACATATCATCAGTGAAACTGTGTTAATGAGTCAGAATAGATTTATGAGAGATTCTACCCATAATGCTTTGAGCTGCATGATAAATCAGTAACAGTGAGATGTTATAGAGTCTTTTCATGACATTAATACTGCAGCTCAACTTCTGTTACTCAAGTAACAGTCAGAATAAATCCATCATTATCCATGTCATAAATCCTCATACACACAGTAAGATCTGTGTGTGTGTCTGAGTGACACACTGAGTGATGTGTTTTTATTGTAATGTCACATCAATATTTGTATTATTACCATCAAAATTATGTTATATTTGAAATGTATTTTTCACAAACATGATTAATGAAGATGTAATTAATTTCTCATTATGCATTATGACACTGCTTTGTTGATAACTTTAAACTTTTACCATGTGTGGACACGTTATTGAATATTTATTGTTAGGCATATGGCCTAATAGTCTTTTTTGCATTTATGCAATATACTGTAGTCAAACCTAAGAAAGTAGACCAGAATATTGCACTGCATTCCCGGGCACACAATTTGCATAGCTGTAATGCATAGGCGGGGATTATGCTAATTGTGAATGAGCATGTCACGTGTATGTTCCTGTTTTGGTCCTGTTTTGCTCCCGTAGTCCTTTCTGTGTTTCATTATTTGGCTATGTTTCCTGTTCTTGTTTAGTTTGATTGACTCCCTGCACCTGTGTTTGTTAAAGGGGTCATCGGATGCAAAGTCTACTTTTATACATGAATATACGTTTAAACATTAATGTGTGCTGACAGTGTATGTACACATCTACCCTATAATGATAAAAATCCATGCAGTGGTTTTCAATTAATCTGTAAAAATAATATCCCCTTTTTCAAATCGAGCCATTCACAGATGTGTGGCATCACACTGTCAGAGGCCACTCCCACGATAGTTGATTGACATGAGCCTCAGATCGGCTATAACAGTCCGACCTCCATTGTTTCATTGCCGGGGCAGGGATGTAAGTTAGACCTGAATATCTGTGAGTGTTGAGGTGTTGTGTTGCTGGATGTAATAATGAACATAGTGGTCGTCATTTACTTCCACCATCTGAGATGCTGAAGATGCAGTGGATTACATTTGTTTGTGAAGGGAATGCGCCTCCCGATCTACATAAATGCGCCTATGTTCGCGCAAATCATTCGTGATCCAGCTTCACCTACAGAAGAAGTGAGTATAAGGTTTTTTTTTTTTATGAATCTCTGCAATCACCTTTCCTAAAAAGTGCTAGTTAACTAGTGCTAGTTGTTTCACAGCTAAACGCGCTAAATGCAGCCAAAGTAAACAATCTCTCTGAGCACAGCTTATCACTGCACAGAGAAAAGAGAGGGGCGGGGCAAGCAGAGCTCATTTGCATTTAAATAAAAATCCATCAAAATGGGTTGATTTTTGCGAGCTCATTTTGACAAGGTAAAAAGGGTGTTGTTTTACACTAGCATTGAGAATTTTTAACCAAAGTATATTATAGACTTTTCATTAAGACCCTAAAGAATCATATCCATTTGTGGAAAATGAGCATCTGATGACCCCTTTAGTAGTATGAAGTGATTTTGTTGTGCTTGTTTCTGTATCTGAGTTTGAATACTTAGGGGTGTGCGATATGACGAATTTTGATCGTGGATGATTAAAATGTCTCCACAATCTGCTTTTGAATAAGTATCATAGTAATTCACTGTAATTACATTAGTATACGATTCTTCCATTAGTCTTTCATTTAATCTGTGTCCATATGTTTTAAACTTAATCCAATTCTAACATTTTTTTTTTTTCAATTGTACAAAGATATGTCTGCTGTTGGCAACAGCACCTCAGGTAGCACTGAGACAAGAGATGATGTGAAGCAAACAAGTATTGCCTAAACATCCTCCTCATAATCCATAATTTGTACATAAATAAATGAATGCACGGCGGCGTAACAGCTGTCATCATAATCATCATGGCCGTTCCAAGAGAAGCTGTTGCTTAAAGTCCCTAATATACTGTACAACGCAACATACATCCATATCTAATGTTAACTCTGCGGTAGAGTGACACCGTCACACCGACTGGAATGCGCCTCCCGATCTACATATATCCGTCTATGTTCTCGCGAATCATTCATAATCCAGCTTCACTTGCAGCAGAAGTATGTATAAGCGTTTTTTTATGAATCTTTGCGATCGCCTTTCCTTATAACGTGGTAGTTAGGAAGTTTAGCGGCTAAATGCGGCTAAAGTAAACAAGATCGTCATTCCACAGAGAGAAGAGAGGGGCGGGGCGAGCAGAGCCCATTTGCATTTAAAGGAACAACCCCTTAGAATGAGATGATTTTTGCTGAGCTCATTTTGACAAGGTAAAAAGGGTGTTGTTTTACACAACCATTGAGAATTTTTAATCAGTATATTAGAGACTTTTCATTAAGACCCTAAAGAATCATATCAGCCTTTGGAAAATGGGCATCCGATTACCCCTTCAAGTTGCTGGGGTATATTTGTAGCAATAGCCAAAAATACACGGTATGGGTCAAAATTATTGATTTTTGTTTTATGCCAAAAATCTTTAGGATATAAAGTAAAGTAAAGATCATGTTCCATGATCATAGCAAACCATTCATCAATGGAAAGCTTATTTATTCAGCTTTCAGATGATGTATAAATCTCAATTTGGAAAAATTGACCCTTATGACTGGTTTTGTGGTCCACAGTCTCATATATTATCTGCTTTAAAGTCTTGCCAGTTAAAGGGGACATCAAATGCCCATTTTCCACAAGTTACTCACTTCTTCGGTAGGTGAAGCTGGATCACTGATGAATTGCTATTCAAGAATCTCTGCGGTTGCAAACAGAAAAACTACAATATCACAGAGACGAAGAAAGAAAGCCCTTCAAAGAGTAATCACAGAAAATGATTTGGTCACTATTACAAGCACAGTCAAGACTCCACAGGTGCCTTCAACTGTCCCTACCTGAAGCCCATGTTGCAGCCATTTTGCCTGTCCACTGTATGGAGCCAGTGAGACCAAAGATCAAACCATTGCCATTCACCTGCTGGTGGACAAAAACACCATGTCTCAGTTTATGTCGGACCAAACATTTGAGTTAGACCCTTTCACATCACCATGGTCAGATTGACTGTTTTGTACAAGGTTTAATGCTGACTTTAATAGGCAATAGTTTTTTTCTGTGATGGCTTGTGCACAAGTTTGTTTGAAAGCATGCATGTTTCCACATTTTTTCCCCCACTACCCCCTTCCCCCCCTTTGTATATCCTTGTGTGTACTGCTGTCATGTGGATTTTTTTTAATTATTTTTTTTTTACTTTTGCTAAACAAACCTGTACACCAATCTTTATTCAAAAATATAATGTATGGCTGTAACCATAATCAATAGACTAAACAATATGGTGATTGTTTCAATATTGGATGTCTGTGAGTCCTAGGTGCCTTCCATTGTACAGCGTGGATGAACTTGAGTGAACTTTGGGTGACTTCTAAGAAGAACACCTGCTTATGTTATAGGGTGAGATGAAGCTATTGGTTCAAATGGTTCAAACTAGTAAGATTTCAAAATTAGAAAATATGCCAGGACAAGCAAAAATTAATTGTAGCAAACCAGAGGAGAGAAATCAACTGTGATACTATTGGTCAAGAGCTGATACGAGTAAGGTATTAAAGCTGATGCCTGGACAGAACAGATTCAGATGCAAATTAGTAGTTAGATGCTATTAATACTTATAAATGGTGGCAGATACTATTTGCGCCTCAGTATTGTTAAACATTAAATGCTATGCAGTAATAACAGCATAAATTATTATAGTCATTAAAATTATTAAATTGATGGCACCTTATTGGGACAATAAATCCCTCTCTACACCTTCCTGTAACCTTACCCAAAACACTTAATTATTAAACACATTTAATAATAAATAAATAATAATAAATATATCCACATTTCAGATATTTTTGCCATTTTTAAATAAATGCCTTTACAATCTACAATGTGATGTAGAAAACTGTAACGAAGGCGCTGAGGCGGCGTTAGAATCCATATGCAGAGGTTTATTGTACAAAGCAGCAAACATACACGTAAAACCAGGCAATGGGTCGTTAACCAGAAAGCAGTCCACTCTTTCGACAGTCCAAGGGTAATCCGTAAATCGTAGTGAGAAAGCCAGGCAATAAGGTCAAACCTTGATATCAGTCCACACAGTTCAACAATCCAGAAAGGGTAATCCAAGAAATCGGTAGTCAGAAAACAAGGCAGAATCATACACGTGCAAACAAATCAGAGAAATCAGAGTAATCAGAAAACGCTTGGTAAGGCAGGTAAACTGGCAATACTTCGCAATGTGTGAGCACATGGTGAGTCCTTAAATACTGCCAAACAGGAAGTAGCAGTAGAAGCAGCAGAGGGAGCGCGCAGTCAGTATTCGGGTGATGGCTCCCTCTGCTGGCTTGGCATTACAAAAACGGAGAAGAGTGATTTACGCAAACAGTGGATTCAAACTCAAACTATCACTCTGCAGCGTTGTTAGTGTAAATAACCTCTGGCAACAATATTGAGTGGCATATGAACTACAGATGGAATGAAATTACAAGTTACTCAATCTATGACAAAACAGTGTAAATACAGCTGAAAACAAGGAAAAAAAAAAACACTTTAATTATTTATGCTCCAAAACTCCCCCAACTTCCTACTTCATATCCTGTTACCTCCACTACATCATCTGTACCCCTAAACCTCAGTTTTGTGAAGCCACCACAACCACCATCAACCAGCCAGTTACTACCACTAGGTTGCTGCAAGGTATGAAGTGACAAAAGAAAAAAGTGAAAAAAGCTAACATCTGACATGAGACATGTGGACATCAGTAAATATGGATGCATAACTTGCAGTAACATCCCATTACATCAGTGAATCTAAGTTGTCTACTGTTATTCTGTGAGTTATGAGGTTTCCTGAAACCCACACAGCTGAGCACATTAAAGAAGCGAAGCCTCTTTTGCTGGAGTCATTGGGAATAAGAGACAAAGTCACATGCCTTAAACACGACTCTACGCAAACCTTCCTTAGATCAGACACATTCCCTGCTTTGCACACACCTTAAATCTGGTGGGTAAAAAAGCCCTCTCTCAAACATATCTTCATGTCATTACAGATGAATGCAGAAAAATAGTTACCTTCTTCAGATCCAGTACCAATGACACTGAGAAACTGTCATTCACTAGAAATTGTAATATCTCTAGATGCTGAAAAACTGCACTTGAGCGTTTCAGTTGTATTTCCGAATACAAACTCAACCTCTCTAATAGTGAATTATTTCTCATAAATTGTGCTGTACAAAATACTTCTTTATCTCCCTACCCATTTGCAGTAGCCCCTGACAAATTTACATATTTAGGCATGGTTGTTTCAAGAAATATTTCTGAGCTGTTTAACTGTCTAAGCTCCCCAACTCTCTGACTGGTAGAATCAATTTAATTAAAATAATTATGCTCCCTAAACTTTTAGATTATTTCCAAACAATACCTATTTACATTAAGAAATCTCTTTTTTTGCTAAGATAATCTCGTCTTATCTTTGGAATAGGAAACCTCCTTGAATATGTCTACATTTTTTGCAAAACCCTAAAGAACAAGGTGGGATGGCCCGCCCAAATTTCCAGTTTTATTTGGAAATTATTATAATTTAAGAGCTCTGACTTATTGGCAAGGTTGACATTACATAACACACGTACCGGATTGGGTCCAAATAGAATCCTCAGCCTGCCTTCCTTCCGATGGCACTCCAGATTTGGACTCAACTTCACAGGTAACCAGTAAACCGTGGGTGAAACATTCCCACCATCTTCTCCATTGTGGTATTAAACATAAACCCAAAAATGAGCAATTCTGGCTCCACCTGTCCTGTCAGGATGGCAGCGCTCCTCTCACACTGTTGCTATGCGACAGGAGCAGCTATCGGGAACCCCAGGTGGCGTAATTAGGAAATTCTTTGAAGGCAAAGCATCCTTCATGCACTTCAAAAGGGCCCTTAGTGCACTTCAGAGACGTAACCTTAACTTTGGGACTCAGAGATGGACAACTGATGGACACTTCGCACCCTACCCTATCCCAGAATAAATTGTGTGCAGGTGATGATGGAATCAATCAATATTCAAACAACATGGCACGTGAGACATCACAGCTCAGTTAATTCAATTAAGACGTCAGAATGACCATTTGTTCACAGTGGCTAAAAACTCACTCCACTTTCCACTAGGCTCATTTATTATAACAACTAGACGTCACCCTACACAAAAGCCACAAACAATAAGGTAACCAGTATATAAAGCAATAATCTTTAATTTTGTGTTTTTGTACTGCTATCATGCAAGATATGTCTACACGTTTTAACTTGAACACTTCAGTATTCAAGTCATATTTCCTAAAAGTGAAATTCATGGGTTATTTACTCTGCTTTAGGATTGCAAGAGTCCTTGGGCGGGTGAGGGAGTAAGTGGGAAGCACACTGCTGAAACCTGGCCCTTATTTGTCCTCATTGATTGAGGTGTTAGGATAAAGGCCCTCAAACAATCCCCCTGTCCTAATTGCCTCCATCTCTGAGGAAACACCAGGGCCAAGTTTGGCAGTGGATGACCATGAGGAAGATGAACCTGCACCACCACCAGCCAAGAAAAACGGGCCTGTGAGGATGAGCTGGTGGAGCAACTTCGTAAAGACATGAGGTTCCAGAAGGAGACGGAGGAGAGAAAGGCCCAAGAAAGCTGGGAGAGAATGGACCGACTGTTTTCACTTCTTGAGAGAATGATCAACAAATAAATTATTTATTAACCATTCTCTCAAGAAGAGAAAATGGTGGGAAAATTGGTTCTTTGGACTGCCAATGAAATGGCCTAATTTGTGTACAGTTTATGTTTGTTCTATGCATTATTTCTGTCATCTAATTTATTTACTTGAGTACTATTTTATTATTTATTTAAATACTTTTTTTACATTTTGTTTTCTTTACATTTTCACTTTTCTTTACATTGTTTATTTTTATTAACTTATACTTCTTACATATTATTATAATAGAAACATTTAAATACATTTATTTTGTAATAATTCAAAACATGAGTGAAACTACTCTTAAAAACGCTTTACAACACAACTTAGGTTTACCTTCAGAAAAACAACATACAACTTTAAATGAACAAAATACAAAACAGAACAAAACATTTTTGTGTACACTGTCATTCAGCTGAGCAGGGAGGCCCTGGTGGAGCTGCTGGACAACTTCACGGAGGTTTTTCACCTGCCTGTGCGTTTTAACGGTCATCATCATCATAAATCCTTTAAACTTTTTTAGATTTTGATTTTTAAAAACATGTATGTACATTTATAACACTACATTTTGTATTAGGCCTATATCACCTTTTCATCAAATTAACGCTATGCGAGGGTGTTTCTAATGCCGCGTCTATGGGAGGGAGGGTATTTTTGACATTGTTCTCTCTTCTGACTGCTGATATCAGTCTCTCTTGTAATGGAAATTTTTAAATCTACTAATTACATATATTACAAATAACACATTGATTGTATTAATCTCACTTAAATACATTTAAATACATTTTAGTCACATGATTTCTAACCAATTAACTTTGAAGTATAATCACTAGTTTTTATGAGTAGAATACAGTGATTGGGATATTGTGCAAGAGTGAAAGAACGTCTATACGTGACTGCTGCAGGGGAACACAACATCTCAGAGGGATTGGGTACCAGGGGACGAGTCTTGGTCTTGATTTCAGATGGCAGACTTTATTTACAAAAACAATAAAGCCGAGAAGTCCTCTGCAGAGCAGATCTATCTAAGTTCTTTGTGCTGCCCCTTTTATACAGTTTCTTTAAGGCGTGTTCTATACCTTAAGTATATAATTGATTTCTCCCTAGGATGAAAGTGAGAGGCCTCCCAGACTTGTTTTTGTATAGAACGAGACCCTTGACAGGTCCATCTGTTTCTTATATCTGAGGGTCCATACAGTTTCACCATGCAGGCCTCTGTCTCCCACCAAGGTTTCTAGGCATCTAGGATTATAATGGAGGAATAACTTAATATATCAATATATTATGATTAATTCATAGCTTGCCCAATAAAATCTACTACACGAGCTAGTCTGAGAATAACCAGACATCAATGCATTAACATCTCCATGGGGAGTGTTTTCAACCACTTCATTGGTTAGATGAGGGATTTTGCTACTTTGTAATGTATACTTTTGACTATAAAGCCCTGGTCTGTGAGCCCCACCTTTATCTCTTTGCTCACAGCCAGCTGTGTGTAAACCAGATCATTCTTCTCTGCAGAGAATAAAGCAAAACAAAGACAATCTCTGTTTGGTTTTTCATTCTCAGTCTTCACAATTATTTTATTGCTTTATTAAATTAGAAAATCCACGACACTCTCAATTCGTTTCCTTTGAATGAAAGCCGTGAAAACACTATTGTGTAGTTTTTCTTTTGTTATTTGAGCAAATGGGAGTGCAAAAAATATATGTGGTACTCTCCCGCATTCACTGCTATGACAACTTCCACTATGAGAAATGTGAGAAAGGTCCATTAGTGTCTAAATGTAATTGTTGACTTACTGCATAATAATAATAATAATAATAATAATAATAATAATAATAATAATAATTAACAAACAAACAACAACAAAAAGGTGTATTAGTGTTCAAACCACACAAACCAGGGTCTTCTAGAGTTTTTTTAATCACCTCATTATAATCACCATATATGCTGTCTTATGTCAAATACATATTTTAAACCATTGTCAAGACTGTTTAAATTTGTTTCTAAATTAGTGTTACGTCCCAGGACATATTTTCATTGTCATTTCTTCTTTTTGTTTGGTTTACCAGTGTGGGGGTGTGGTCAAAGCTTTGTGTCTGTGCTATGTTTGTTTGTTTTTTGTTTGTTTTTTTTTCTCTCACTCTTACTCCCTCTGTCTCTCTCCTCTCTGCTCCCTCTCAGGCAGAATCACCATCACCTGTGGCTCGTTATGAGAATGTGACTGAGACTGGAGTATAATGGTGGCAGCCCAGTGTTTGCACGAGAGTGAGACACACTTCTCCCCTGCTCCAGATTGATTGTTGTGTATTAGTAGTGGCTAAAGTTGTGTATTAGCGGTGGCTAATAATCCTTCAGTTGTGAAATGTCTGGAGGTAATACCCTTTTTTTGTTCCATCCCAGCAGGCACAGGACGTCAACATGACGTCAGATTGACGTTGTACCCCAACCACTATGACGTCTATCAGACGTTGCATTTTGGTTGGAAATGAAAATCGGGTTGACGTCAGAACCCAACGTCAGGCCGACGTCAATGTCCAATGCTTAAGATGTTGGCTCGACGTTGGATTTTGGTCACTTTCCAACGCACAGAGGTGTAAAATCCAGGTTCCGTGAGTAAAAGTCCTCCCCAGTATTTTGTTCCAATCACCTGGATTTGCTAATTAGCACAGATTTTCAACCAGGAGGACAGAGATTGGACCAAGTCCTTCCTTTTGAGTCTCAAGCAAGTCTCAAGTAAAATCCCAAGCTCCTAAAGAGTTAAAGTTAATAAGATAACTGAATGATGAATTGTGTTAGTGATGAACATCTGCTGTTAACAAGCAGCACCACTGAAAAAAAAGAGAAACACAAGAACTACAACTGACTTGAATCAACTGAAAAAAAAAATAAAAAATTTATCTCTCAAAATCTGATTAAACATCTCCACAAACAGCATCACCAGCTTCACTCATTACTAACCAGACTGACTTTATTTCATGTCTGCAGAATCATTATTAAGAATTATAAGAGGTTTAGATGTTGATGTTTTATTGGTCAAGACAAAAACACAATGTCACCATAATTGTGGTCAAGGGTTGCTTTAGATTGTCTCTTGACTCTTGAAGTAATTTAAAGTAATTTCAATACTGTTTTACGGCAAACATTTGTGCAATGCTGAATTGAACGCTTGCAGCAGCAGATTAGCTAAAACTCTCTCCATAGAACTCATTTGGATAAGCATCATGAAGAGGTCTCTCTCTTTGATTTATTGAGTTACATGTAGCTATTGTACAACTGCAGTAAAAAATCCTATTAAACAAACATCACTGTAATGCTTCAGTATTGGAAGAAAAAACTGCATCAGCTCAGGCTGTAAGACATTAACACTTATCATACGCTCCTTAACAGTGGTGACAATAATTAGTCATACTGCAGTGCATGATGGGAGTGTTTACTATGCTGTTACCCAACATGCTTTGCAGCATGAAGCGTTTTGTTGATTGTCACCACTGCTGAGATTCATATGCTGGTTCTTGATGTCTGTGTGTGTCTAAGTAGTACAGATGTTAAAAAATGTTTCATGCATTATACAAGTTTTAAATTTATTCACTATAACTGTTAGAAGAACATTATAGGTGCTTAACCAGCGGTAGTTTTGATTTTAGTTTTAAAATCTTAACATAAGAAGTAAAGAAAGTTATTTTGTATGTGTTCATATAAGCTCTTGATGATCATCTCACCATATGAAAGCTCTGATCTCACTGCTTTACAACAACATATGCATTGTAACAGAGAAAGATCTAATCCAGGAGTCAAGGGTCAAGAGCCCAACTAAAGCAAATACTGATCTCCATGATGGTGACATCATTTTAACCAGTAAAACGTCAACATCTGATCCTCTGTAATAACAGCAGGTGTTCATCACTAATGCACAATCATCATTCAGTTATCTCATTAACTTTAACTCTTTGAGGACTTGGGATTTGCCTTGAGACTCAAAAGAAATGTTTTGGTCCATTCTCTGTCCTCCTGGTTAAAAAAACTGTGCTAATAAGCAAATCCCGGTGATTGGAACTAAATACTGGGGAGGACTTTTACTCACCGAACCTGGATTTTACACCTCTGACAACGCAACCTAAAAACAACCAAATATCAACGTCTAATGATGTTCAAGCTTGATGTTGTGTGGACGTTACCACTATGACGTCTATCAGATGTTGGATTTTGTTTGCCATACCTGATGAATAAATGTCAGTATTTGACATCAATATAACGTTGGTTTAAGATGTTGGCACAACATTGGATTTTGGTCACTTTTCAACACAACCTAAAATCAACCAAATATCAACATCATTTGACGTCGTTATTGGACGTTAAATAACGTTGTCCTTAGATGCTGGCTAGACGTTGAATTTTGGTCACCTGACGTCACAACCTAAATCTAACCTAATATTAACGTCATATGACGTTGTGTGCCTGCTGGGATTTGTTTAAACTAAAAGCAAGTGCGAGAGCTTCTACTCTTTTGAATTGTGCTATCTGTATATTGTTGTGGGAAGCGTAGGGAGAGAGTGCCTTTTTCTTTGGACTTCTCATTCATCCCTGTTTTTGGTTCAGTTAGGAAGTAGAGGGAAGTTTTATGTTGTTTATTTCTCTTTTCTTTTGGCCATTTGAGGTAAGTTAGTTGCTTCCTAAAATTAGTTAGTTGAACCTTGTTTGTTATTTTAGGCCTTGCTCTCTCCTGAGTCATTGCTCCCTATCTCTTTTATGTTGAATTTATTGTTCCTTTTTTTTTTTGCAAATAAACCTGTTCTCTTCTAAATATCATGTAAAAGCTCACAAGATCTCATGTAAGCCATAAGGTGAATTGTGGTTTTGCTTGCATTCAAAGAGAAAGCAGTTGTTTTAAAAGTAACAATTTTTCACAATTTGACTCTATTTTGGGTCACATAAATGCAGCCTTGGGAAGCAGAGGAATTCTGAGAATGGAAAGAAATAATGAACTAATAATTAAGTGGGGGTTTTCACTGCAGTGTGTGGTGTGGTGGCCATCATGGGAAATGTAGTGTTTGGGCAGCTGGTGGGCTCAAACTGTGCCATACCTCTGCTGATGGCATCTGCGCTCCTGCTGGCAGGATGACTGGCGGCTCTAAGACTGCCTCAAACAAAACAGACTAAACACTGACACACACACACTCTGTCAATCCTGTGTTCTGGGACCAAACACTAAACCAAAGAGCTCTGACACTTTGCAGTTTTGCTATAAGTGCACTTCAAGAAGTCGACCCATAGAGTCTGCACACTTTAGTTGATTTTGATTTGATATTATTTCATTTTAGTAGTTTATTTAGTAGTTTAGTATTTACATAATAATAGATAGCATAATTAATAATAGCATATTCCTCTTTTGAGAGATTCGTTAAAAGCTAAGTTTAGACTGGTGACATGCAATCAAGCTGCATGATGTTTTTTCTAAGTCTCCGTTTGTTTTAACTAGCCTGTTATTAATAGTGACGTGGCAAGTTTTCCGTTGTGCTGGTGCGTGAAGCTGAGGACAGGCCTGTTAGGCCCCGATCACACCGAACGAGTTTTTTAGTTCTGAAAACGCGAGGTGCACCGCACTGGTGACTTTTAAAAAAAAAAAGAGCAGTGTGTTGTGGTTTTTGCGGTTGCTAGGCAACCATCAAATCAGCCGTCCTGTCAATCTAATCAAAGGATTATATCGCGAGCCCTCTAAAATCTTTGGTGTTTAGCTGTTAAGTAAACTGTCATATCAGCAAATAACTTAAAACATACAGCTCCAGGTAACCCGCGATAGACACCAAAAGTTTCTCCTCCATCACTGCAATCTCTAGACTTTTTAGGCAATGGTAAAACTTTCGTCACCACAATGGAAGGCCCACCTCTCCATTAATTCGACTGGACTCAGAGTTGCTTTTTTACTTCAGGCACTCAGACCGCTCCGGCAAAAACGCGAGGCGCCCGCGGCGCATAAACAGCGTGCATAATGCTCACTGCCCATAGAAAACAATTAAAAAAAGGCGCCTCTCACTGCAAAAACGTGTTCGGTGTGATCGTGGCCTTAGGGTGCTTTCACACCTGTAGATCGAATGCTTTGTTCCGAAACGGGTTAAAATTATTACAATGTTGCTTTTTATTCATGGTGTGGTTCGCTTTCACACAGCAAATTTTTCTAAATGGACCAAATGTGTTACTACAAGTCAAGATCAAGTAAGCGGTCCTCTCATTGGTCAAGGTCTCATTGGTAGCTTGCACTCCCGTGGCGTCTGCCGTTGCTAAGCAACCACGACCCGCACTCTCAATGAAGACGCGGAGGTTTTATTAAAGGACAAACGGATTTCCAGCACTAAAAATCACTTGCTGTAGCTCTGCTACTAAATTTATTTAAAAATGTACAGCTATGATCAGCTGTTTCCATCTTGGCCAACAAAGCTACTGTTGTTCATGGAACTGTAATTACCCATTATACAGTGTGATAAAGCCTGGTTCGTTGGTCCATTGGATCGGATCGCTTTCTCACTACATCCGAACCGCTCCAGTGTTCATTTGAAAGCGTACCGAGACCACCTCTTCAAGGAGGTCTTGGTACGCTTCTTTGGTCCGCTTTTGGTGCGCACTCGAGTGTGATTGCTACATTCACACCTGCCCAAACGAACCACACCAAGAGGGAAAACGAACTCTAGTGCGATTCAACCAAACTAAATGAGGCAGGTGTGAAAACACCCTTAGAGTTTAGAAAGCCATTCAGCGGTGGAGTTGAATACTCCTGTGTTTTTCGTGTGTATTTTGCATCCTGGTTTTGTTAGTTCGTACAAACTCAAAATGTGATGGATGCCATTGCTTATTTTTTTTGGTGAGGAGAGTTGGCTGATTCATTGGATAGGATCCTGTATTGTTCGTGCTCTTGGACTGATCACCGTTGGACAGGATTGCGGCCTCGTCGGATCAAGCTGTAACTTTTAGGATCACGGGGATAATCGTTGGAGGTCATAGAGTTAAAGGAACATTACCCTGCCTATCTGAACACCTTTCAGCGCTCTGTCCATGACCCGAGAGTGGTGATGTACTTTATTCTCTTCATTATCCACTGAACGCTGGTAAGCAAGTAATCTTTTCTTTCAACGATAGACTGAACTGCGCTTTAAAAGAAATCTCTCATATGTGGAACTGTGACGTGAATTTCCCCGCCAAGTGATTCACATACTCTTTTGCAAGTCTGTGAACATTCTGAGTTTTTGAATGGACTGAGTATCATTTTCCTGGACTTTTGAAGTGAACTTTTCAACATTTGAACTGAACTGATTTAACCCTTATTGTGAATGTTACCCTTTTCAGTGCTGTAACAGAGGAACACTGATTGTTGTTTAAGGTACAACAGAAACAGTCACACATTGTTATTTTCTTTATTCTTGTCCATCTTTGATTTAATTCCGAATTGACTGGATTTGAAACACTTTCACTTTTCCAGTAAAGAAACAAAAGAAGAAAAAGAAGTTATTTACCATTTAATTTGTTGCTTGAGTGTACTACTTTCTATCCAAATATTTCTGTATTTCTGTAATAATAACTGTGTACATTAAGTTGAATCTCTTATACTAAGGAGTGGGGCGTCTCACCTACTCTGTTAGATTTAGGGGAGGGTGGGTTGTGCAGTCAAAAGCTCATATCTACGAAGTTTATTGCACACACACTCCAGGTGCCACCGTGTATAAAGTAAATCCTGGAGCCCACCTCACCTCATCTGTAGCACTACAAAGCAACACGATAGGCACCAACATATAGACACCTGTTATATAGAGACCTAAATTGTTGGGTGGGTGGACTAAGATCCTGTTACTCACTCAGTCTTCCTTAGTTAATAGTTTAATATCTTTCCCACAAGGCGGCGGCATATTCCCCTCCGCTAGAGCTAGAAATAAACAGAACTTCCAATGTTTCAACATCTTTATTCATCTTTATTTAAGCATAGCAAGAGCAGCTACAAAAGGCAACAAGAAAGCGGCTAATGTTAGAAAAAAGTGCTAAAACATACAGCAGAGATGTGCATAGAGTTTTAAAAAACACAACAGTGCAATAAAACACAGTGACTTCCGTGAGCGAGTCACCCTTGGCTCATGCAGAACAATGAACCCAGTCCAGATTCTTCTCCACACCAACGGCGGTGGCGGCGGCTTTATTTCTTGCGTGTGAAAAGCTGAGATAGATTGTTTTGATCTGATTTCTTTGACTTGCCCTCTGCGGCATATGAATCTTCGAATTACATTTATGCAAGAATCGGTGTCGAGAGTATGGGCCACCTCTAGATGGACTGCTCGACATGTTAAGCAGGTAAAATGACACCATATCTCTTCACGATGTTCCTCCCTCTTTTAACCTCAATTGGTCCAAAGTAGTCTACTCCAGTATAGGTGAAAGGAGGAAAGTCAGCAGAAATTCGGACGACAGGAAGATCGGACATTTTTTGCTCTCCTGGCCTTTGAAACAGTCGTTGGCAGACTATACACTCTTTGATGATTCTTCTGCATGCGGTATTGGCATGTAATATCCAGTATTGTCGGTGCAGGGTCGACAACATGTGATTCCTTCCTCTGTGACCAACCCTTTCGTGTACCTGGCGCAGAATGAGATTTGTCACGTGACTGTATTTGGGCAAAATTGCAGGCTGCTTTGTTTTAGTGGGTAAGGCTGATTTGTTTTTTGTTTTTTTTGTTTTTTTTTTTTAAGCCTGCCACCTACTCTTAACAATCCATCCACAATCACTGGATCCAGTTTGTACAAGTGGCTTGACTTCTTCACATTACCTTTGGCCAGTGCAGCAATGTCGTCTTTAAAGAACTGCCTCTGAACAAAGCGCACAATTGCTCTCTCAGCCTGTTCCAAATTCTCAACAGAAAGTCTTGTCATGGCAGGGGGGGGTAAACATTGCAGTTTACCCTTTGGCATGACAATTTTGTCATTAATGAGGAGAATTTTGGCTTGCCTTTTTTCTTTTACCCATTGTTGAAGAATTTCCAAGAACTTCAGTATCCATGCAACTGCCCTTTTGAGGATTGTCCATTTAGAAAAATAATTGAGGAGTTTGCTGGTAGGACATTCGTCTGATTCTACCATGATGGTATTTGCAGTAATCTCTTTTCTTACTTCTGGGTCATCATCCTGGATGGCACTTATTGGTACAATGCCCGGCCACTGGGTCTGCGGTTGGGCAAGGAAATCAGGGCCATCAATCCAGATTTTATCAGCATCAGCCCTCATGCCTCGGGACAGTGTTGTAGTCGAGTCACCAACTGTCGAGTCCGAGTCGAGTCTCGAGTCCCAGTGTTCGAGTCCGAGTCCAAGTCCGAGTCACCAAAGAAGAGTCCGAGTCGAGTCCAAGTCGAGTCACCATTACCAGAGTTCGAGTCCGAGTCGAGTCTCAAGTCCCCAGTGTTCGAGTCCGAGTCGAGTCTCGAGTCCCGTATTCGAGTCTGAGAGTGCCTACATGTCTCCACTCTGGGACCTTCAAAAAACTGATAAAATGTATTAAAGAGGTTCTACATTAAACAAAAATGACACCACTGTCACAATTGCAAAGGGAGTTTATTTACTGGTTTGACATATACACTTTGCAACACACTTTGCAACTTTACGACGCCATCAAAAGCATGTGTTTACTTCCATTGTTGTGAACTTGTGATTGAGAACTAGCGTAGAAAATTTACAAATTGCTTGTTTAATCATGCTGCATTTTCATGTTGCATTTTAAAAGCATCAGATTTGAAAGCATGGTACTGCTCAATCTTGCACGGTGAGGCCTCATCAAAATGCCTCCATGGCTAAATACCCTTTCAATGGGTGCACTGGTGGCAGGAATACAGAATACCTGAGTGGCAAGCTGATAGAGTGCAGGGAACTTGACTTTGTGCTGCTGCCAAAACTCAAAGCATGGGACTGAGTCCTGCTCGGCGATCAGGTCAAGATATGCAGTCAACTGAGCATGGACAGATGGCTTGTTAATCGAGGAGGGAGTCTTCCGATAGTGGGAGAACATTTTCAGCTTCTTCTGAGGGGCCTCAGGAGGAGATGCTGCAACATCACCTACCCCTGGCCCTGTTGCAGCGGCTGATGATGGTAACTGTTGTTTCTCGCCTTCTGCTTTGATATACTCTGAAACAAAAGGAGGCAGGAGAGGTATGGGTAACACTTTACATGATGGTTCATTAGTTAACATTAGTTAATGTATTAACTAACATGAACTAACAATGAACAATCCATTTGTTTCTGTATTTGTTCATCTTTATTAACGTTAATAAAAATACAAGTATTCATTGTTGTTTTCACATTAATATTAACAAGATTTTAATAAAGTATTAGTAAATGATGAAATTAACAAAGATTAATAAATACTGTATAAGTGCAGTTCCTTATTAGTTCATGCATGCTGACTAATGTAGTAATGTAACTACATTAAACCGTATTGTAAAGTGTTACCAAGGTATTTTATAAATATGTTATTAAATAGGCTTACATAGTAAATGTGGACATAAAACTCATAAAGGTTTTTAACTCACTTGTCTGCATAAAAAAAAACATTTCTCACCTTTAATTTGACTCTTTAGTTGCCCTTTAATGCTATTGTCCAGCTGCACATCATGTTCTAGCCACTGGAAACCAAATGCTGGGTCCAACACGGATGCTACAAAGTAGGCAATGGTGAAAGGAAATTTGGTGGGACCTCTTCCTTCTTCTGGCTCACATCCTGGCATCATCACTGCACTAAAGATCTCTGTAAACCTTGCTTTCATGGAGTTCTCCAGAGCTCTCACCAGCGGCCCACAGTATCTGACTCTTTCTCTTACTTCCTGCAGATGACTGTGCAGAGTGAGGACACAGGGCACAACAACACTGACAGTGACAGTTTTCTCTCCCTAAGTCAGGTTGGTTGCCTCTAAGAATGGGTCGAGAACTTCGATCAGTTCTTTAAGCTGAGCATATTCTCGCTGTGAAAGGATTAGACTTTTGTGCCCCTCTGAGTCCAACACATATGCTAGCATTTGTATGTCAAAATTCACATATGCCTTCACTTGCTTCAAAGTAGAATTCCATCGCGTAGCATTTGCTGTTGGAATCGTTGCATCAGCGAAGGTTGCTTCAAAGCAGTCTTTAAACGAGGTGCCACTGTGAAGGAGGTTGGCGGCACGGGACAGCTTGGATAGGGTGCCTGACAGCCCACTGGCTTCTTTCAGACCATCTTTTATGACCAGCTGCAGTGAATGTGTGAAGCACGACAGTCTCTGCATCTTACAGTTTTCATCCAAAGTAGCATTGACTGCCTCTTGGTCTTCTGGTGTCAGATCTTGCCAGATTTCATCCTCCTGCTCTGGCTCTGCAGCCTCATCTTCCTCTGGCAGAAATCTGGCCTGGAATGCTTTCCTCATATTGGATGCATTATCAGTGATGACAAAGTTGATCTTATTTTTAATTAGATACTCTTCAGCACAGCATTCAAACATCATTGCAATCTTTTCTCCGGGGTGTTTGCCATGGACTCTTTCGCAGGTAAGAAGATATGACTGAAGGCTGAGTGCATGGTTTACCTCGGTCACTGTGTGTGCTGTCACTCCAAGGAATGAACGCATCTTGCGATCACTCCAAATATCTGTAGTAACAGCAACACTCGATGCTTCAGCCAGCTGGCACTTTATCCATTCCTTTTGAACTTTTACCATTCCTGGAATGGTCACAGAAGAAATAGTGGATCGTGCTATAGGCCTATACTGAGGGTCCAGGACATGAAGGAAGTGCCTGAAGTCCTCATTGTCAACAATGGAGAGAGGCAAGCAACAGCTAATGATAAGATCTTTCACAAGGGCATCACTTATAGCCTTTTGACGTGGATGCTTGGAGTCATAGATCCCCTGTGGTCCAGTATGGAAAAATGATGTAATAGCACTCTGACCTGAAGCAGCTGGTGTCAAATGTGATGCAACGGAGGCACAGTATTGTTGGTACCTAGTGGAAGAAATTATATACAATTAAGCCAAATCAAGCAACATTTTTCAGGCACTCTTTCTTACAGCTTAAACAATTTATTTTCCACTGAAGAAAAAAAAGATCCTGGATGGCAGTGGGAGGAGTACATGATTAGGAAATTTCCATTTTTGTGTGAACTACTCCTTTAACACTGTATTCAGGGTTCATACACATTTTTACCAGTAAAATTCCATGACTTTTCCATGACTTTTCCATGACTTTAAGTAAATATTCATGACTTAATGTTTCATGAAATGTATATGTAACAGGGCTCGAAATGAACTTTTTTACTTGGTAGCACTGGTGCTCCCAACTTCAAAAAATTAGGAGCATCCCAAAAAAATTAGGAGCACCCAATTTCTTTTTAGTTATGTGCCATTCTTCATGGCGGATTCTGATTAGCACACGTACATCTCAGAGATGTCTATTTGACGTCTGCATTTACATCTGCAAGACATCTACAAGACGTAGTTTGCTCATCTGCAATATGTCTATTGGACGTTTCCTATCAGATGTCAAATAGACCTCTATTAGATGTTTGTGATTCAGAATGTGTGTAAAACTGACATCTTACTGACATCTGCCAGACGTTTGTACACAGCAGATGCTTTCCAGATCAAGAGATCTTTAACAGACATCTTGCAAACGTACGTGTGCTTTGTGCGTTGTACAGTATATTGACACGGAGGCGCCAGAATTGTATCTGACAGAATGTGCGCTGTAGCACGAAATATACTGTATTTCTACAAAAGCAGATTGTGGAGACCTTTTAATTGTCCACAATAAAAAAAAAATCGTCATACTTCACACCCCTAATTGCCATGCAGTTTGTGCAACGCCGGTACAGGGTTTGGTTGAGAGAAAGAGAAAAAAAATCCAGTTCCAAGTTAAGCGGAGCGCAGTGTCAGTGACAGGGAGTGATTGACGGCTCAGGGCTCGCAAAGTGTTAAAATCTCTGGTAGCCCTTTGGGCAGGTACTCATCAGATTTTGGGAGCCTGAATAACTAGCCCAAATAAAAAATACCTTTTTTTTAAATATAGAAAATCAGATAGTTTACATTTTAATCAAAAAAGTTTATATAAAAAAAAGATATATAAGATTATTTTATTTTTATATATATATATATACATACATACATATATATATATATATATATATATACATACATATATATATTACGTAATTGTTTAGATTTTTAAAAGGCACATTAACTTTTTCACATTTACACCTCTATGTGTCTGCTGCATAAAAACATGGATTGATAATTGCAATAATTTGACCATAAAAAGCTGGAAAAAAATTTATTGGAAATAAAAAATAATTCTGTCACTAGGGGGCGCTTTAGGAGCGCTGAAATATTAGTTTGCCTAGTAACTGCTGTATACAAATCAGCATTAACGCTGTTTTGTCAGACAAGAAATGAACATGCAACACGTTTCTGAGGACAGTCTGTTCCTTTCAGATACATTCATCTATAGACATCCGTGCAGCGTTTTGACTTTGAAGCGGGCAGTGCACATATTTATTCAATGACATCATTGCCTTTTTGAAGATTTATCCAACCCGATCGTCTTTCCGTCCCCAACTGTAAGACCTCTTAAAATTATAATCAAGACTTTTCTTTTACTATTTTAAATATGTATAACTTTTTATGGCCTTACATTTTATACAAAACTGCGAGTCACCGTTAACCCCCCCCACCCCCCGCGACCGATCACGTGACCGATCGTGCGCTCGTTAACTGGAATTTAAACAAAAATATCAGCAATATTCTAATATACAGAGATGGTGAAACAAATTTCCATGACTTTTCCAATACTTTGTGGGTTAATTTAATTTTCCAAAACTTTTCCAGGCCTGGAAATTGCCATTTTAAAATTCCATGACTTTTCCAGGTTTTTCATGACCGTACGAACCCTGTGTATTACAGAAATACACTCAGCGAAAAAAAGAAACCTGCATTTTACAGGACACTGTATTTTAAAGATACTTAAAATGTAAAAATCAATACGATATGCAGAGAGAGAGAGAGAGACTGTTTAATCTGACACAGTGACTATCGCAACAGACAAATATCGCAAAAATCTGATCTGGCACAGTGACTAGTAACGTTAAGTTATCAACAGACAAAAAAATGCTGTAATCTGAACCAGACATACATTAACCCTAGCTTCTTCTGTTTGTTATCATATATGCATTAGTCAATAATATTTTTTTAAAAAAAGCTAACGTTAGGCAATGGAAAGCTTTTTACTTACTTTTCTGGGTGCATCCGTGACAGGTGTCTGTTAAAGTTTGAGGTTGTCCCAGTCTTTTCCTCAATTGTGCGATTACACACACAACATTTAGCGCTGCTCTTTCCAGCATTAGAAGCAAAATTCGCGTAGGCGAACTTCACGATCCGGGGCACGTCTTTCTGCATTTTACAAATGTGAACATTTAGCCCGCGAATCATGCATCATGCATTGCACGAGCGTAAAAGTGAGTGACGTCAGTGAGTGTGTTGTCAAGCAAAGAGAGCGAGAGGTAGCAGTGTCTGTGAAGGGAGATCGCGGCCGGTCTTGGGCACGAAACAGGAAAAGTGTAACACCTTATATAATTTTTTTATAACATATTTAGTCAAAAACAAAGTGATGAATGCTCAAGTCCGATTGTATATATCCTCGAGTCCGAGTCCAAGTACGAGTCATCAATCCGCGAGTCCAAGTTGAGTCACAAGTCCAGAGAGTGGATTCTCGAGTCGGACTCGAGTCCAAAGAATAGTGACTCGAGTCGGACTCGAGTCCGAGTCCAGGACTTGAGTACTCCATCACTGCCTCGGGAAGCTGAATCTGCAGGATTCAACCTGGAACGAATGTGTCTCCAATTAGTTACTGCTGAAAGGGACTGGATGAATGACACTCTGTTTGCCACGAATGTTTTGAATCTCCTTGTAGGGTTTGTGATGTAACTTAGGACTGTTGTGCTGTCTGACCAAAATGGTCTCGTCCCATCCTAATTTTTGTTTGCATAATTGCTGCAGATTTGCCTGGCAGGAAGTATGACTGGAGCTACAAAACCTAAGGGATCATAGAGAGAACTAACGATGGACATTATGCCACGCCTTGTCACAGAATGAGGTTTGATTTCAATGCTGAAATTGAATGTGTCACTTTCTATGTTCCATTGAACACCAAGAGCCCTTTCCATGGGCAGCTGGTCTCTGCTGAGATCAAGTTGATTCACGCCTTTAGCTCTGTTCTCTTCAGCGATGGCAGATAAGAGTGTGTGGTTATTGCTTATCCATTTATTGAGTCTAAAACCTCCTTTGGCGCATACTTCGGTTAATTGTCGATATAGAGCTACTGCTTGTTTCTCTGTGCTAATGGATTTTAAGCAGTCGTCAACGTAGAAGTTTTGACTGATTGTGCTTATAACATCTGCTGGATAATCCATCTCATTATCATCAGCTGTCTTCAATAAAGCAAATGTGGCACAGCTTGGGGATGACACAACACCGAAGATGTGTACAAGCATTCTGTACTCTGCAAGCTCTGTATTGATATTTCCATTAGGCCACCATAGAAATCGTAGGAAGTTGACATCTTCTTTTGCCACTCGTACCTGGTGAAACATACCTTCAATATCTGACATGAAGGCAACTGGGCCTTGACGGAATCGAAGCAGTACTCCTATAAGTGTGTTAGTCAGATCTGGGCCTTGCAAGAGTTCCTTGTTCAAAGATGTTCCACCAAATGTGGCTGCACAATCAAACACTACACGTAGCTTCCCTTTACGAGGGTGATAAACTCCATGGTGTGGTAGATACCACACCTTTCCAAATTCCGCCTCTAGCTCATTTTGAGGTATGATCTCTGCATATCCCTTTTCGAGCACCTCATCCATGAAATCCTTGTATTCTTTGTAAAATGACGGGTTCTTTCGGAACTTTTTCAGAAGGTGCTGTGCTCTTTGCTGGGCTATGCACACGTTATTGGGCATACTCACTTTGGCATCACTAAACGGCAATTTCAGGTAGTAATGCCCATCTTTAAGAGTGGCAGAAGATGATGCTATGTCCATAAACTGCTTATCTTTTACAGACATTTCAGTTTTTTCATATTGCTGTTCTACAAAGTCTTGGTTATACTGTCTAATTATCAGCTCTTCCAAGTTACCGATATTTGATTGACTCGAACTGTTGGTGCATCCCATACATCACCATCCACACTAAGACTCAGTGGGCCATTAATGACCCAATCAAGGAGTGTTTTTACAGCGTACGGTCCACTACCCTCGCTGTTAACCTCCTGGGGTCGATGGTGGCGCTGGCGATGCCAATTGCATCTTTTCATGACACGAGCAAAAAGAATCTAAAATCATCATTCAAATCTGTAGAGGGTCTACTTTTGAGTACACTCACAATATCAACAAAACATTATGTTTTTGCAAAACAAGGAAAATAAACAGGGTGCGCATTCAGCAATCTCAGTCTCCACACGTATTTTTTTTTTTTAAATGCGTCAGTAAAAAGAACTAAAACTCAGCCAATACGTGACACACACACACACACACACACACACACACATGAGAGAGATATTTATAGAAAGCTTGATATTTTTACTTTTAGTTGAAGCCCCACTTACCGAAAACAAATATTCTCTGATGAAGTAATCCGCATGAAACCAACACTATGTTCAGTCTCTTCCATCTGCTTCATTATTTTTAATTAGATCATGCCCACGAGATGCTTTCGCTTTTCATAGTGTAATCGCCACGTATGGGCGTGCGCAAAACGTAACGCCCACATCACCCTAAACAAAGCACAGAGACTTTTTTCCAAATTCATCTGGGCTACTTGTCCTTTCTGTAAGAAGATGCGCTGTGAGGAATAAGAATTCAGAGGAAGAACACGATGTAACACACGGTGCGATCCATCGGAGGAGATATTTACGTAAGTTTTTCTTTTATTAGCCTGCTTGCGTTAGTTGTTACTGGGTTAGTGTGACAGAACTTGTACACATTTTACTAGTTAAGACTTTTTTTCAAACTATAAGTCATGTACTTCATAATGTTTCACTTGATGTAGTCGATTCATTTCATTGTATCAAAATGTCTCACAACGCCAGGATGTTCTATACAATAGAAAACGATGCGATATAAAGATAATAGTGCTTACACTTACGCTTAACAATAATAATATAGTTTCCGAAATAGAAAATGTTTTTGTATTGTATAATACATACAAAGCATGCTTATGTTTATGACTTAAAGATCATATTATTTAGTTATTTATTTATCGTATAACAATAGGATGTAATATGTGTGTTTACACTGAGTGTATGTTTAGACCATGTTTATCAATACTCTGCTCTCGAATAGATGTTTAACATGAAAAACAGTGATTATTAGTTATATATAGATATAAAATGTCCTTTTTACGTTAGTACAAATGTGCGAGTCTGGCTACAAATTCATACACTGTATATATGTGTCACAAATCTGGTCGGTGTCCCGCTGTCCGCTCACCGCCAGATGTCACTCTCGCCCTTTCACACACAGACTGTTGCACTACACCCCGGACTACATTCCCCATCAGCCATTACACTTCACCCGCGACCAATCAGCGGCGCTATAAAAGCTCCGGTCTGTCCCCTTGCAACCACGGATTGTTAGATTGTATTGTTGTTAGCGTTCCCTAGTTTCCCGAGTTCCTAGTTTCCTCGTTCCCGTGTTTTGACTTCTCGCCTGGACAATCGTTTACTCTCTCTGGATTATCTGTATTGCTCCCGTTCGCTCCTGTTTGACCCACGCCTGACTCACAGACTCCGATTGTGCTTTGCCTACGATATCCCTGTCTGCTATGTTGTTTGACCCTGCCAGTTCGACCATGTATCTGTCTCGTCCCTTTAATAAAAGCTTGCATGTGGATCCGCTCGTCCCTCGTCACTCACTCTCCGTTACAATATGTGTATATATGTGTATTTTTATATATATATATATATATATATATATATGAAGAGTTTGGTTGCAAAACGCGATAAACGTTTTTTGACATTTGGATTTTATTATTGGAAATCACTGTTCAGATGTACCTTAATCTATGTGTGAATTGCTGCCATTAATACAATTTAAGAATGTACATTTTAGGCCTACTATAAAATGTATTTTTTCACAAAACGCGATATCCGCCAGACCAGTTTCTTTACAAAGTGCGATATAACCAGGGTTCGAAATTAACACCCGCCAACCCGCCAAATGCGGGTTAAAAATCATTTTGGCGGGTATTGATGATAACTTACTAGCCAGTTTGGCCGGTGAAGCATGAGCCAATCATGCAAATCATGTCAGAGACGCTCTGGGTGGTTTGTCCCCTCTGTCCTATATTTCACATGAACACTACACTACGGGTGACGTTTTAGATACCTATTGGCAGCAGCGCGCAGATACTGTACGCTTCGGTTTGCGGGTCCAATCAACAACGACAAGAGTGCGAAAATACAAACAAGAAATAGGAAATATCGGATGAGCAAAGAGGACTGAGCTGGACAGCGAAATAAGCTAAAATCAAAATGCTGCGGTGGTTAGGACAGACGTCAGGATCACGCGAGCGCAGCATCCCCTGGGAAGAGAGTCAATGCCGGTGAAGTGCTCCGAGTTTGCTCATTGATTTAACGATAATATCAAAACAAAAAACATATATTTTTAAAAAGAGGATTCAATAGGCTAACTAAAAAACGTTTACCATTTAATTGTTTATACTGTAGGCGAGCTGTCAGTCACGTAGGCTACGTTTATAGCGTTTTGCAAAAAAAAAAAAAAGTTATGTTATGTTATGTTGTGTATGTTCTGGCCAAAACTAACTCAGAATCTTATTATTATTAATCAATCTTTGTATATACTATTCCATATATTTATGATGTATTGTTTTTTTAACCAATTTAAGATGTTTGACAATGTTAAGATAAATATGTTGCATTTCGGCATGATTTTTGACTTATTTATGAACTATTTATGGACATAAAATTAAATAAAAAATATCCTGGATTTGAAAAATATTGTGTCCCTGGCCTTCACTGAGCTCAAGTAATAATTTAATGTACAAAAATTGTGAATGAACTTGACTGTTGATGTCTTAAATAATAATGTCAAATAACCAACATTTCTCAAAATGGATATATCTCGTTTTGCAACGAAACTCTTCATATATATATATATATATATATATATATATATATATATATATATATATATATTACAGATGCTCCTGATATTAACATGATCACAGATGTTTTACTTATGTTGTTTGTTTTTTAGTGAGCTGATACCTGCACAACAGATGAATCCTGCTGTCTTTCAAACTGAGAGCGCTGTACTAAGATCAGGTGTTCAACTACACATATTCTAGTTCCTTGACTACTGATGATGAGTTTAGAGATATCAGGTATGATTTACTTTTTTCACTTGTTGAACAGAATTCAGAAAACAGTTTTCAGAAACTACACAAAGTCTGTTCACATCTCTGTGGTTAGATCAGGGTTCTCAATAATGTGTATTCTCAAAAACACAAACATGTACATTGATGTTGCTTGCATATTATAGCCCACACTCTTATAGCCCAGTTTGTGCTAATTACAGTGTAACCAGACTTTAGCAATGAATATGTTTTTAAGATACTGAAAAAAGCACAAATGTCAGGGCATGTCAAAACTTATCCAGGGCCCCAAAACACCCTCAGACCCCAGAGGGTTAACATTTGCAATCAAGGATCTTCAGATCCTTTAATGTCATACTGGGTTTCTTCATCTGCCACCTCTGTAGCTGTGGTAGATCAGTTTAATCAATTAATACATTTTCGAACACATTTAGATCCACCCTTCTGTTATGTGTAAATTTTACCAAAGATTTCAATGTGTGGTTTTATATTGACTCCACATTTTAACAAATGGAAAATGACTGAAAATTGTTTTTTTTAACCTCTAACTTTACCTTTTCTTACCTTTTACATATATAACGACAGGCCCAAATACTATGCAACTTCAGAAATATGTCAAAGACTCTGGCTCATAAACATCAGATTCAGCAGATGTACCACTGGAAATTGAGCTCATCACTCAGTATTAAAATGACTTTATACAAGGGCAACAAATTGCTTGACAAACTGACAACAGAGTCATTTTGAGACTCTCACTCATACTAGTTCAATTCATGTGACCAACACGATTTCACCTTGCTGGGGACAACATGTAGGACATGATGCATTTTAAAACCAGATAGATGAGATGAGAACCTTTATTTGGTGAAGTTATACACATACACACAAAAAAATGTCCACATATTCAGTTTCAAAAGTAAAAGATTTTCTTTTAATGTCATCATAACTAAAGAATCTGATGTGGCAAAGCTGCCTGATTGGAATAATTTTTAATCAGCAATATGTCACTCATAGATACAGATTTTCTAATATTCAGACAGGGATTTCTGCTCTTGGTAAATTTGAGAACAAGTTGAGAAAGTTTGGTCTTATGTTCGGAAACGTTTTCCCGGTCATTGATCTCCCATTTGACAGTACCCGGAGAGATATTAATATTCTATTATAATATTAATTTCCATGTTAATGCTTCAATGCGATTTTATTATGAAAGTGTATCTCCTGATCTAGCATTTTAATAATCTTATATTAAATTGTAAATAATTACCCGTAATACTACAGTTGTGTTAGATGTATACAAAAAGGTCACAATAATGCGTTTACTAAAGTAACACTTTTGTCTGTTTGTATTTAATTTCAAATAAAAACAATTCAAAGTAGGCACACCACAGCTCCAAAGTAGACAATGATTTATGTTGTCACCACAGGTGACGTTTTGAGCTTAGCTGTGGTGTGCCTACTTTGACCTGTTTTTTGTTTTTTTTTTGAAATTTCAAATTCTTGTGTGGTGGAGCACTCATAAGTGGTCCCTGAGTATTTCAAAACATTTGTTTTAAGAGTGTATACTGTCTTTATGTTGTTTATAGGTTATGTTAGAGATTAAATGTGAAAAGTTCATAAAATACATTAAAAACGTTAATGTTAGGTGTGAACAATCACAATTAATTACAGAAAATATTAGTTATAATTAGTTAAGTTATTATAGTTATGAAGTTATAGTTATTTTTTTGAAGTTTAGATGATGATGATAATAATAATAATAATAATAATAATAATAATAATTATTATTATTATTATTATTATTATTACTACTACTATTATTATTATTTCCTTTTTTCCAGAGAGGAAGATCATCCTTATTGGAAAAACAGAATATGGCAAAAGCAGTTCTGGAAATACAGTTCTTAGAAGATAAGTACTCATCCCCATCACTTCAACTAATTCTGTTACAAAGTATGTTAAAAGTGATGGGATGGAAGGAACATCACAATTAGTCTTTGACACAGATTGTGATCATAAGTAGATAAAATGAGATCATAAAATTTCTCATCGAATGTGTTCATTACTTTGCCATTATTCTGAATGTTGTAAGATACACAACACATGAAAATGAGGTGGAACAACAATTTTGGAACACAATGACAGAGGAACATGTCCTGAGACACACAATAATCTTATTCATTCATTGTGAGCAACTACAAGGCCAGACAATTGAAGAATTTGTTATGGCTAAATCCAAATTAACAGAGCTTGTCACTGTCATGTCATGGACAACAAAAACTGGCAAAACCATTGGTGGGGTTTTAGGAGAAACAGCGTTGAGGTGAAAAAACTGCTGGACACTTGACAAAATGGTCAAAGAGATCAGGTGCTGCAACAGTGAGCTTCAAAATGTGGAAAAAGAAATTCAAGAGATTAAAAAAATAGGATAATTTGTCTCCAGAAGTAAAGCAAGAAAGAGCAAAAGGATTTTTCTTGAATTTAACACCAGGGATGGTGACTGGTGCTTTTTGTATAGTAAAACCCTTAGTGTTAAATTAACACTCTCAAACCTGGTTTCACAGACAAGGCTCAAGCCTAGTCCTACACTAAAATGTAAGTTAATGTTTTGTTCTAAACACGTTTATAAAAACTACTTAAACATCCTAATTGGACTATACCTTCTGAGTCTAAGCCCTGTCTGTAAAACTGGGCCTCAGTGTTTATATAGTCCTCACAGAGGATTAAAAAAGTAATGCTGTTTGTGGGGTTGTTTATTTAGATCTTGAGAGATATAATGTGTTCTTTTATTTCAGTTGATTTCATCTAAGGCTGTGGCTGAAATGTACAGTAGTTCTTGTGTTTCTTATTTTTTCTTGTTTCTCTTTCCTTCCAGGAGGTGTTCCTTATTAATAGCCAATTGTCACTCAATTAATCAACGAATTATCTCATTAACTCAAGCAGTACTTCAGTGTTACTTTTTTAACACTCTGAATGAGGATTATTTAAACACTAAGTGTTAATTGGCATTTAATAAAGGAGAGGGGAGGGACACTTTAATTTTGAAAGTGAAAGTACCCTTTCCTGATGGAGGAGAAGCTGCATTAGTTGAGCCAGCAGGAGAAACAGCTGCCACAGTTGAGGTTGTGAATGCAGGAGGAGAAGCCACAGAATTTGAGGATGTGGCTGATAGAGAAGCTGCAGAAGGTGGAGGTGCCAGAACAGCTACAGTTCCTGCAATTCTGCAAGGTTTTTTCAGAGCTACAGCTCTTACAGGAGCTGTTGGAGGAGGAATCACTGGTTGGAAAGATGCAAAAAAGCTGATTTAGTGTATGATGCAATGAAAAAAGTTATTAAAGTTAACTGAGAACACAAAGGTAATGCTTGAAAAGGTACAAGAATTTGCTAAAAATCTAAGCTGCCAGCCGCAGCTGGGGTTATAGTTTCAACAGCAGTTGGAGCAGCAGGGGGAGCAGTCGGAGCAGCAGTCGAAGCAGCTAGAGCAGTTGGAGCAGCAGGGGGAGCAGTCGGAGCAGCAGGGGGAGTAGCCGGAGTGCAGCTGGAGTGCAGGGGAGCAGCCGGAGCAGCAGGGGAGCAGTCGGAGCAGTGCAGCTCTGGCAGCTAGAGCAGTCGGAGCAGCAGGGGGGAGCAGTCGGAGTGCAGTGGGGAGTAGCTGCCGAGCAGCAGTCGGGCGGAAGCAGAGTGAATGGAGGTGCAGGGGGGGAGAAATGGAGTGCAGTCGGGTGCAGTTAGGAGTGAGTCGGAGTGCAGTAGTTGGAGGAAGCAGGGAGCAGTCGGAGCAGCAGTCGGGATGGCAGGGGGGAGCAGCCAGGAGCAGCAGGGGGCAGTCGAGCAGCAGTCGGGCAGCTAGGAGCGCAGCCGGAGCAGCAGGGGAGCAGTCGGAGCAAGTGCAGCTGGAGCAGCAGGGGGAGCAGTCGAGCAGCAGTCAAGCAGCCAGAGCAGTCGGAGCAGCAGTGGGGAGCAGCCGTGAAAGCAGCAGTCGAGCAGCAGGGGAGCAGTCGGAGCAGCAGGGGAGCAGTCGGAGCAGCAGGAGGAGCAGCTAGAGCAAGCAGGGGAGCAGCCCGGAGCAGCTGGAGCAGCAGGGGAGCAGGCCAGCAGCAGGACACAGCACCCCAAATGGGAGCCCCATGTAGGTGTTCTGGAGCTGCTGCTGCTGTTGGTTTCACTGGAGCTGGAGCCACCGAGCTGGAGCCACCAGTTGGAGCCACCCTGGAGTTGGGAGCCAAATGGAGCTGGGAGCCACTGGAGCTGGGAGTCACTGGAGCTGGAGGCACTGGGCGCTGGAGCCACTGAGCTGGAGGCCACTACGCTGGGAGCCAATGGAGCTGGAGTCACTGGAGTTGGAGGAGTTGGAGCCACTGGCGTTGGAGCCAATGGAGTTGGAGTCACTGGAGTTGGAGCCAATGGAGTTGGAGTCACTGAATGGAAAGATGCAGAAAAAGCTGATTCAGTATATGAAACGAAAAAATCTGCAAAACTTATTGGAGCCAATGGAGTTGGAGTCACTGAATGGAAAGATGCAGAAAAAGCTGATTCAGTATATGAAACGAAAAAATCTGCAAAACTTATCTATGAGAATGTAAAGTTATGGTTAAGAAGGTACACAGCAAAATCCACTGTGTTAAATGAACCCCGTGGCCAACAAACACACTGGTATAGTTTGTGGCAGTTTTTCTGGTAACTCCTAAGGGAACTTCAGTTACTCTGTCATATTTGATTGTACAGATAAGTGCAATACATCAATCAAATCTAAAGGGTCTACTTTTATTTGTATACACTCATAATAAAAGCAAAACTTTGTACTTTTATAAAATAAAGAAAACAAACACGGTGTGCAGTCTGCCGCTTTGGTCTCTGTGATTGTCATTAGAAACTAAAATGAACTGAAACACTGCAAATATTTGACACAGAGACATGAGAGATGTATCTATAGAAAGATATCAAAAACAAATATTCTGTAATAAAGTAATCTGTATGAAACCAATGCAGTTTGTCTAGTCTTTCCTGTCTGACTTCATTATCTTTAATTTTATCATGTCCACCATCTACTTTCACTTTTGATATTACCATCATCCATGTAAGACGTGTGACATGTAAATGCCCACATTACTGTAAACAAATCAGTGAAACTTGTCTTCATGTTCATCTCGGCTACTTGCCGTTTCTGGAAGAAGACAGGCTGTGAGGAGTAAGACTTATATTTACCTCAGAGGAATAACGCAATGCGATGCACAGCGTGATCCAGCGGAGATCATTTACATGAGTAAGTCTTTCTTTTATTAGCTTACTTGCCTTAGTTGTTATTGTGTTACTTTGAAATAACTTGTACCCATTTTAGTAGTTAGACTTTTTTCAAACTATAATTCCTGACCACATCAAGTCAAACATTATGAAGTATGTTTAATATCATTGCAGAAAGTTATTTTAATGTTTTATAAAATAGAAAACCATGCGAAAGTAAGTGTTTACACTGTAACACTGAATGATAGAGTCCAAGAATGTTTAGACAAAACTACTGTGAAATACTCTGTTCATAAATATACAGTATGCAGAATGTTTATGACATGCTTACAATAATAAATTAGGCTTTGGACTTTGTTTCTGTTTTTGCACCAGCCTTAGTTCCTGTTTCCTTATATGGTTATGTTTCCTGTTAATTTAAACCCAGGTGTGTCTTAACTACCTCGTTAATTATCTTGTTTGTAATGTATTTAAGCCCAGTGTTTGCAGTGTCCTGGTTTAGCATTAAATGTCTATGAATGTCTTTCTGTGCTCCTTTCGTGTCGCTGCCTGTCCTGTTTTGCCATTTGGTTTTGTTTGATTAAAAGTCTTTTATTTTCCAAGTTTAATCTCCTCATCCCTCTCTCCTTCGCCATCGACAGAACGTGACACAGGCTTGTATTTATAACTGTAAAATCATATATTTGTATTTATTTTATTTATTTACTGTATAACATTGGATGTAAAAGTAACATGAGTGTTTACACTTAGTGCATGTTTAGACGATATTAGTTTATTAATAATAGCCTGCCCTACTCTGTTCTCAAATAGATGTTTAACGTGCTAAAAATAATTAGTTTCTCAGATATAAAATGTTTTACGTTAGTACAAATGCGTGAGTCTGACTACAACTGATTTATAAAGGCTACCACCGTCATGTTGAGGTGCCCCTTTAAGGCTGATAGGAAGGTTTTAAGAGTGCATCTCTAGCCATTTGATGTGTAGACATTGCTCCAGGCTGGAGGTCAGTTTCAATGAGACACCTGTCTAAAACATGCGAAGGGCCTTCCAAAGGGCCAAAGTTCTGATGCAGCAGTGGTGGATCTTACGGCGAAAATGGAATGGTAGTCAGGCCTTGAGCCAAAACTAAAGGGGCCACATATAAAGCAACAGTATTGGGAGTAACGTTTTGCAAAAGTAACAATATTACAGTAGTAATTATGTTTAATTATCTGAAATCATAGTCTATTTTTAAAAATATAAGTACAATGTAAAAACATGTATGTAATTACATTGGTAATTAATTTCTGTAATTACATTTATAGTTACATTGTTGACCCATCCCTTACACCTTAACCTACCCTTTAACCTACCCATACCATCAAACCTGTCCCTAAACTTACCCATATCCCACCTCAATAGCAGTAAAAGTGTTTTGCAATACAATATGACCACTATAAGTACACTGTAACTATTTTTTGATGTAAGTACACCTAATATAAAGTGTGACCCAGTCTTTTTCTATTACTCTTTACGTCTCAGCCAGTTTGTCTATCAACCTCTACTGGGAAACTACAATGCTGCATATATTCTTAATAGTGTAAAACAGGTACAAAACTCAAATGAGTCACAAGAATATAACAAAGTGAGGGAAAAAATTATTTGATCCTCTGCTGATTTTGTAAGTTTGCCCACTGACAAGGAAATTATCAGTCTATAATTTTAATGGTACGTTTATTTGAACAGTGACAGAATAACAGCAAAAAAATCCAGAAAAACACATTTCAAAATAGTTATAAATTGATTTTGCATTTTAAGGCCACTTAAAGGCTAGGCCACTCCAGGACCTTCTTCTTGAGCCACTTCTTTGTTGCCTTTTCCGTGTGTTTTGGGTCATTGTCATGCTGGAAACCCCATCCAAAACCATTTTCAATTCCCTGGCTGAGGGAAAGAGGTTCTCACCCAAGATTTGACAGTAGCACTCAATTTTACCATTAAAATTATAGACTGATTATTTCTTTGTCAGTGGGCAAACGTACAAAATCAGCAGGGGATCACATTTTTTTTTCGCTAACTGTATAGTCAACTAAGGACTGTGTAAACTCTGTGCATTCAGACTGAGCCTGTTTTACATAATAAATTTTACTTTAGCATTTAAATACATTGCAAATATGCAAATATGTGAATTTGTGCTGAATGAGAGAGGCAGGCTTTATGAGAACAATGCAGTTTGCTTTAAATTAATTTATTTAGCAATGTATATTTTTCATTTTTGTTCTGTTCTGAATACAGTTAAATTTAAAAGATTTGTTGTGGAGTGAGGAAAACTAAAATAGCCTATAGGATAGCTATTGTTTATTGTTTGTTCATCATAACATTCCACTTTGTTTAGCAGTATTATTTCTGAATGTGATACTGTGGGGATAAACACAAACCACATCAAGTATTTTCAGAGATTTCACCCTCTCCTCAGTGCATGTGGCCAGAGACAGTCCGAATGGCAAAACTGTATATTGATAAGTCACCCCCCTTAAATGTAAATCTCAAGAACAGTCTCTGATAAGAAGCTATCTGGATGTGAAAGTGTCTTTCAGATCCACAAAAATAAAAAAAGTCCCTGAGGATCTGTTTCAGAGTCACCATCCATGTTCAGTGTGCAAATTGAACAAAGAAAAAAGGTTTATGACCTGACACATCCCTCTTCTGATACTCTGAAAACATTGGATCATGAACTCATCGTGTGAGCAAAGTCATATTGTGCTTTCGATTTTAGTTAATTTGACAGATACTTTGCCTTAGCACAAAACAACATTGTTACACTATGAAAAAAATAGTAAATCGTAATCACTGCAAATAGCAAACATATCGAAGTATTATCACAAAATTATAACTTTACAAAAACATATTACACAAATAAAATAATACATTTAAAAATATGTGACCACAAAACCAGTCAAAAGTTTAAAGTTTTCCAAATGAAGTTCTTAATGCATATTACTAATCAAAAATTACGTTACTGTAGGAAATTTACAAAATATCTTCAAGGAACATGATTTTTACTTAATTTCCTATTGATTTTTGGCATAAAATAAAAATCAATAATTTTGACCCACACAATGTATTTTTGGCTATTGCTATAAATTTACCCCAGTGACTTAAGACTGGTTTTGTGGTCCAGGGTCACATATGTTTACACGCAAAAATAGGGGCCCATTTTTATGCATTTATTTATTTATTCTTTTTTTTTTTTTTTAACCAAATTCCATTTTATTTTTTTCTAAATTCTGTTTTTTTTTTTTTTTCGTTTTAAATTTTCTGGACTCATTTTAATGGTTAAATTTAATTTTATTAATCAAAAAAGATGTCTAATTAATTAAAACATGAAACTTATACAATTTAAAGTCAATTTATCAAAAATTAAGTTATGTTTAGGGCCCTATGAAATGTTTTATTTTTTTCTCACCTTATAATTTATAGATATGTTTAAAATGCACCTTATTTTTACCAAATTTGTTTCAGCATGTCTATTTAAATGCATAAAATAACTTTTATGTATTTCTACATCAGCCTTATGAAATTCTGTGTTGTGTATTTAAAATGTTCTGGTTATGAAATAAAGGCATAACGTTGATTTCTCTTTTAATGAATGAAAATTTAATTTTATTTTTGATAAATGAAGGGGATGTACTATTAAAATGTAAAAGATGGAAGAAATATTGTGTAACAAAGTTTTATTAATTTTTCAACAGTAGTAGTAGTAGTAGTAGTAGTAGTGTAGGTACATACATTCTACTGAATGATAGTAATGTATTTCTGGCACAATGTCTACAAACTAAATCAAACTTTTATTTTGACAGGTTTCTGTGAATACCTTTACATTTCTGTGAGTGTATGACCCTGGTTTACTCAAATGAAACAGTGAAGTGCTCACAAAGTACTCTCAGAGCACATCTGGAGATGTTGTTCATGCATTTTCTATGGCAGATGCTGAAATTATGAAATCACTGCGAGTGTCACGCACGCTTGTGTGTAGTAAAGGAAACCGCGCCTGCGTCTGCAACATTCATTCATAAAGAAACACACAGAACATGCAGGATTCATATTTAAATCGTATTTTGCGGCTTAATATTTACAGATAGTCCATATCACGATTTGATTGAAGTGTAATGACCGGCTTTTGATTCATTCATTCAAACTTTGACAAATTCAGTGAATTCCTCGGAAATCATAGGGCGATACAAAAACATTCGGGGCTGGAGAAAAATCTTTCGGGGCTCGATCCCCGAATGATAAGCCCTAACGATGCCCCTGGTTTTATCAGTGCATAGTTCAGGTGCCTGAGATTTAGGATGGGTTTGAGTCTGTCCTCACCGGAACACACCCTCGCCTCTGCCTCTGAAGCTGTCAGCAACATGGAATCATCAGAGACAGCTCTGTCCTTGGATCCACAAAAGGAAATCAAGCTGCTTACTGCAGATAAGGGGCGCTGATCCTCTTGTGTTAAAAACACGAGAGTCAAGGTGTTGTGGAGAGAGTGACACATGCAAGACCTGAGTCAGTGTGCGATCATCAGAACCCAATTATTCATCCCTGTAGCCCTGTTGTTTCTTCCTCTGAGGCTTGTGGGATTTAAGCACATCTAGGAGGTTCGTGGACAAACCCATTACATACGACAGTATTCATGGTTTTATGATGGGAAATGTCCATCAAGTTACCATCCAGTCCCCATACAATGGGATGCACCAGAAAGTGTGGCTGTAAAGCCTATAAATGCCCCTTGGCCAAAGGAACTCCCATTTCATTTGGTCTTTTGCTACTGCCATTGTGTTTGCTGTGTGCTCACTGCTCACTGTATTCCACTACACCACTGTGTTGTGTTCAGACACAGTTCTGGTTGGCTGAATTTTGCTTCCGCAGCTACAGCAAACTGAGTCAGCATTTCATGTGACTCAATGTCATGAGCAGGAGAGAAAACTGCTTTCATCTTTGCAGTCGGGATGGGTCAACATTAGGGAGGGCACTTGTCCCAAGGGTGAAGAACCCATCAGGTGTCCCAAACACTTTGTACAAAATGTTTCCTTGTCCTTACTTGTGGCCTTAATTGTTTTTGTGTGTTTTGTTTTTTGTCACAGACAGGCTGATTGAGGAATACCAGAGGCACCAGAAGGGTGCAGACCCTTCTGGGAAATTAACCCTCTGGGGTCTGAGGTGATTTTGGGGTCTTTTAGATGTTTTGACATGCCCTGACATTTGTGCTTATTTCAGTTACTTATAACATACTTGTAACGGAGAGTGAGTGACGAGAGACGAGCGGATCCACATGCAAGCTTTTATTGGGACGAGACAGATACATGGTCAAACTGGCAGGGTCAAACAACATAGCAGACAGGGATATCGTAGGCGAGGCACAATCGGAGTCCGTGAAACAGGCGTAAGTCCAATCGGGAGCGAACAATGTCCGTGAAGGGTAATCCGAGAGAATGGTCAGGCAGGCGAGAGATCCGATAAACACTAGGAAACGCTAGGAAACACAGGGAAACACTGGGAAACTTCTACTATCCGTAACATGAACTGGGACGATCTGGGGCTTTTATAGAAAGCCTGATTGGTCACGGGGGTTGACGCAATCAGTGCGGTGGAGGATGGGAGATGCAGTCCAAGATACAGAGTGACAGTCAGGCGTGAACGAAAAGGTGACAGTGACATCTGGTGGTGGGTAGTCCGCAGAGCACTGACCAGATTCGTAACATAGCCCCCCCCCAAGGAGCGGCTTCCAGACGCTCCAACAGAAACAACAGAAAAACGTTCCAGGGGAGCGGTGGGGGGGCCAGGAGACTGAGGCAGAACCGGCTGGGCTGTGAACAGACGTGACCTCAGGAGCTGACTTGTGAACAGACGTGACCTCAGGGGCACAGTGTGCAGCCCACACACACCAGATGGCAACCACCATTAAAGGAAGAGCAGCAGCGGGAGGTTGTGGTGGGTCCAGTACACTGGCTATCATGATAGGCCATGATCGTGGAAAATCAGACGAGGCATGGCACGGCTCTGGAAGGTCAGACGAGACGTGACTTGGCTCTGGACGAATAGACGAGACATGACGAGGCACTGGGAGGTCTGATGAAACATGGAGAGGCTCTGGGCCGTCAGGCGGGACGTGACTTGACTCAGAGCGGTCAGGCGGGACGTGGCTTGACTCTGGGCGGTCAGACGAGGCGTGACTGTGACTCTGGGCGGTCAGACGAGACGAGACAAGACCTGGCTTTGACTCGGGAATGTCGGTTGTGACCTTACACGACTCAGAAACGACAGCCCTGACGTTGCGTGACTTGGAGAATTGACTTGACTCTGAAGCAGAAGCAGTGAACTTGCTTGACTCTGGAATCACAGCTTTGGCTTGGCCTGACTCGGAAGCTTGGTTGGAGGCTGAAGCTTGACTGGAGGCTGAAGCTGCATTAAAACAGGACTTGGAAACTTGACTTGACTCACGAAGATCTGCTGTGACCTGGCTTGGCTCATGAAGATCAGCAGTGACTTGACCTGACTCGTGAAGATCAGCAGTGACTTGGCGCAGGAACGACCGCCTTGACGTTGTTGGACTTGGAAGCTTGACTGGACTCTGGAACAGCAGTCGTAGCTTGACCTGGCTCAGGAGACACGGCTGTAACCTGACTTGGCTCGGGAACGACAGCTGTAACGTAACTTGGCTTGGCTCGTGGCTTGACTCGTGGTGCACAGCTGTGACTTGGCGTGACTCGTGAGGACCAGCAGTGTGTTGGCTTGACTCGTGGAGAACAGCGACTGTGTCTTGACCTGACCCTGTTGCTGGGCCAGACTTGGAGGCCTGACTTGACCTTGGAGCGGCAGCCGGAGCTTGACTTGACTCAGAAGATGCACCTGCAACTTGACTTGGCTCTGGAAGAGTGGCCTTAGCTTGGTTTGGCCTGGGAGACGCTTGACTTGACACTGGAAATGAAGCGGTGTCCTGACTTGTTTTTGTAGGAACAGCAGCTGTAACATGACTTGACTTAGCAGGGAGAACAGCAGTAACGTGACTTGACTTGGCAGAAACAGCAGCCGTCACGTGACGGAGCTCCATCTTGGCTGCCCATACAGCAATTAGAGGTGAGTCCAGCACGTGGGCCATCATGTGAGCTGGCTGTGGGAGGGCAGCCATCTTGTGCAGTGGCTCTGAAAACACAGCTGCAATTTGACTTGACTTGGGAACTTGACTAGACTCAGGAAATGCAGCTGTACCTTGACTTGACTTGGAAACTCGACTTGACTCAGGAAACACAGCTGCAACTTGACTTGACTCAGGAAATGCAGCTGTAACTCCATATAGCTCTGGTATGGCAGCTGTGACGTGACGGAGCTCGGTTTCCGCCGCCATCTTGTGAACGGGCTCCGCTGTCGCCGCCATCTTGTGAGCGCGCGCCGGCGCTGCCGCCATCTTGTGAACGGGCACCGCTGTCACCGCTACCGCGTTAACGCGCTCCGGCGCGGCCGCACTCTTGTGTGCGGACTCTGCTGACGCCGCCATAGCATGAGCACGCTCTGACACGGCCGCCATTTCACGAGCGATCCAGGCGGTAAACTTGTTTGTAGCGTCGTGATCCGGCGTGACCGCCAATCTGCGAGAGGGGTTCGCGGCTATCATGTCCGCGTTGTCGCGTTCCTCCTCCGCGACTCCCACAGTACACGGCGAACCCGCACACAGCAACGCAAAGTTCATAAATGCGGCTAATGATGAGCGCGGAGCCTCACGTCTTACTCTCGTTCTTAGCGGCTCATTGACGCCATCGGCAAACAGTTCAATAATAATACAGTCCGGGAGCGTAGAATAGTTTGAAATTGCCAAAAACTCACGGATGTATTGTTCGAGTGTACATTGTCCCTGTTTGATCCTGGCTAAAATCAGGTCTGTGTCCACATCGGAAGATCGTCCGGGTGAAAAGCTGCTGGATCCTGTTGTGACGGATAGTTCTGTAACGGAGAGTGAGTGACGAGAGACGAGCGGATCCACATGCGAGCTTTTATTGGGACGAGACAGATACATGGTCAAACTGGCAGGGTCAAACAACATAGCAGACAGGGATATCGTAGGCGAGGCACAATCGGAGTCCGTGAAACAGGCGTAAGTCCAATCGGGAGCGAACAATGTCCGTGAAGGGTAATCCGAGAGAATGGTCAGGCAGGCGAGAGATCCGATAAACACTAGGAAACGCTAGGAAACACAGGGAAACACTGGGAAACTTTTACTATCCATAACATGAACTGGGACGGTCTGGGCTTTTATAGAAAGCCTGATTGGTCACGGGGGTTGACGCAATCAGTGCGGTGGAGGATGGCAGATGCAGTCCGAGATACAGAGTGACAGTCAGGCGTGAACGAAAAGGTGACAGTGACATCTGGTGGTGGGTAGTCTGCAGAGCACTGACCAGATTCGTTACAATACTACTGGCCAACATTTTTGGCCAGTAGTATGTTATAAGCCAATTTTTTTGTATTCAGCACACATGGTGCTACAATAATATGTGAGCAAGATGGATGTACATGCTTGCATTTTTTAGAAAAAAAAAAAAGATTATGCGTGGTTAGTAAGTTTTGGGAAAATAATTGTAGCTTGAAATAAGGCCATAAAAGTCATACTGAATAGTCCTGAACAAGGCTTTTGTGTAAATCACTCTTGCAGGCTAAAATATTTACTTCAAAGTAATAATGATCGCGTTTACTCTTTCACAAAAAACAACATATTTATGTAAATTTTCTCTGAGGCTCTGAGGGAAAAACTAGGCATCATGTTGGTTTCATACGGATTACTTTAACACAGAATATTTGTTTCCCTTCAGGAACTCAAGCTGCGTCCGGAGACGCTTTGGGAACGCCTTTGGCGGAACCACGCTCTGAATGACGTGTAAACTAGCAAATCAAGCGATGATACGTCACGGGCGGATGACGTCATCGACCAGGAAGCATAAAAGCACGTGCGAAGCCGGCCGGCGTCAGCTTCTGTCTTTCAGCGGAGCGCTCTGTGTGTTTGTGTCTGTTTATCCTCCGTTTTGTGCGAGTTAGCACAGCTTTCTTTTTGAGGATAATGTCTCAACAAGTAGTTAAGAGTGGAGAGAGCGGGCCACGTTTCAGGCTGTGTGTTCCCCCTTGCAAACGCTACATCACAAGCGGGGATACACACAGCATGTGCGTGGTCTGCTTGGGAGCGGAGCATGCTATGTCAGCCCTTGAGGGGGCTGACTGCCCGCATTGCGAATTGCTTCCTTTGCGGGTGCTCCGCTCCCGGAAGGCTCTCTTCGAGGAGGGAGCCTTCGCTAGCGTTCCCCAGGGTGTTGGCCCCGCTTCCGCCGAGGCGGAGCGGGCGCTACACTCTTGGGGTTCGCAGATGGATCTGTTGGAGGAAATGGAGACGGGTGACCCCCTATCTCCTTCCTTACCCGGCAGATCCGCTGCCCGTTCCGAGGGTTCGGAAGCCCGCACCGCGGCTACTTCCTCCCAAGGGACGGGCTCATCTCTCCATCTGTCATCCTCCGAGGAGGGCGACCTTGAAAGCACCGCTGAGGAAGCGAGCCCTCAGTCGGTGCAGTATGAGGAGCTCTTGGAGGTGGTGACTCGTGCTGTGGCCAAATTAAACATTAACTGGCCCGCTGAGGAAAAAGTCGCTCCGCAGAAAAGCAAGCTAGTTGAACACTTTCTCCGGAGCAAACCATCATCTCCAAGAAGGAGCCTTCCGTTCTTCCCCGACCTCCATGCCGAGATCGCAAAGTCGTGGGAAAGACCATACTCGGCTCGCTTGTTCGTCCCCGCCTCCGATTACTATGGAAATGTGGCGGGGCTCGATGAGCGAGCCTATAAGGCGATGCCCCGGTTGGAACAGACGTTAGCCAGCTATCTGTCCCCCGGTGCGGCATCGTCCTTGAAGGCTCCAACCTTACCCTCCAAGCCGTTTCGCACTACATCTTCGCTGGCGGGTAAGGGGTACTCGGCAGCAGATCAAGCTGGAGCATGCCTTCATACTATGTCGCTGCTCCAGGCATACCAGACTGACCTGCTAAAGGGGTTAGCAGACGGCGAAAAAGTAGACCTTGAAGAACTCCGCAGGACCGCTGATTTAGCTCTTCGCGCCACCAAAGAGACCGCCCGAGCAGTGGGGTGGTCTATGGCAGCCATGGTGGCGGCGGAGAGGCATTTGTGGTTGACCCTGTCCGATATGAAAGAGAAGGACAGGGTCTTTCTCTTGGACGCCCCGCTTGAGCCTTCTGGCCTGTTTGGCGACGCAGTCAATTCTGTTGTCAGCAGGTACCAGGAGGCTCGTAAGCAAGCGGCGGCGTTCCAGCGGTTCCTGCCTCGCCGTTCTCTAACCTCTGTGGCTGCTGGGCGTGAGCAGCCACAACCGAGTACCAGCTCCTCATACCGCCAAGTTCAAAAGTTGAGTGTCGCGACTCGCGCTCCCCCGTCTCGGGACCGAGATTCGCGGCACTCTAGGCCGGGGTCCTCTAAGGCGAGGCCTGACGCCATGCCAGGACCGCCGAGGGCAGCCCCTACCGGGGAAGAGTGGGTAGCACCGCATTACACGGTGTCCGTCTCTCCTCGGTGCCCTCGGGAGGTTGGTCTGCTGTCCCTGCCAGCGCTACAGGGCACAACCGCCTCCAGCGAGCATTCGTCCCGGATCTCTCCGCCCGGGCTCGTAGCGGAACCGGGATGCTCGCCACCCCCACGGGGGTCTCTAGAACAGTTAGTTCGGCAGTCTTCTGCCGGTCCGCCGTTACAGGACTCCGAGCTAGCAGTTCAGCAAATACCAGAGACCAGCCTCGAGCGGCTGGTTCCCTTAGTAGACTATCTAACAGCATGGAAGTTTCTACCGAATGTGTCTGCATGGGTCCTGCGCACCATAGAGAAAGGTTATGCTATTCAGTTCGGCGCCCCGCCGCCACCTTTCGACGGGGTCTTTCCCACTCTGGTGGGCCCCGAGCAGGCTCTGGTTATGGAGCAAGAAGTAGAGACCCTTCTGAGGAAGGAGGCCATCGAGGTGGTCCCTCCTCAAGACAGGGAATCCGGGTTTTACAGCCGTTACTTCATTGTTCCAAAGAAGAATGGAGGGTTGCGGCCCATCATAGATCTTCGCCGCCTCAATCGATCAGTCATGAAACAAGTTCAAGATGCTTACAGTCAAGCAAGTAGTGTCACAAATCAGGTCCGAGGACTGGTTTGTGACGATAGGTCTGAAAGACGCGTACTTTCATGTCTCCATCCTTCCTCAACACAGGAAGTTCCTGAGGTTCGCTTTCAGGGGCGAAGCTTACCAGTATCGGGTTCTTCCCTTCGGCCTAGCACTCTCACCCCGTACGTTTACAAAATGTGTAGATGTTGCCCTGGTTCCTCTTCGTATCCAGGGTATTCGAATATTGAATTACATCGACGACTGGCTGATCCTAGCAGAGTCAGAGAGTTTAGCGGTTCGGCATCGAGATGTCGTTCTCGCTCACATGAAAACGTTGGGGTTAAGACTAAACGCCAAAAAAAGTGTGCTTTCTCCATCACAGAGGACTACTTATCTGGGGGTGGTGTGGGATTCGACCACGATGCAGGCACGTCTGTCCCCTGCTCGGATCGAGTCGATCCTCGCCGCAGTCAAGAGAGTCAAAGAAGGCCGGTCACTCACTGTCAAGCAGTTCCAACAACTGCTGGGTCTAATGGCAGCTGCGTCCAACGTGATACCTTTTGGCCTGCTGTACATGAGACCCCTACAGTGGTGGCTCAAAACCAAAGGGTTCTCCCCGAGGGGAAACCCGCTCCGCATGATCAAGGTCACGTGCCGCGGGCTACATGCCTTAGATATGTGGAGGAAGCCGTGGTTCCTAAATCAGGGCCTGGTACTAGGAGCTCCTTGTCGCCGCGTCACGCTAGCGACAGATGCATCCCTCACCGGGTGGGGGGCGGTCATGAGTGGCCGCTACGCCCAAGGTCTGTGGACGGGTCACCATCTCAATTGGCACATCAACTGCCTCGAGATGCTGGCAGTATTTCGAGCTTTGAAGTACTTTCTTCCAGACCTCAGAGATCGCCATGTGTTGGTGCGCACCGACAGTACAGCAGTGGTCTATTACATCAACCACCAGGGAGGTCTGCGGCCGCGCCCCTTATACAAGCTGGCGCACCAGATCCTTGTGTGGTCCCAGGACAAACTCCTCTCACTTCGAGCAGTTCATATACCTGGGCATCTGAATGTGGGAGCAGACATCCTGTCGAGGCAGGGGCCGAAGCCCGGGGAATGGATGCTTCACCCAGAAGTAGTGAAGCAGATATGGGGGATCTTTGGGCAAGCCCAAGTAGATCTCTTTGCCACGAGGGAGAATGCACAATGTTCCCTCTGGTTCTCTCTAGTTCATCCAGCTCCCCTGGGGCTGGATGCTATGGTACAGACGCGGCCGAGGCTGCGTCTGTACGCCTTTCCCCTGATCGCTCTGCTCCCGGGAGTTCTGGAGAGAGTACGCCGGGACGGGGTCAGCATACTGTTAGTAGCCCCGTACTGGCCGGGCCGAGTATGGTTCTCGGACCTGATATCTCTCCTCGACGGCTCTCCATGGGAGATTCCCGCCAGGAGGGATCTCCTCTCACAGGTGGGGGGCACCATCTTTCACCCCCGCCCGGAGCTGTGGAAGCTGTGGGTGTGGCCCCTGAGGGGGCACAACTAGTAGCTTCCGGTATCTCAACTGAGGTTGTTGAGACCATCCTCCAATCCAGAGCTCCCTCTACGAGGAAAGTGTATGCCCTGAAGTGGAAACTTTTTACTTCATGGTGTGGAGAACGCCAGCAAGACCCAGCTAACTGCCCTATTGGTACAGTACTGGAGTTTTTGCAGGCCCGTTTCTCCACAGGGTTAGCCCACTCCACCCTGAAGGTCTACGTGGCGGCAATCTCGGCCTACCACGCCCCTCTTGGTGGCATACCTGTGGGTAAAAACCCCCTGATCATACGTTTCCTCCGCGGGGTGCTGAGGCTGAGGCCTCTGACACGACCCCATGTCCCTACCTGGGACCTGGCTGTGGTGCTTGAGGCTCTCTGTAAACCTCCTTTCGAGCCAATAGAAGACATTCCGGCTCGGTTTCCCACTATTAAGACAGCGCTACTGCTAGCACTTACCTCCCTCAAGCGGGCTGGGGACCTTCAGGCCCTTTCGGTGGCCCCTTCACATTTAGAGTTTGCTCCTGGCATGATCAAAGCCTTCCTTTACCCCAGGCCGGGGTATGTTCCGAAGGTCCCCACTAATGCACCACAGCCGGTCATGCTCCAGGCCTTCTGTCCTCCTCCCTTTCGGGAGCCTGACCAGCAGAAGCTAAATTGCATGTGTCCGGTACGTGCCCTTGATGCCTATGTCCACAGAGCTGCCCTGTGGCGTAAATCAGAACAGTTGTTTGTTTGTTATGGCCCCCCTAAGAAGGGGTTTCCAGCTTCTAAAGAAACTCTTAGTAGATGGATTGTTGATGCCATTTCTACTGCCTACGAGTCCTCTGACCTCCCCTCTCCTTTGGGGGTCAAGGCTCATTCTACTCGCGCTATGGGTGCTTCTAAAGCTTTTAATGCAGGTGTCCCAATCCAGGACATTTGCAATGCTGCGGGATGGTCCACGCCCCTCACCTTTGTAAGGTTTTACAACCTGGATGTCCGAGTCACTCCTGGCTCTTCTGTTCTCCTGCCCTAGCTCCTCCACTAGGCAGGGATTTGGAAGTCTGGGGGCGTGGGCATCTCGTTCCCAAAGCGTCTCCGGACGCAGCTTGAGTTCCTGAAGGGGAACGCCTCAGGTTACGTATGTAACCATGGTTCCCCGAGGGAACGAGATGCTGCGTCTCGGTCCATCCTTCCGGCATCCCTGCCGAGCGCTCGCTTCATCCACAGAAGCTGACCCCGGCAGGCTTCGCACGTGCTTTTATGCTTCCTGGTCGATGACGTCATCCGCCCGTGACGTATCATCGCTTGATTTGCTAGTTTACACGTCATTCAGAGCGTGGTTCCGCCAAAGGCGTTCCCAAAGCGTCTCCGGACGCAGCGTCTCGTTCCCTCGGGGAACCATGGTTACATACGTAACCTGAGGCGTTTTTGCTAAGACTTGATTTATTTAAAAGTAGAAATATCAAGATTTCTATAGCTATATCTCTCTTGTCTGTGTGCCAAGTATTCACTGAGTTTAGGTTCATTTTATTGACCCATTTCTAAAAGCCGCTCGCGGAGACAGTGAAGACTGAGAAAGCACCCTGTTTATTTTCTTTAATTTAAAGAAGCACACAGTTCAGTTTTTATTGTACGTGTGCACAAATAAAAGTATACACTTAATGGTTTCGGTAACACTTTATTTTGATAGTCCATTTTAGACATTCTACTAACAGTAAGTAACTTTGCAACTGCATGTCAACTAGTCATTAGAGTATTAGTAGACTGTCGGCTTAATATCTTCTAACACTCTTCTAAACTTTGTCAACTAATTTTACTAACCCTAAACCTAACCTAACAGTCTGCTCTGAGAGTTAGTAGACATGTAGTTGCAAATTAATGAGAATTAGTTGACAAGTAGTTGCAAAGTTACTTATAGTTAGTAGAATGTCTAAAGTGGACTATCAAAATAAAGTGTAACCATGGTTTCTAATAATGTATAACACTTATTTGTGTGACCAAAATCGACAGTATTTTTAGTGTCTTTCTCACTGATCTTAAAAAATGTGAGCTGGTCATGCCAGCATGACCGGCGACCCCAAGGAGTTAAAAAACGATGTTGCCTCAAAGATATATTGAATCAAGCACTTCCTGGGCTACATGGTGGTCGGGAAGTCAAACCTGGCAAGCATGGTTTTTCTGAATGAGACCAATAGAATAAGGTCATGGGGTCAATAACCTATGCCAATCAAAAATCACAGAAACAAAGCTCCACCATTACCTAAAGAATTTTTGGACTATGTAGCAGAAAACCCACACCCACCTGCCGCTTTTCCAAACACATTATGGGAGAGATGCGGGCCATGATCAAAGCACTAAGGGGGGCAAATGGTGGTTCACGAGGTTGCGGTAAAGGCAGCAAAGGAGGAGCGGCTGATCAGCAGGGCTGCAGAAGTGCCGGTCCTTGGCCAAGGAGGCTGTCCCAAAAATTCTTGGTTACTTTTCACATGGCACACATGCCTCTCTAACTTTCGCTTCCAAAGCACCCCTTAATGGTTCTCCCTCACTCCACGGCCTCAAAACACAACCCGAGTCCAAAGACCAGATGAGCTTCTATGGCCACCTGACGGCCTACCTAGCCTCCATTTATGGACATCAGGGAGGCGTTTTTACAGAATATGCTGATTGAGGAGGTGGAAGGAGTGAAAAAGAACTCCACTGATCACTCCTATGTTATTAACATGAGTGTTTTTCTTAGTTTTTGCACAGTTCTCTGATTAAAATCTCCATAAGCATTTGTGCCACTTTTTACTGTTTCCATAGATTACAACACACAAGACTAACCAGGCGTTCGGTGCTGCGCAGAATGCACTTAAGGAGGAGGAGTATGACTGGCTCCACCTTTTTTTGATGAGCTGAAGCGCCTTTTGTTCGTGCAGCTATACAAACATGAACAAATATTCAGAGTAAACAGGAGTTTACTCCATACCATTTAACGCAATAAGAGAGACCATTCAAAAGGGAGCTCTGTTAATTCTCAATAAGATCTTCTGTTGTCATGTGACAGAAATAAAGTCAAACAGGTTAATAATGTGTGAAGCTGGTAATGTTTGCGGAGTTCTGCTGAGATCCTGAGAGATTTAATGTCTTTTAGGTCAGTTGGTTTCATCTAAGACTAGCTGAAGTCAATTGTAGTCCTTGAGTTTCTCTTGTACATCTTTCCTTCAGTGATTCTGCTGGTTAACAACAGATATAATCACTAATGGTCAATCATCACTTAATTAATGACTTAATTATATCAATAACTGCAACTCTGCTTCAGTGTTAGTTTTTAAGACTGTGTGGAGTGGACCTCATGAGACACATGAGACAATTCAGCTCATTAGTATTTCATGCCACAATGCATGATGGGAGCTATGGATAAGTTTTTGATTGATGGCACACACAATGCATTTCAACATGCTTTTTGATGATCACCATTTTTGAGATTCATATGCTGATTCTTGATATCAGTGTGTGACTAAGTGAAATAGTCCAGTGAAAGAGTGTTTTTGATCAGAAAACAAAATCTGAAGTTAATCTAGCTCAGAGATTATACTCTAAATTAGTGTTTCCCTTGCCACCTCATACATTTATGAGACTTTTAAACAAAATAAACAGCTTGTATGGTTTATTTTTAACAAGATCTGTTGCTCCATAAATGTTCGATACAAACAAATGTATTTTTCTGCAATCATACACTTTGCGCGCAGTGAAAAGCACATTTTTTCTTAGAAGTTGCCTTTCGCCCCGTTGTACCCTATTTATATTTTTGGACTGATAGTGGTTTATAAAGTCAAATAATGGACCTTTTACACATTTTTGGTTTTATCATCAGAGAAGTCATCATAGTTGGGTTAGCATGGAAGAGTGGGAGAGAACCACAAATATATTTTTTGCAATCCCATTTGCTCAAATAACAAAAGAAAAACTCCATGATAGTGTTTTCACAAGTTTTTTTAAAAAAAGAAACCAATTGAGAGAGGCTGATAACGGCGGTCAGAAGAGAGAACAATGTCAAATTTACCATCCTTCCCATAGACGCTACATTAGAAACACCCTCGCAACACCCATTATATGTATAAGAATCCATTATATGTGAGAGAGTCAAAGGTAATATCATTGCCTTCATATTAGTCAATGTTAGAAGAACTCAGCTTAACCTGACAGTTTCCAAGCTTAAGGAGTGACTAAGCTTGATCTATATTAAATTTGCTTTTGAAACCAAAATCAATGAGTCAGACTAACTGGACAAGCCTGGCTTGTTTGGTAAACTTGTTTTTTGAAACAGGCCTCTGCAGTAATGAATGATGTATTAGCACAAGTAAAGTCAGTGTCAGTGTTGAGTTCATGTGGTCTATAAGGTCATTTTCACAGAGAGAGTGACTCACAAGCTTTCCTCGAATGCCACCTCCTGTGTGTCCACAACCTGTCTCTCTTCCAAAGGGTCTTCAATAACACTATAAAAAAAGATAAATTGTTTCAGCTGGACATTTAAGACATTAAATAAACTGTAAATTCTGATAGATCAAATTAAATGAGAGAATCAGCTATTAGAAAACAACATAAAAATGAAAACTGAAGACACACCTGTGGTCTTGAATGTCTGGAAGCACCTGCTGCTGAAGTTCAGAGAGTGGCCCTTGAATGTCCTCCTGCTGAATTCCTAAATGAACCCAAACAAAGTCCTTTTTAACTGAAGCTCCATCACACTACTATTGGTTTGTATATGGTTTCTGTTCAAAAACAGCACTGAAACTCACCTATATTAATCGTAATGTGACTTTTCAGTCGCTCTGTGTCCTGAAACGACCCATCCATCTTATAATTAAGAGAGGGAAAAAGTTAATATACTCTATTCATGTCACTGGCTATATGTGAACTACAATCCCAGTTTAGCAAAAGCGATGTTATTTCAGTATATTATATCTGATTATATTTTTTATGTAGCTTTTATTTCATTTTGTTTTAATTTTTGTTTATGTTTTAGTAGTTTTGTTATGTATTTTTGTCTTTTTTTTATTTTTTATTTTTTTTGTCTTTTCAGTTCCCCATCCCTTTTATATTGCCACTCATTGTACAGAAAATGCTAATTCTGTCAACAATTGATCAATTTCAGCTGCAGCTTCAGCATCTATTTGTAGCGTAGTGGGCGGGACACATCAGATTCCATAGAGTATTTGATCGGACAGAAAGTTTGATGAGAAGCAGACGTTTTTATCCAAAGCGACTCACAAACGGGGACAATAGAAGTAATCAAAATCAGCAAAAGAGCAATGGTATGCAAGTGCTATGACAAGTTTATTATTTTATTTAAAATAACTGTTATTATATATTATTATTTAAAATAAATGTTTACAGCAAAAATATGTAATTTATAATTTTCCATTTAGTTTTAATCTAAATGATGCATGTACTAATGGAGCGGACAGCATTAAAGATCATGTAGATCTCCCCTTCACTCTCTCTCTCTTGCCCTCTCTCTCCTTACTGTAATTTAATTTTAGTTACTTGTGCATCGTTTGACTTCCTTGATTTGACATATCCGAGCGGTCTAAAAACTTGCCTCGCAGACATGAGATGACAGATTATATACTGTATACATTATGTTATCCGTAAAGATGCACTTCTCATTAAAGAGAATTAAAATGTAAAAATAAGGAGAAACCCAAAACAGGCCCGATGCCCAGAGTATTTTTTTTTCGTTCATTTGTTTGTTTTTTGGTTCGCTGAGCCAAGATTGTCTTTGCATGCAGTAGCAAATAGCCTATGATGGCATTTTAGTCCCACGTTGAAAAATAAATAAGATTAATGATATAATTTAAGAGAAATCTTAAAATTATGACAATAACATCATGTTATATTGCATGAAGTTAATGTGGAAATTCCACCTACTCCACCAAAAAAAGTCTTTGGCATCCAACCTGTCATCCTTCACGTTTAACATAAAAAACAACAATAAAAATGTTCTAAAGGTTGAAGTAGGCTCCAGCTTCACTGTAAAAAAAAAAATTAACAAAAAGATTAAAAAAAGATTATCTTACTTAGTGTTTGTGTTTCTAGTCAAAATGTCTTAAAATTCTTATATCAAGATGCATTTACTAGATAAACAAAATAACATTAGCTATTTAGTCTTGTTTTAAGTAAAATGAACTTAATTTAGTTTTCCCCCCCTGGAAACAAGTACAATTATCTGCCAGTGGGGTGAGTAAAATATTCTTAAAACAAGGGTATTTTACTTACTCCATTGGCAGATAATTTTACTAATTTCAAGCTAAATGAACTTAATTAGTTTTATACCCCTGGAAACAAGACTAAATATCTAATGTTGTTTTGCTTATCTAGTAAATGCATCTTAATGTAAGAATTTTTTGATATTTTGACTTGAAACAAGACTTCTTTACTCACTGTTTTGCTATACTTCTTGTGTACTGACTCTAAAATGTAACTAAAATTAACAGCCAATCAGAGTTCTCTCACTGATGCAAATTCTATATGATTAATAGAGCCAGTTGTGCAGAACACACCAGAAAACAAGTCTTCCGACGCACAAATCGCCAGCTTGGCGTGTTACATAATAAAACAGAAATAACCGAGTCACTGTTATCACAGCGGGGAGGGGGAGTGTTTTTGGGTTCACCTACAGCAGATGGAGGAGGGTGTGGGCCCTTGTGTCGTGGCAGCGGCTGAAGAGTTGTCACATAAGGACGTGGAGTGCAAGCTGGGCCCACATGCCGTGGTGGTCGTTTTTTGTTTGATTTCTTGGAGCTTGCAGCAATAGAGTGGGAGAGTTTGGTTCCACCATGCACCAGTTCCTCCATTTTGTCTGAACTCGCTTTTGTCTGGCTTGCGTGGCTGTTTTCCAGAAAGTTGTCTTTGGTGTTCACTCTGCGAGGATTTCTAATATGTCGCAGTCTGTCTGTGATGCTCTGTGGGCAGGGGTCAGTTGGGATCGTGTCCTTGAGCAGTGGTTGTTGTGGCTGTATGGTGGAAATAAATAAACAAAAAGGACTGAGATTTTTAATTAACAATTTAACCAATTGTTCTTGGTTCTTTAATAATTTAACCTAGTTTTATTATTATTTTTTTAATGATAAATGTGCCCTATGAAATGTAGATTTGTTTTTCTTGATCAACTAAATCTGCAAAAGTTGTGTCCTTTAAAATCTAAATGAAGTAAGATTTTTAACATTTCTTTCATTTCTTGTCACAGTTATGCACAACTAAAGGTTGCATTTTGAGCAGGATTATGTGAAATATATAATATAATATTAATACAAAAGTATAATTGAAAATTACGGAAAATATGTCATTGATGAATACTTTAATGGATTAGCTGTTGGCTTATTGATATTGGCCTTTTTGAACACTTGAGCTTAACTGAGACTTGAAAGATTGTAGATAGACTTTTACTCAAGTGATATTGGAATTTGTGACCTGCTACTTGTAATGGAGTAATTTTTACTGAAATGTATCTGTGGTTATTCAAGTATGGTTTTCAGGTACTTTTTATACCTGTGGTGAAATGACTCTCAAGCAGCTGTGGACATGAAGTTCATGTGTTAATTTCCTCATATACTGAGATGATACTGTATATAAATGAATAAGTAAATAAATAAGTAAATATTTGCCCTTTAATATTTACAGGCACTAATCCATATTATGATCTAATTAAGTGTTCAACAGTACTTTTGATTTATTCATCCAAATTTTCATTTCGCATAATAGTTACAGTAAACTAAATTTTTATGACTGCATTCCACCTACTCCACCAGAAAAAGTCTTTGGCATCCAACCTGTCATCCTTCACATTTAACATAAAAAACAACAATAAAAATGTTCTAAAGGTTGAAGTAGGCTCCAGCTTCACTGTAAAAAAAAAGGATTATCTTACTTAGTGTTTGTGTTTCTAGTCAAAATGTCTAAAAATTCTTATATCAAGATGCATTTACTAGATAAGCAAAACATTAGCTATTTAGTCTCTTTTTAAGCAAAATGAACTTAATTTAGTTTTTCCCCCCTGGAAACAAGTAAAATTATCTGCCAGTGGGGTGAGTAAAATATTCTTAAAACCAGAGTATTTTACTTACCTCTTTGGCAGATAATTTTACTAATTTCAAGCTAAATGAACTTAATTAGTTTTATACCCCTGGAAACAAGACTAAATATCTAATGTTGTTTTGCTTATCTAGTAAATGCATCTTAATTTAAGAATTTTTAGATATTTTGACTAGAAACAAGACTTCTTTGCTCACTGTTTTGCTATACTTTTTGTGCACTGACTCTAAAATGTAACTAAAATGAACAGCCAATCAGAGTTCTCTCACTGATGCAAATTCTATATGATTAATAGAGCCAGTTGTGCAGAACACACCAGAAAACCAAGTCTTCCGACGCACAAATCGCCAGCTTGGCGTGTTACATAATAAAACAGAAATAACCGAGTCACTGTTATCACAGTGGGGAGTGGGAGTGTTTTTGGGTTCACCTACAGCAGATGGAGGAGGGTGTGGGCCCTTGTGTCGTGGCAGCGGCTGAAGAGTTGTCACATAAGGACGTGGAGTGCAAGCTGGGCCCACATGCCGTGGTGGTCGTTTTTTGTTTGATTTCTTGGAGCTTGCAGTAATAGAGTGGGAGAGTTTGGGTCCACCATGCACCAGTTCCTCCATTTTGTCTGAACTCGCTTTTGTCTGGCTTGCGTGGCTGTTTTTCAGAAAGTTGTCTTTGGTGTTCACTCTGCGAGGATTTCTAATACGTCGCAGTCTGTCTGTGATGCTCTGTGGGCAGGGGTCAGTTGGGATTGTGTCCTTGAGCAGTGGTTGTTGTGGCTGTATGGTGGAAATAAATAGTCAAAAAGGATTGAGATTTTTAATTAACAATTTAACCAATTGTTCTTGGTTCTTTAATAATTTAACCTAGTTTTATTATTATTTTTTTAATGATAAATGTGCCCTATGAAATGTAGATTTGTTTTTCTTGATCAACTAAATCTGCAAAAGTTGTATCCTTTAAAATCTAAATGAAGTAAGATTTTTAACATTTCTTTCATTTCTTGTCACAGTTATGCACAACTAAAGGTTGCATTTTGAGCAGGATTATGTGAAATATATAATACAATATTAATACAAAAGTATAATTGAAAATTATGGAAAATATGTCATTGATGAATACTTTAATGGATTAGATGTTGGCTTATTGATATTGGCCTTTTTGAACACTTGAGCTTAACTGAGACTTGAAAGATTGTAGATAGACTTTTACTCAAGTGATATTGGAATTTGTGACCTGCAACTTGTAATGGAGTAATTTTTACTGAAATGTATCTGTGGTTACTCAAGTATGGTTTTCAGGTACTTTTTATACCTGTGGTGAAATGACTCTCAAGCAGCTGTGGACATGAAGTTCATGTGTTAATTTCCTCATATACTGAGATGATACTGTATATAAATGAATAAGTAAATAAATAAGTAAATATTTGCCCTTTAATATTTACAGGCACTAATCCATATTATGATCTAATTAAGTGTTCAACAGTACTTTTGATTTATTCATCCAAATTTTCATTTCGCATAATAGTTACAGTAAACTAAATTTTTATGACTGCATTCCACCTACTCCACCAGAAAAAGTCTTTGGCATCCAACCTGTCATCCTTCACATTTAACATAAAAAACAACAATAAAAATGTTCTAAAGGTTGAAGTAGGCTCCAGCTTCACTGTAAAAAAAAAGGATTATCTTACTTAGTGTTTATGTTTCTAGTCAAAATGTCTAAAAATTCTTATATCAAGATGCATTTACTAGATAAGCAAAACAACATTAGCTATTTAGTCTTGTTTTAAGCACAATTAACTTAATTTAGTTTTTCCCCCCTGGAAACAAGTAAAATTATCTGCCAGTGGGGTGAGTAAAATATTCTTAAAACAAGACTATTTTACTTACCTCTTTGGCAGATAATTTTACTAATTTCAAGCTAAATGAACTTAATTAGTTTTATACCCCTGGAAACAAGACTAAATATCTAATGTTGTTTTGCTTATCTAGTAAATGCATCTTAATTTAAGAATTTTTAGATATTTTGACTAGAAACAAGACTTCTTTGCTCACTGTTTTGCTATACTTCTTGTGCACTGACTCTAAAATGTAACTAAAATTAACGGCCAATCAGAGTTCTCTTACTGATGCAAATTCTATATGATTAATAGAGCCAGTTGTGCAGAACACACCAGAAAACCAAGTCTTCTGATGCACAAATCGCCAGCTTGGCGTGTTACATTATAAAACAGAAATAACCGAGTCACTGTTATCACAGCGGGGAGGGGGAGTGTTTTTGGGTTCACCTACAGCAGATGGAGGAGGGTGTGGGCCCTTGTGTCGTGGCAGCGGCTGAAGAGTTATCACATAAGGACTTGGAGTGCAAGTTGGGCCCACATGCTGTGGTGGTCGTTTTTTGTTTTTTTTGTTTGATTTCTTGGAGCTTGCAGTAATAGAGTGGGAGAGTTTGGGTCCACCATGCACCAGTTCCTCCATTTTGTCTGAGCTCGCTTTTGTCTGGCTTGCTTGGCTGTTTTCCAGAAAGTTGTCTTTGGTGTTCACTCTTGGAGGATTTCTAATATGTCGCAGTCTGTCTGTGATGCTCTGTGGGCAGGGGTCAGTTGGGATCGTGTCCTTGAGCAGTGGTTGTTGTGGCTGTATGGTGGAAATAAATAGTCAAAAAGGTTTTAGATTCTTAATTAACAATTAGCCAATTGTTCTTGGTTCTTTAATAATTTAACCTAGTTTTATTATTATTTTTTTAATGATAAATGTGCCCTATGAAATGTAGATTTGTTTTTCTTGATCAACTAAATCTGCAAAAGTTGTATCCTTTAAAATCTAAATGAAGTAAGATTTTTAACATTTCTTTCATTTCTTGTCACAGTTATGCACAACTAAAGGTTGCATTTTGAGCAGGATTATGTGAAATATATAATACAATATTAATACAAAAGTATAATTGAAAATTATGGAAAATATGTCATTGATGAATACTTTAATGGATTAGATGTTGGCTTATTGATATTGGCCTTTTTGAACACTTGAGCTTAACTGAGACTTGAAAGATTGTAGATAGACTTTTACTCAAGTGATATTGGAATTTGTGACCTGCAACTTGTAATGGAGTAATTTTTACTGAAATGTATCTGTGGTTACTCAAGTATGGTTTTCAGGTACTTTTTATACCTGTGGTGAAATGACTCTCAAGCAGCTGTGGACATGAAGTTCATGTGTTAATTTCCTCATATACTGAGATGATACTGTATATAAATGAATAAGTAAATAAATAAGTAAATATTTGCCCTTTAATATTTACAGGCACTAATCCATATTATGATCTAATTAAGTGTTCAACAGTACTTTTGATTTATTCATCCAAATTTTCATTTCGCATAATAGTTACAGTAAACTAAATTTTTATGACTGCATTCCACCTACTCCACCAGAAAAAGTCTTTGGCATCCAACCTGTCATCCTTCACATTTAACATAAAAAACAACAATAAAAATGTTCTAAAGGTTGAAGTAGGCTCCAGCTTCACTGTAAAAAAAAAGGATTATCTTACTTAGTGTTTATGTTTCTAGTCAAAATGTCTAAAAATTCTTATATCAAGATGCATTTACTAGATAAGCAAAACAACATTAGCTATTTAGTCTTGTTTTAAGCACAATTAACTTAATTTAGTTTTTCCCCCCTGGAAACAAGTAAAATTATCTGCCAGTGGGGTGAGTAAAATATTCTTAAAACAAGACTATTTTACTTACCTCTTTGGCAGATAATTTTACTAATTTCAAGCTAAATGAACTTAATTAGTTTTATACCCCTGGAAACAAGACTAAATATCTAATGTTGTTTTGCTTATCTAGTAAATGCATCTTAATTTAAGAATTTTTAGATATTTTGACTAGAAACAAGACTTCTTTGCTCACTGTTTTGCTATACTTCTTGTGCACTGACTCTAAAATGTAACTAAAATTAACGGCCAATCAGAGTTCTCTTACTGATGCAAATTCTATATGATTAATAGAGCCAGTTGTGCAGAACACACCAGAAAACCAAGTCTTCCGACGCACAAATCGCCAGCTTGGCGTGTTACATTATAAAACAGAAATAACCGAGTCACTGTTATCACAGCGGGGAGGGGGAGTGTTTTTGGGTTCACCTACAGCAGATGGAGGAGGGTGTGGGCCCTTGTGTCGTGGCAGCGGCTGAAGAGTTATCACATAAGGACTTGGAGTGCAAGTTGGGCCCACATGCCGTGGTGGTCGTTTTTTGTTTGATTTCTTGGAGCTTGCAGTAATAGAGTGGGAGAGTTTGGGTCCACCATGCACCAGTTCCTCCATTTTGTCTGAGCTCGCTTTTGTCTGGCTTGCTTGGCTGTTTTCCAGAAAGTTGTCTTTGGTGTTCACTCTTGGAGGATTTCTAATATGTCGCAGTCTGTCTGTGATGCTCTGTGGGCAGGGGTCAGTTGGGATCGTGTCCTTGAGCAGTGGTTGTTGTGGCTGTATGGTGGAAATAAATAGTCAAAAAGGTTTTAGATTCTTAATTAACAATTAGCCAATTGTTCTTGGTTCTTTAATAATTTAACCTAGTTTTATTATTATTTTTTTAATGATAAATGTGCCCTATGAAATGTAGATTTGTTTTTCTTGATCAACTAAATCTGCAAAAGTTGTATCCTTTAAAATCTAAATGAAGTAAGATTTTTAACATTTCTTTCATTTCTTGTCACAGTTATGCACAACTAAAGGTTGCATTTTGAGCAGGATTATGTGAAATATATAATACAATATTAATACAAAAGTATAATTGAAAATTATGGAAAATATGTCATTGATGAATACTTTAATGGATTAGATGTTGGCTTATTGATATTGGCCTTTTTGAACACTTGAGCTTAACTGAGACTTGAAAGATTGTAGATAGACTTTTACTCAAGTGATATTGGAATTTGTGACCTGCAACTTGTAATGGAGTAATTTTTACTGAAATGTATCTGTGGTTATTCAAGTATGGTTTTCAGGTACTTTTTATACCTGTGGTGAAATGACTCTCAAGCAGCTGTGGACATGAAGTTCATGTGTTAATTTCCTCATATACTGAGATGATACTGTATATAAATGAATAAGTAAATAAATAAGTAAATATTTGCCCTTTAATATTTACAGGCACTAATCCATATTATGATCTAATTAAGTGTTCAACAGTACTTTTGATTTATTCATCCAAATTTTCATTTCGCATAATAGTTACAGTAAACTAAATTTTTATGACTGCATTCCACCTACTCCACCAGAAAAAGTCTTTGGCATCCAACCTGTCATCCTTCACATTTAACATAAAAAACAACAATAAAAATGTTCTAAAGGTTGAAGTAGGCTCCAGCTTCACTGTAAAAAAAGGATTATCTTACTTAGTGTTTGTGTTTCTAGTCAAAATGTCTAAAAATTATTAAATCAAGATGCATTTACTAGATAAGCAAAATAACAAGCTATTTAGTCTTGTTTTAAGCAAAATGAACTTAATTTAGTTTTCCCCCCTGGAAACAAGTAAAATTATCTGCCACTGGGGTGAGTAAAATATTCTTAAAACAAGAGTATTTTACTTACCCCACTGGCAGATAATTTTATAAATTTTAAGCTAAATGAACTTAATTAGTTTTATACCCCTGGAAACAAGACTAAATATCTAATGTTGTTTTACTTATCTAGTAAATGCATCTTAATTTAAGAATTTTTAGATATTTTGACTAGAAACAAGACAAAAATGCCTGTTTTTGCAGTGTTGGTTTACTAAATGATTTTGGAGAACAATTAAACAATGTTGTCAGTTATTTTGTTGGCTTTTCTGAGGTTAAATGTTATGTTACAACTATTATGACTATTCACAAGATGTTTTATTGATGTTTTTTAAAACCCTGATCAATTTCATGAGACATTCATTTTTATTAAATTGTTCTGATTGTTTTTTTCAACATGCTTTCTGATATTAGTTCATGTTTAATTTGTGCTGTAAACATTACAAAGGAAAATATAATTGATTAGTTGAACAAACTGAAAGGACTACAGCTGTCTGTCAGCTAGAACGTATGTTCTGCGCCTGCTCGTAACGGACATAACTGTCTGTCTCTGCAGATATTTTGGTCTACATTTATCATTCAAAAAGGAAATTGGCACTGAAGGCTGCAAATGCACAAACCGTGCATTCCGAACAATCAGACAAGATAAGGTAAAATTAGAACAGCCTTCTGTGTGTACCGTCTTGACTTCTTTGCTCACTGTTTTGCTATACTTCTTGTGCACTGACTCTAAAATGTAACTAAAATTAACAGCCAATCAGAGTTCTCTCACTGATGCAAATTCTATATGATTAATAGAGCCAGTTGTGCAGAACACACCAGAAAACCAAGTCTTCCGACGCACAAATCGCCAGCTTGGCGTGTTACATTATAAAACAGAAATAACCGAGTCACTGTTATCACAGCGGGGAGTGGGAGTGTTTTTGGATTCACCTACAGCAGATGGAGGAGGGTGTGGGCCCTTGTGTTGTGCCAGCGGCTGAAGAGTTGTCACATAAGGACGTGGAGTGCAAGTTGGGTATACATGCTGTGATGGTCGTTTTTTGGTTGATATCTTGGAGCTTGCAGCAATAGAGTGGGAGAGTTTGGGTCCACCATGCACCAGTTCCTCCATTTCATCTGAGCTCGCTTTTGTCTGGCTTGCGTGGCTGTTTTCCAGAAAGTTGTCTTTGGTGTTCACTCTGCGAGGATTTCTAATATGTTGCACTCTGTCTGTGATGCTCTGTGGGCAGGGTTCAGTTGGGATTGTGTCCTTGAGTAGTGGTTGTTGTGGCTGTATGGTGGAAATAAATAATCAAAAAGGTTTGAGATTTTTAATTAACAATTTAACTAATTGTTCTTGGTTTTGCTCTAGTTTTATTATAATTTTTTAATGATAAATGTGCCCTATGAAATGTAGATTTGTTTTTCTTGATCAACTAAATCTGCAAAAGTTGTGTCCTTTAAAATCTAAATAAAGTAATTTTTTAAAAATTTTTTCATTTCTTGTCACAGTTATGCACAACGTCTAGGTTACATAAGGGTTACATACGTAACCCTCGTTCCCTGAAGGAGGGAACGGAGACATTACATATGGGAACTCGCTTGAGTGACCAATCACCTCTGAGCTTTATAGAAAAGGCCAATGAAAATTGGCGAGTGGAATTTGCATGCAACGCCACTCCCTCGTACATACGGGTATATAAATTGGCGGCGTGCATCCACTCATTCAGGTTTTTGTTGAGGAGCCGAGCCGCAGCCCGGCGTCAGCGTGACCTAGGGTTGTGGCAAGGGGATGTAACGTCTCCGTTCCCTCCTTCAGGGAACAAGAGTTACGTACGTAACCTAGACGTTCCCCTTCAGTTCTTTCACTACGACGTCACATATGGGAACAGACCCATGGAAAAGGCCACAACCCTAAGGCCGCATTACGCAAGAGACCAAATGCTGACAGGCGGACGTGTCAGACAGTGGAGTCAATACGTAACCTTCCCAACATCCTGGGGGCCAATAAGGGGGCCCCACAGGGGTGCCAGTTGTACTGAAGCATGGGTTGGGGGGGCGGAGCACATGTGGTTTAGGCATGTGAAATAAAGAAATTGAATATATCTATTTTGGTTATAGATATATGAGGGGAAACACAGTCTTGTGGCTGACTGTGGAAAAAAACTGAGACATGCTGCCACAACCTTCTGGGCGAAGGAGACCCAGTCGGAGCACAGTTGCGGACTACTCCGCATCTAGTCCTGACTGCAGGGCATGGAGGACCCAGGGTTCACCGGAGGGAACATTCTGGGAAAAATAGCGCACAGATCCCGTGGGAATGGCGCAACAAGCCGACACCTGCCGGCCTCCCGCAGACTACCTGATGTTTACCTTAACACACGGGAGGACACGGGCTCGACGCGGAGATTATAAAATCTCGCGAAGATGTTAGGTGTCGCCCAGCCCGCAGCTCTGCAGATGTCTGCTAGCGAGGCGCGGTGCGCCAGCGCATAGGAGGAGGCAACACTCCGGGTGGAGTGAGCTCGAACTCCTAGGGGGCACGGCTCCCCCTTGGCCTTCATACGCCAGGGAGATGGCATCTACCACCCAATGGGCCAACCTCTGCTTGCAGACAGCATTTCCTTTCTGTTGTTCTCCAAAGCAAATAAAAAGCTGCTCAGAGCGTCTGAATCTCCGGGTGCGGTCCACGTAAATTCGCAAAGCTCGAACGGGACATAGCAACGCTAAGGCCGGGTCTGCCTCCTCCTGGGCCAGCGCTTGCAGGTTCACCACCTGATCCCAAAAGGGAGTGGTGGGATCCTTGGGCACATAGCCGGGCCAACATGAGAATCAGCCGGCCTGAACTCCAGGCACGCTTCATTGACGGAGAAGGCTTGTAGGTCCCCAACCCTCTTGATGGAGGCGAGCACGGTCAGGAGTGCCGTCTTAAGCGACAGAAATTTAAGCTTGACTGAAACCAGCGGCTCGAAGGGGGGTCCCCGTAGGCCCTGAAGGGCGACGGAGAGATCCCAAGAGGGTACGAGGTGCGGTCTAGGGGGATTAACCGTTCTCGCACCTCTGAGGAACCTCATGACCAGTTGATGCTTCCCAATGGATGCTCCATCGACTGCATCGTGATACGCAGCAATGGCAGCGACATACACTTTGAGAGTTGAAGGGGACAGCCTGCGCTCCAACTTCTCTTGCAGAAAGGAAAGCACCATTGCAATCGGGAATCTCTGTGGGTCCTCACCACGAGAGGCACACCAGTCAACGAAGAGACCCCACCTCAGTGCGTAGGCCTGCCTCGTGGACGGAGCTCTAGACTGAGTGATAGTTTCTATCACGGCCTGTGGAAGGCCGGAGAGGTCTATCATGTCCCGTCCAGAAGCCACACGTGTAGGTTCCAGAGATCGGGACGCGGGTACCAGATTGTGCCCATCCCCTGAGAAAGAAGGTCCTTCCTCAGGGGGATCTTCCAGGGAGGGGCTGCCGCGAGGAGCGTGAGGTCGACAACCAGGTCCGGGTGGGCCGGTACGGCGCAACCAGCAGAACCTGCTCCCCGTTCTCCCTGATCTTGCACAGGGTCTGTGCAAGGAGGCTCACTGGGGGAAAGGCGTACTTGGGCCCCGGGGGCCAGCTGTGTGCCAGTCGTCCCTGCCGAGGGGAGCCTCGTTGAGGGAGTAATAGAGCTGGCAATGGGAGGACTCTGGGGAGGCAAACAGATCTATCTGGGCCTCACCGAATCGACTCCAAATCAGCTGGACTGTCTGGGGGTGGAGTCGCCATTCTCCAGGATGGGTGGGCTGCCGTGAAAGCTGATCGAGTGCACGGTCGAGCTCTCCTGGTATGTGAACGGCGCTCAGCGATTTCAGCCGCGTCTGACTCCACAGGAGCAGATGGCGGGCGAGTTGCGACATACAACGGGAGCGTAGACCACCCTGACGGTTGATGTACGCTACGGTCGCAGTGTTGTCTGTACGGACAAGCACATGCTTGTGGCGGAGCATCGGAAGAAAGCGACGCAGCACAAGAAGCACAGCTAGCAACTCCAGGCAGTTGATGTGCCAAAGCAGTCGAGGTCCTGTCCAGGAGCCCGAGGCTGCTTGCCCGTTGCATACGGCACCCCAACCCGTGGTGGAGGCATCCGTGTGGACCACAACATGCCTGGACACCTGTCCTAAGGGGACTCCGGCCCGTAGGAAAGCAGGGTCTGACCACGGGGTGAATAGGCGGCGACACTGCGGGGAAACGCCAATCCGGAGTGAGCCACAGTGCCATGCCCATCTTGGGACTCGATCGTGTAGCCAGCACTGAAGCGGTCTCATATGGCTTCGGCTGCCATATGCCCCAGGAGCCTCTGAAAAGTTTTGAGAGTGACCGCTGTCTTGTGTCTGAATAGTTTCAGACAGTTCAGCACCGACTGCATGCGCTCGTTGGTGAGGCAGGCTGTCATGTTGACCGAGTCCAGCTCCAAGCCGAGAAAAGAGATCCTCTGCACTGGGGAGAGTTTGCTCTTCTCTCGGTTGACACAAAGGCCCAGATGGCTGAGGTGTCGGAGCACCAGGTCCCTGTGTTCGCACAACAGATCTCGCGAGTGAGCTATGATGAGCCAGTCGTCGAGATAGTTGAGAATGCGGACGCCCTTCCGCCATAGGGGGGTCAGGACGCCCTCCGCGACCTTCGTGAAGACGCGGGGAGACAGGGACAGGCCAAATGGGAGTACCTTGTACTGATACGCTCGACCCTCGAAGGGAAACCATAGAAAGAGTCTGTGTCGAGGCAACATCGAGACGTGAAAGTAGGCATCCTTCAGGTCGATGGCTGCAAACCAATCCTGGTGTTGAATGCAAGAAAGAATGCGTTTCGAAGTGAGCATTTTGAACGGCAGCCTGAGGAGGGACCGATTCAAAACTCGAAGATCCAGGATAGGTCGTAACCCACCGCTCTTCTTGGGCACGATGAAGTAGGGACTGTAGAACCCCGACTTCATCTTGGCTGGAGGGACAGGCTTGATTGCGTCCTTCGCCAGCAAGACTGCAATCTCCCCACGCAAGACAGAGGCATCTGTGTCCGAGCGGACAAAAGTGAAGAGGACGCCCCTGACCTTGGGCGGACGCCTGGCGAACTAAATTGCATAGCTGAGACGTACCGTCCGGATCAACCACCGGGAAGGGCTGGGGAGTTCTAGCCAGGCCCCCAGTCTGACCGCAAGTGGGATCAGTGGAGCATTGACCGACGTGACCGTGGTGGGGCAGCCTGCGGGAAGGGGAAGGGGACTGATCCCAGAAGGATGAACGTCCTGGAGAAAAGTCTGGCCTGACTGGGCAGCGCTTACCTTCTTCCCAGGTTCCCGCTCTGGCGAATGTGGGCTCCGGGTCCGAACCCAAGGAGGCATAGCATCGCTCAGGAACAGATCCCGGGGCACTAGACCCAGAGATGTGGAAAATTGCTCTTTCTGTGAGTGGGTGGGTACCGTCGACCCGGTCGACGGCGGTTGAACACACAGAAGGTCCCGGCCCTCCCCCGGGAGTGGGGGCACAGATGTTGTTGTCCCCTGAAGAGCAGCTTCCACCATCTCTGGGCTGCCCGTGTCAGGGACGCTTCGCAGACCTGCGGGTTTTTGTAGCTGATGCCTGAGCAGCGGGCGGCGCCACTGTCCTGCGACGGCCTCGACGTCTGGATGCGAGGGCCGCATCGTGGGCTTCAGCTGGAGACGGAGCAGGTTTGGGAGCCGCAGGGGGGCGCCCTTGGCGACGAGCAGGCTGGGGCTGGGCACCCGGGGACTTCCTGGTAGTCTCTCGACAGGGCAGGATGTGTTTTATAGCCTCAGTCTGCTTCTGGACTGCTGAGAACTGCTGGGCAAAGTCCTCGACAGTGTCGCCGAAGAGGCCGGCCTGGGAGATGGGAGCGTCGAGAAAGCGTGCTTTGTCGACATCTGCCATCTGCGCCAGGTTCAGCCAGAGGTGGCGCTCATGGACCACAAGTGTGGACATCACCTGACCAAGGGACTGCGCCGTGACTTTGGTCGCCCAGAGAGCGAAGTCAGTCGCCGCACACAGCTCCTGCATAACCGCTTGGTCAGGACTACCCTTGTGCAGTTCTTTCAATGCCTTGGCCTGGTAGACCTGCAGGGTGGCCATGGCATGCAGGGCAGTGGTGGCCTGGCCTGCAGTGCAGTAGGCCCTGCCAGCAAGAGCTGACGAAAGCCTACAGGCCTTGGACGGGAGGCGCGGATGGCCCCGCCAGGTGGCCACGTCTTGTGGGCATAAATGCACCGCAACTGCACGCTCAACCTGAGGGACCCCTGCGTAACCCTTGGCTGCCCCGCCATCAAGGGTAGCGAGGGGTGAGGAGACAGTGCGCGAACGAGCCGAGTAGGGGGCCCGCCACGCCCTGATCAACTCGTCATGAACCTCCAGGAAGAATGGCACTGGGGGCGAGCACAGCGGTGCCGCAGACCCCATCCCCAGGAACCAATCATTCAGCCTTGAGGGATTGGGCGGAGGCACCTTAGGCACCTCCAGCCCGATCCCCTTGGCAGCCCGGAGGAGCATAGCCGACAGCTCGGCGTCTGCCTCGGACGGGGCAGCGACCGCGGAGGGGCGCCGTCCAGCCGAAACTTCCCCTTATCCGCCAACTGTTTCCCCTCTGATGCTGAGATAGACATCTTATCCTCCTGGGGAGCTCCAAAAGAGACGCTGGGCCCGCTTTTGGGGGAGCGGTCTGTTTGGGCATCACCACGGGACTACGCGGTGGAGCAGAAGCGGGGTTTTGCCTGGCGAAACGTTCCGCACCGTCACCTGGAGGTCCCCCAAGTGCCTCGCCGTAGCAGCCGTAAAGCCTTTACGGCTCGACGAACTGCCACGGGAAGACGACGAGGGGAGCCGTCTCGCGAACGAGAGGAGGGACCTCAATGCAGCCATGGACATGCGGTCGCAATAAACACATGAACCATCCACGAATGCCGCCTCGGCATGCTCTAAACCCAGGTACGAGAGACAGCGATTGTGACCGTCAGTAGAGATAAGGAAACTACTGCACCCAGAAATGCACGGTCGGAAAGACATACCGGGAAAATGCCTCTCAACGACCGTAAGGAAAATTGCTCTTTTAGATCCCGGTTCGCCCAGGGAGGACGCAGCACAATCTGTGCGGTCGAGAAACTCGCTGGCATGCGAGGAAGCCGGCTCGTTCCTTGTATGCAGCCGGCTCGCAGGATCTTGAGGCTGGAGAGAGCGTAACTGCAGGAGTTCTGTGTTTTTCAGTGAAGATCAAAGCAGCTCGTAGCGGTGAGGCTCCAAAGCGAAAAGCTGAATGAGTGGATGCACGCCGCCATCTTATATACCCGTATGTACGGGGGAGTGGCGTTGCATGCAAATTCCACTCGCCAATTTTCATTGGCCTTTTCTATAAAGCTCAGAGGTGATTGCTCACTCAAGGGAGTTCCCATATGTAACGTCATAGTGAAATGACTGAAGGGGAACTAAAGGTTGCATTTTGAGCAAGATTATGTGAAATATATAAAACAATATTAATACAAAAGTATAATTTAAAATTATGGAAAATATGTAATTGATGAATACTTTAATGGATTAGATGTTGGTTTATTGATATTGGCCTTTTTGAACACTTAAGCTTAAATGAGACTTGAAAGATTGTAGATAGACTTTTACTGAAGTGATATTGGAATTTGTGACCTGCAACTTGTAATGGAGTAATTTTTACTGAAATGTATCTGTGGTTTTACTCAAGTATGGTTTTCAGGTACTTTTTATACCTGTGGTGAAATGACTCTCAAGCGGCTGTGGACATGAAATTCATGTGTTAATTTCCTCATATACTGAGATGATACTGTATATAAATGAGTAAGTAAATAAATAAGTAAATATTTGCCCTTTAAAATTTACAGGCACTAATCCATATTATGATTAGAGATGCAACGATTAACCGATTTCACTATTAACCGTGCTTTAATTTGTCACGGTTAATTAATCGTAAAGGCTTCTCAACACCGCGTTTCTGTTGCACAGGAACGAAACTGCTGCAACTAAACAAAGTTTTACCAACTGTGCGCTAGTTTAAAGTTCCGAGCTTATAAGAGACCGAGGCTAATACGCACGCACACTGGATTAACTATGGCTGAGGCACCAAACAGCGAAACTCTGTTTCCTCCGAAGAAGCGCCTGAAGTCGGCAGTTTGGGACAGAGTATGTGAGCGGAGTGGAGCGACAACAATTTCCCCTCCGCGCTCCGTGCATTTTATAACCGCTCCGCTCCAGCTCCGCTCCGGGTTCACCGTTTCCCACTCCTGCTCCACTCCTCGCTCACTGATACCAGAAACACCGCTCCGCCTTCGCTCCACATCTAAACTATATCAGTATATTTGAAATACCACAGTTCTGTCCATAACGTATATTAAAAGAAGAAAATAACAGAATTAAAACGAAGGTATAGTTTATAAGTGGCTTATTAGAACACTAGTGCGCAAACTTTTTTCCCCATGCCAAGCTAACATGGTTGTCAGTCAGCATTAAAAGGTATAATTGCTGCTTTTTGCAGTGCAAATGTTTGTTTTGAAATAATAATAATAATACATTTCGTCAGTTATTTTACGTACAGATCGCTGCATTTCTTATAGATTTCTTCTCAGTCGAAATCGGATATACAGATGAAGTACCACAGTAAGTTTACATTTGTTTGAATGCATTATTGAGAAAGCGATTGCGTGTGAATAAGTGTTGTACTTGTTTAAATCACGCTTTCACTTGAAAATATTCATTATCTTGAAAAAAGAAGCTAATTAACTGAAAACTATAACTTTCTGCTCATGTCCATTCGTTCTGATTTGAGTGATCCATCTCTATCAAGCTAGCTAAATAGGCTATGTTTAACATGTGAATTCTTGCTATATATGTAGTTATATTATGAGTCGTTGTCATGAATTGTACTCGTGATGGAGCGGTAGTGGAGCACTCTTGGAGCGAGTAAAAACCACACGCTCCGACCTTTAAAATTTCCGCTCCTCACTCCATTAAAAATCACACCGCTCCACTCCGCGCTCTGCTCACACTCCACTCCGATCACATACTCTGGTTTGGGATTATTTTGGGTATTTTAACTAAGTTAAATTCCGTGACAAATTACTTGAATGAAATACGTTGGTAGGGAATTAAATATTAATGAATCAACACTGTAGCGGTGAGAGTTGTGTGCGGCTTTCAGTGCAACGTAAACAAACTAAGTGTTTATTTGTGGAAGTGTTTATTTGTTATTAACGAAGTGGAATTATTACAAATTATTAAAATGATTATGTATGGATGAAAGCTGATGATAACAACAGTTCATTTAAGTTCATTTTAGTCTTTTATATTGTGTAATGCCAAGCCAGCAGAGGGAGCCCTCACCCTAGTACTGCCTGCATGCTCCCTCTGCTGCTTCTACTGTCACTTCCTGTTTGGGACTATTTATAGACTGACCATGTGCTCATGACTTCGAAGTATTGCCAGTTTCACCTGCCTTACCGAGCGGTTATATTACTCTGTTTGATTACCTGTTGCTGTCTTGCTTTGTTTGTGGATTATTGAGTTTACGGATTACCCCTGTCGGATTGTTTGCTAGTTTGGACTGACTTCATGGCATTTGACCCACTGCCTGTGTATTCACTTTGCTGCTTGGATTATGTTTACGTTTTTGGACTGCTGTTCCGGTTATTGACCCTCTGCCTGGTTTTACGTGTATGTTTGCTGCTGTTTCTAATAAACTTCTGTATCTGGATTCTAACGCCACCTCAGCGTCCACGTTACATATTGATAATGATAACATTAATATTATTATAAATTATAGAAATATAATTGTTAATGTAATTAAATACTGAAAGTTATATCTTATATCATTATTGCATTATCACTATTTATTATTTATTTATTTATTTATTATTTTATTATTGTATTATTACTTTGTGCTGTATTATTTGGTTACTGAGCAGCAATAAATAACACTTTAAAATATAAGGAGTTTTCATGTGATTTTCTTAACTAATAGTGTTTTGAAATGAATTAATGAATAATAATCGTGATAACCGTGAAACCGTGATTATTCCTCAGACTATAATCGTACAACCAAAATCTATAATCATTGCATCCCTAATTATGATCTGATTAAGTGTTCAACAGTACTTTTGATTTATTTATCCAAATTTTCATTTCGCATAATAGTTACAGCAAACTAAATTTTTATGACTGCATTCTGTGATTCTGTCCACATATTTTGCACTTCAGAAATCATAGGGCTCTACATCTATATATTCTAGCTTTCAAAATTCTTAAAACAATGGTGCACCTGCAACAGGTTGTTCCTGTGATTCTCTGAGCGGAGGTAATGCTTCCTGTGGGTGGAATAAGATAAGGAGGCAGGGTTTCGCCACCCAGTGCTGTCCAGTGATTGGGCAAGAGGTCAGGGAGTGGCTGGAGCAGGATAGACGCAACTGAAGGAGATGGGCCCTAAAGAGTCAATCCTGCATACATCCCAGCTATCAGGGGAAAAGCATAAGTCAGCAATGAAACCTTGAAAACTTCAAAAACAAGACCCCCAACTACAAAACAAGCATGTGATCATCTTTACCACTTACTAATGGGACACAGAAAAAACCATGAACCAATGACCTAAAAAGCAGACAGACAGGACAAATATGAGCTTAATTATTAAATTAGTATCACTAATGTTCCCCTTCAGGAACTCGAGCTGCGCCCGAAAGCACTAGGGGAACGCCTGCAGTGAGACCACGCTCTGAACACATGTAATCTGACCAATCGAAGGGTGAGACGTCACGGGCAGGATCGGAAGCCTGCTCTGCGATTACTTCCTCCTACGGAGCAGCCTCCTTGCTTCTCCTATTGCGCTCTGCGGAGGTCGGTGTGGAGAGCGTGGTTGAGAAGCCACTCCCTCAATCCCCCCAGTATAAGGAGCTATTGGAGGTGGTAACTCGTACGGTGGCCAAGCTCAAGATTGACTGGTCCTCCAAGGAGCAGGCTAAGCCACAGAAGAGCAAGTTGGATGAGCGCTTTCTGCGGAGCAAGTCACTACCTCCACGCCGGAGCCTTTCCTTCTTCCCTGAACTCCACACAGAAGTTTTGAGGTTGTGGGTAAGACCCTTTTCAGCCCGCTTGTTCATCCCCGCCTCAGATTACTATGGCAACGTGGCGAGGTTGGGCAAGTATGGCTACAAGACGATGCCCCAGGTGGAGCAGACTTTGGCCAGCTATCTGTCCCGCTTGTGTTGGTGCTTGTCGGCAAGGGGTACATGGCAGCAGGTCAGGCTGAAGCATGTCTTCACACCGTGTCTGTGTATATCCAAGCATATCAGGCTGACTTGCTGAAGGAGTTAGATGATGGCGAGGAGGTTGGCGTTTCTGAACTTCATCGGACTGCTGATTTGGCTCTCCGCACCACCAAGGAGACCACCCATGCCATTGGGTGGTCTATGGCAGCTCTGGTCGCGGTGGAGAGAAATCTCTGGTTGACCCTGTCTGATATGAAGAAGAAGGACATGGTCTTCCTCCTGGACGCCCCCGCTTACGCCTTCTGGTCTGGATGCTGGATGCCATGTACAGACGTAGCCGAGGCTTTGTCTGTACGCTTTTCCCCCGATCGCTCTGACCGCAAGCTTGACCCAGTTAACTGCCTGATTGGTACAGTGCTGGAGTACTTGCAGGCTCGCTTCTCCACAGGGTTAACCCACTCCACCTTGAAGGTTTATGTGGCGGCAATCTCGGCTTACAACGCCCCTCTTGGTGGCCTGTCAGTGGGTGTGTGGTGTACTGAGGCTGAGGCCTCCAGTACAACAACGTGTCCCTACGTGGGACCTTGTTGTGGTGCTTGAAGCTCTCTGTAAACCTCCATTGGAGCCTATAGAGGAGATTTCTGATCGGTTGCTCACCATCAAGACTACTCTGCTTCTAGCCTTTAACCTCCCTTAAGGATCTGCAGGCCCTTTTGGTGGCCCCTTCCTACCTTGACTTTGCCCCTGGACTGGCCAAAGCATTCCTTTACCCCCCGGGCGGGGTATGTTCAGAAGCTCCCTTCCGCTGCAAGCCCGTCGTATTTCGTACTCCAGGCGTTCTGTCTTCCTCCCTTCAGGGAGCCTGACCAGCAGAAGCTTAACTGTATGTGTCCAGTGCGAGCACTGGATGCATACGTCCACAGAGCTGCCCTGTGGCAAAGGGCGGACCAACTGCTAGTTTGGTCCCCCCAAAAGGGGTCTCCCTGTCTCTAAGCAGACCCTCAGCAGGTGGATCATTGATGCCATTTTTCTAGCTTACATGTCCTCTAATCTTCCTCCACCTCTGGGGGTCAAGGCTCATTGCACTCGAGGTATGGCCGATGGTCCACACCCCTCACCTTTGTTAGGTTTTACAACTTAGATCTCTGATCTTTTTCTGACTCCTCTGTTCTCCTGCCCTAGCTGCATCCTAGGCAGGGATTTGGACGCTGTGTCTCGAGCCATACTTCCGGCATCCCTGTGAATGCTCGCTTCATCCCCTGAATCTGACGCCGGCTCCATCGCACTTGCTTTTAAGCTTCCTGGTCACTTATGTTACCCGCCCCTGACATCTCACCCTTCAATTGGTCAGATTACACGTGTTCAGAGCATGGTCTCGCTGCCAGCGTTCCCCTAGCACTTTCGGACGCAGTGTCTCGTTCCCTCAGGGAACCAGGGTTACATACGTATCCTGGGATGTTTTACAATGCTATAGAATGCTAGAATATCTTAATGATTCTGTCTCCTTTTTGAACTTCAGCCTTAATCGCCGCTTTGCCTGTGAAGCCAAAGTATTATGATAATTTTTATGATCTGACAGGGTTAATCTAGACACATTACTGTTCAAAAGTTTGAGGTCAGTGAGATTTGAAAGAAATATCTTATGCTCACCCATGCTGCATTTATTGAAAAAAAATTGTACAAACGTAATTTATTAGATTGGCCGGTAAGCAATTAATGAACTGAAAGAAAAAAACAGTACAAAACCATGAAAAGACACTTAAATAATAATAATAAATATAGCTACAGGCAGCAATTACGGGGCCAAGCACTAGGCAAGCAAGCATTAGAGCAATTGAAGCAATGAGTAATTATAATCATTTTAAGACGATTTTAGTCAAAACAGGTGAAAAATCATAAAAACAAGCACAAGTAATGTGATTTAATGGATTATCACTTTTGACCAATAGGTGGTTATCAAATTGTTGTGGTGTGTTCAGTGTGAGGTGACAATGACACAGAAAGTTTGGTGATCGTTATGTCAAAGCATTGCAGAGATAAAGCCTCAGTCATTTTGGCATCATGGCTCAAGTTTGTTGCATTGCTATACAAAAACGGGTTCGTCTTTTGACCCAATATATATATATAATTTTGTGTCAGCACAGTCTGAAGATGATCTGACTCGATTTTAGTTTCATTACAATAGGCTAATGCAGTCAAAAGTTATTAGCATTTTTGGAAACTTCATAATTAATGGTTAATGAATGGTTTATCACTCTCGACCAATAGGTGGCACTGTTACCAAATTAACGTGGCGTGGTCAGTGTGAGGTCACAATGGCACGTACAAAGTTTGGTGTAAATATGTCAAAGCTTTGCAGAGATACAGCCTCAGAAGCAGTTTGGCATCGTTCCAGCAAATTCGTTGCTGTGTTAAACGAAAACGATTTTGTATAAGACACGAAATCCATAACTTTTAGCCAGCATGGTCTGGAGATCATCAGAGTCAAATTTGGTGAAAATCGGATCAGCGGTCTAGGAGGAGTTAAAAAAGTAGGTTTTCAACATTAATCAAAATGGCGGTCAGGAAGTTTAGCCATTTTTGGCATAATTGATTTCAATGTTCTCAGCATGAACCAAGGAATATATATCAAGACCATATTCAATACAATAGGCTAATGTAAACAAAAGTTATTAGCATTTTTCAGCATTTCTTTATAACTTTTGACCACAAGGTGGCACTGCCTCCAAACTTTTTGAGTACTGTCAGGACATGGTGCTAAAGACGCTTACCAAGTTTCGTAACAATACGCCACTGTGTTCATAAAATACAGCATTTTTTGACAAAATTCAAAATGGCTGTCAAAATTGGGTATGGTTCAACTTGGCATGATGCGCTGAATCTAAAGAGACCAATTTTGGCCAAACCATTTAAAAGTTCTAAACAAAAATATCCATATTTCATATCTCCTGACCACTAGGTGGTACTGTGCAGGTAGCCTCAGATCATGCTTGTTATGACACACACCAAGTTTGGTCTCAATACGCCAATCTGTTGCAAAGATATAGCCTCACATCCATTTTTGCGTGCTTTTTGTAGAATTCATTCGAACATTATTTGAGAATGGCTTGACTAATCAACTTGAATTCCATAACTTTTTGCCAGATGATCTGAGCCAATTTTGGTGAAAATCAGACAAACCGTCTAGGACGAGTTAGAAAAAGTAGGTTTTACAAATGAACAAACAAACCCCGAAAACCTTATGATTTTTACATTATGGTGTCCATTTGACTTGGCATGAGCCAAGGAATCAGAGGAAATTTTCCTTCTGTGCCTTACGGTTTAAAGGTTATTAGCATAAAATGATTGAAAATTTGGACAAGTGGTGGCGCTAGAGAGTTTGAGTTAGAGACTCCAAACTTGCTATGGTTAATGTTGAGACTGTCCCCTATCTGTGTGTAATTTGGTGTGTACGTATCATTTACTTTATTATTTTTTTGCTTATCTATTTAATAATTAACCTTTTTTTATTATCACAGGAATGATGTATGCGAAATATGAATGTGATAAATAAAAAATGTCATGTCAAAATATTTCAGTTTTAAAACATGAAGGCGAGCTACGTGTGCTGGTGAAGAAGTCTCAAACTCCAGACTGTTATTACCTGTGGACAGTGAAAGTAAACACTGATCAAGCTTTTATGCATCTGATGCTGCATTAACGATGTATATTCTCTCAAGAGACTAATCTACTTCAGCTTAGAGATAGCAGTATGTAACCTGTGTTACTGTATGTTCTTACAATTTCTCGTGTCCCATATGTATTTAAATAACAAATGTTAAACAAATTTTTTTTGGAAACTCTGCGTTCAATGATTTTTTCATTGATGAATGATAATTGCAGAGTTCAAATATATTATAGACTGTTAATAAACTTAATTATAGGCCAATAATTCATTGGATAAAAGAACTAAATGCTAAATCAATGGGTAAGCTAATCTCTCTAATTTTTATCCGCAGGTCATGAGCCATGAAATAGGGTAAGTAAATAAATAAGTAAATAAATAAATAAATGTGTGTATATATATATATATATATATATATATATGCTAGTTATTATTTTAACTAATCCAGTGATTTGTTTATTCCCTGGCCTTTTTCATTGCATACCAATCACATTTAGCAATGTTGAGTTGTTGAGTCAAATTTGATTTGTACTAAAAACTAAATAAAACATAACGGTGAAAACTTTTAAAGTAAATGTTATTTGCTATACATCATTTGATGGGAGAGTGACTTAGCATAGTTTTCATGTCAGATACAGATAACTATGACATTTTACACATAGTTGTAAAATAGTAAATTGTAAATAGTAATTTACCTGGCAAGCCAACTCGTACATGCATGCTCTGGATTTTTTGTTTTGGAAATATTTGTTATTTTAATCGGTGCCTGCCACGAAGAGCTGTAAAAAGTTTTAATAAATGGGTGTCTACCTTGTGTAGATTAAATTGGTTAAATTAAATTAGTGCCACTGTCGGATAACGGGTCGGGTGTTCTGTCAATTACTGCAGGTTTATCAAATAGGACCCATGCAGGACTCTGATATAGGCTAACTGTAAAATGAAAGAAAGAAAGAAAGAAAGAAAGAAAGAGAAATGTTTGGTGCCAAAGTCCCAATTAAACCTGTGCCAGACTTTTGACTTTATTCTTAAAATATCTTAATTTTATATTCTAAAGTGTACATCAACTAATTAATACATTTTCAAATGAGAGATTACTCTTGCATTTTAACAACTGATTTTTCTTATAAACCATGTCAGTTGCTAAGAAAAACATAAACTTAGATTTTGGAAGGCTTAATGAGTACACTTACCCTATCTGTAGTGAATTAATAATAATTATAATAACAACAATAATTTATTACACTAATTGGAAATGCCAAATTTTCATGATACAGAGGGTGATCCATCATGCACACTGTGCGCTCGTCAGTTGCTTGCTATTCCTCTGTCCAGTAACATTTGTAATACATTGGAGTAAATATTTGCAAAAACCACTGAACAGAAGTCCCCTGATCATATGGCCCCTATAGGTTGCAGCCTAGCCTATGCACCTGCCTAATACTGACACCAAATGACATGAATAAATAGGAAATGGCAGTAATATCATATCAACAGAATCATGCAAACAACATTAAATGTAAACATATACAGTGTTTGTCTTTACATGTAATAATTATCTAATTACTTACAGTGTGATGCGTGCACACGCACAATCCAAAAACAAAAAAATCCTCTGATTTGGCCCAATACAGTATACTTTACAAACTATCTGCAATATTCAGTCTATGTTCTTTTCTCATCATTATCCGCCTGCTTTTCTTTTTCATTACTTTGGTGAAAAGTTTAAGAATAGTCCAGTTTGCTCTGAATGACAGGGGTGACTGGGAGGGGGGAAAAAAATTGTATTATACTATTACAACCTACACTCATATCCCTGACACGTCCGCAAATATCTAAGCATTAGAACAGATCCTAGTAACAATTTGCACTACAGTGATCATGCTACAGAATATAAATAGTGTAAAAAGAAGTACTATTACTCACTTCTCTCTGTTTCTCCACAAGATTCAACATTAAAAGGAAAGACTTTGTTCTGGCCACACTGAGACTTTTACGTTTTTACATGCTTCCTTTTTTTTTCTTGTCCTCCTGCCAAAGCCCCGCCTCTATAGGTCCATCCTCAAAAATGTCTGAACTTCCCTTACAAAAAATCCTGAAAATACAGAAAGAAAATGCATGATTAGCTGCTTCAGATGTGTTTGATTAGGGTTGGAGATGAATTCTGCAGGACAGTGGGTCCCCAGGAACAGGATTAAAAAACTGATCTAAAAGGTTAATTTACACACTGCAAAAACTAAAATCTAAGAAAGTAAAAAAAAAAATCTTATTTCTAGAAAATGAATCACATCCTTTAATCACATCCAACAGAAATGGCAATATTTTGAGCAAAACAAGCATTTGAACTGAGGTCTGCTTCAGTTTATTGTCATTGGAAGCTAATGTACTGTATGCAATAGGACAAGACCTATCTCTAGTATCTTGTGGAGAGTATGGGAAGCCAGTGATACCAGCATTGAAAGCATCTAGGTCCAGTTGTCCCAAAAGAACTAATTGTTTCAACAAACACTTAAGTTCCAAGGGAGCAATGCCCTCAAGAATTACATGCGTTATATCTTGAGGTGTTTGTTGGATTAAATTGAAGGCAGGGAAATCCATTACTTTGCTCCTTCGGTTTATTCCGTATGTAGTTTAAGGCTGTTCCTGAGAAACTTAGTGCCGGCTTTCTCAGTGTCACTGCACTGTCGAATATGTCTCTCCAGTGTTCTTTGCTCAAAGTTTTCTTCATTAAAATAAATCTGCATGTCTTCAAAAGAACATTCACAATGTCTGCATTTACTGTATGCAAAGCCCACACCCTCTTTAAATCCACACAGCTCATGCTGAGCTAAAGTATCTCCACATATGTAAATCACTGCTCCATATATTTCATGTTCACCACTTGCAAGATGAATTGTCACACCATTATAAAGCTTTACCAAGTCCTCATGCAGTCTTGCCAGTATGGCATCAACTCCACATTCTAAGAGGTCACTTTTCTTCGCAATGGCAAGAACGCGGATTGAAGCTAATTTGGACCTGTACTTTGGATTAATATTTCCCAAAGTATAGTAAAACTTTTGATTTCATCTGAATAAAGGATTATCTGTAAAGCAGAGGGTTTAGGGCAGGGGTGGGCAATTAATTTTCCCAAGGGGCCACATGATACACTTACACGGTTGCAGAGGGCCGGACCAATACACTTAACTCAGTTCTGCCCAATATATGTTATATCTCTTTATAAAAAATAAATAAATAAACATTAAATGAAACATTACAATCAAATAATGCAAATGTGGAGCAAATATTTATATTACAATTTAATGAACATTAACAAAAACCATTTTAAAAAATATTGGAGTTTTCAAAAACTGCCATCACTACCAAAAAAGCAAGTATTACAAAGATTAGCATGTTTCAGTGTTATGGACGTGACATTTGCAGTCAAAACCTGAAACATAAATTCTCATAGAATGTATTCATTACCAATAACTTGTACAATCTATTTATATTTTTCTAAAACCCTGAGAAAAGTGTCAGTATAAAAGCAAAAATATCTGCTGAATGGAGAAAGGTTGGCAATTCACAAAACATAGGCTACATGCTTTTTTTGTTTTCTTCAAAAGATTCGTTTTTTTGTTTCTGAGGGAAATATCAAATTTATCCGACTATGGAAATCCGTATGAAAGGCTTTAAAAGCGGAGACGCCTTAAGAGAGAAATGCAACCTTCATACAGATTACATAATCGGGGTATTTGACATAGACATTTTAAACTTTATATTTCTCATGTATGTGAGACAGCCATACGATGAGTTTCAGTTCTTTATTTGTTACGCGCTTCAGAGACAGATGGGAGAAAGCGTGTCCTGTTTGTTCTCATTACTCTAGAAAAGCAACGTTTCTTGTTATGAGTTTACAGAAATAAAATTAGTTTCATTATCAGGAAAAATACAAGTGATCGTGTGGACACTTCTCTGTTATGCATTAGGTGAATTCCACACTACGCTAAAAACGCACACTCCAGTTAATTAAAATAAAGTCTACATCCAAGTCTACATCTACATCCAGTCTACATCCAAGACAGATGCAATTATAACTTATAACTTGAAGGCTATTTGACGTTTTAAAATGATCTTACGGACGGATGCCGCTTGTTGATCATTATTAGTTGTTGTCCATCAAGATGTGGCTTTTAAAAAAATAAAATTGTTTTAAAAATGCTAGCCTATGTGAATAAGACTGCAGTTTCACATTTTGCATCTGCATAACAAAGTACATTATTTTTAACATGCAATGATATGAAATAGGACCAAACAAGACTGAAGAAAAATATTTAGACACAAATAAGAAAAAAAAAAAATAATAATAATAATTTTTGACAGGATGCTGCTAATCCAACTGAAATTTCTTCTGCTTCCACATAACTGAATTTTTCTTTTATGACACTGTCTTGCCTGTATGTAGTTGAAATGGCAGCAAATGGATCTTTAAAGCAGTCAAAGACTCCCAAAACTTCTTGTTAAAGCTCACTTTCTGAATGTCTGTTGAACACTGTAGCTGACTCCTCAAGCTGTCCAACAACTGAGCTTGATACTCCTGAACTGCTGCCACAACGTCATTCACACCGCTCTAAAGGGGAAAAAAACTTAATTAGCAGGGAGATACACTGAAAATGACATAATTAAAAAAAGAACAAATCATTATTTGTGAGTGTGTGCTACCTGCCATAAAGCAAAAAGAATATTTCAGGAATTTGCCAAAAAATAAAAACTAAAAACTTTGTCATTTATTAGGCAAACAACAAGCTGAAACATCTAACATATTTTTTATTCACACATAACAAAAAAAACAACAACATTATTTTGTATTAACTTTTGGCTATTCTGAATGAATGAATGAGTGAATGAATAAATAAATACTGTAATAAAGCACTTTACTATTTTTCTGCCTTTCTTGTAAACAGTAAATTCAAAAAAATCATGGATAACAACAATAATTATATTTAACCATCAGAAATACTACTGTATGTAAAGCGCTAACACATACTGAGAGATTAACCATTACAGAAACATAACATTTTATTTTGGTAATCACAAATACAGTTATTTGAGGGCAACTGTAGCACAAACCTTATATTAGGTGGTTGTCTGATAAATTCATACACTGTGTGTGTGTCCATACATATGTGCACAATATTACCAGAATATTTTGTAAAATGTACAATCGATCCTTATGTTACAACATGCACTAAGTATGTTTTTATTTAAATGTATACACTAGCATTGATTATCTCATGATAAAAAAAATGCAGTTGTACTGCTGTTGTACAGTACTGGCTGCTATCAGCCAGTGTTATTAAATGCATTAAAAGTCTTTTTTGCTTTTTCATAATACCTAATGTTTTTACTGATGCTAACAAAAACAACCTTGTCAAGTGTTAAAGGATCTTTTATCATTATTGCCTGTTTGTTTTACTGCATTCAGCCATTTCATATTTGTAATAGTAGGCCCAAACACTTCACAATAAGGTTAATTAGTTAACTACTTTAGTTAACATGTACTAAGAATGAACAGTACTTATACAGTATTAATTAATCTTAGATAATGTTAATTTCAACATTTGCTAATGCATTATTAAAATATGTAAAGTAGGTAAATCTTTATTTAATTCTTTGAATCTGTATAGATCAAGGGTTCTCAACTCTGGCCTTCAAGGTCCAGTTTAACTCTAACCCTAATCAAACACACCTGAGCTAATCAGTGTTTTTGTTTCTAATAGATATCTACAGGCTGGTGAGTTTGGAGCTAAAGGTTGGAGCTAAACTCTAATCTCAAGGGCCAAGAATTGAGAACCCTTGTTGTAGATCAGTTTTTTTTTGTTTTTTTTTTCATTCAAAAAGTTATCTGTTTTCAGTTAAAAACAATGTTGCGTAAATAGTCCCTTAATGCAGGTCTCCAGGATCAGAAACCAGTGGTATAGATTACTCCCATACACCTATCTGATATTGATATAAATCTCCTTTTTTATTTATTTATTTTTTTTAACTTAACTAGTTGAACATGCCATTGCTGTTTTTACTGCCCTGCTGCTGCTCTTCCCATCTGGCTCTGCAGCACCAAAGAAACAGGTCCCAATCAGTGAGGCTCTTTTCCATGTTCTGACGGTGAGTTTTACCTTCAGTAGTGATAAATTATTAGGTGCCTACACTGTCAATAAAATACTAGGTTAAAACTATCCCAATTGCACTACGTAAAATTGGCCATGCAACGTAACGAATAACTTAAAGGGATTATACACAAAAAAAAAAAATAAAATTCTATCATCATTTACTTGCTCACAACCTGTATACCTTTCTTTGTTCTGCTGAACACAAAAGTAAGATATTTTGAAGAATGTTGATAACCCAACATATCTGGGTCGGCATTCACATCCATTGTAGGAAAAAAAAAACTATGGAAGTGAATAAATAGTGACACAGATCTTATTTCGATTTTTGCTGTGTTTGTAGTCTGAATTCTGTATTTTTATTATTTGGTTTTCTAGCCCTCAGAGGATCCGGATACCTACATCCACAGGCACGCATTTTCCAGTCCTGTCTTGCTGGTTGGTGAGGAGAACTGCATGGTGGTTGCCGGTACATCTCCAGTTCTAACATTTGACAAAGACTTGCTCTATGAGGGGCCTCTCTACCTCCTGGCCTATTACTATGCATTTCATCTCACATATCCAAAGTGTCTTGCAACACCTCCTGTCTGTGTCGCAAACACAAGTTCTGAGAGATGTCATCCATGAGCAGGATGCAACCCCCTCGTACAAAAAGGCCATTCATGAATGGAGAATGTATGCTGACTAATTGCTGTTTCAAACCTGTTGTATGGCCGAGGCTGAGAGACAGCGGCAGTGTTTTTTTTTGGTTTTGTTTTCTTCCATTACATTTGCACTTGATTTGTGCTGTTTGGAGTTTTTCCCCATTTTCAGTAGGTTTCATGTATCCGACATACAATAATACAGCAATATATTCAAGTAATTGCTGTGTGTAACTTACGGGACTGCTGTTTGAGGTTGTTCTGTGCCAGTTTTTTTTGTTTTGTTTTTTTTGTTTTTTTTTTTAAAGAAAAATGTATTCGTTTTGGACTGTTCATCCTGTTTTGCTATACCCCAGTTGTTTAAGAGGAAAATGTTCATTTTTGAATCTGCCATACATTAAAGGCATTGTTGACCCAAACCTCATTTACTTTCTACCTTTATGTTGTTTTAAGCCTGGACTTCTTTGTTCTGTTGAATATAGAAGAAGATACTATGTTTTTAATTTTGAGAGTTTTAATCTCATTTTAGGTTTTTGTGTGATCTTAAAACAAATCTAAATAGGCTGGATTTAAGGTTAAATATTCTAGTTTCAATGCATTTTTTCCTAGAATTATTGTTATTCAGTGCTTCTAAAAAGAGAAAACTGCTTAACATTAAGCTTGTTTGTCTAGTTTTAAGACGCAACAGTATTTTTAGTGACAAGATTTAAGTTCATATATTCTAGTTTTAATGCAATGTGTTCTAGAATTATTATTCCGTGCTTATAAAAAGAAAAAACTGCTTAGTTTTAAGCATGTTTGTCTAGTTTTAAGACCCAGCAGTATTTTCAGTGACTAGATTTAAGTTCAGATATTCTTTTAATGCAGTTTTCACTAATTTACGTGCTATCCAATTCTTATAAAAAGCTAAAATGCCTAGTTTTAAGAATTTGTGTCTAGTTTTAAGATGGAGTAGCATTTATTATCGACTAGATATTATTGCTACTTTCAATAATTTTTACCAAGTCAGTTTTGCTTACCCTGTTGGCAGATTATTATTTTTTATTTTCTTTGCTTGATTTTGCTACACTTTAACTAGATTTAAGTATTTTTTTTTTTGCTTGCTTCAAGAAGGGCATTTTTTTGCAGTGCACACTCAAGGATTTCCAACATTTATTAGCTTCACTAACTTACTAGCTAGCCAGCATACTGACTATAGATAAGCAGTAAAAGTAATTGTATGTATTTTACGTAAAATGTGGTTCTACAAAATGTATATTTACTTAAGTATTTTTATGTTTAGATGCTGTAAATACAAATACATTTAAACGTACAATACCAACATATTAACGACACCTAAAAATGAATCCTTATGAATATTGAAATTGCAGCTTTAATTTTATTGTTTTTAGTTGTCATAACAATAGCCTTATGTTTTCAATTGCATAAAAACAATTGTTTACTTGTTTACCTAAATTAAACTCGTTTACTAATATGTTTTTGTTGCAGGCGTGCTTGCGCACTCGAGCCAAGCACATGCAATTTGTCGCTAATCACTGAGTATATTATGTTAGTTTTGTGTTCTGTTGCAATTTAAAGGGTTTCTGTTGTCTGAGTTTTGTGGGTCACTATTGAGCTGAAGAGTAAAGTCTGTGCTTCAGTCCAGGAGAAGACAAAGAAACATTGATGTTGTATTTAAAGGGAGAACCTGTGTAGCTGCTGATGCAGTGATAGTTTCATTAGGTCATGCAAGTGTGCTGTTGTTTGCTAATGGTTAACTGCAAGAGATTTATATTTTACAGAGAATGTTTCACAATAATAATTCAGGAAATACATAAAGTAACAGTGCTTTTTGTAAACCTTTTTTCGTGATCTTTAACACTCTTCTCCATAACCTCAAACTTTCTGCAGCCTTGTGGGTTACACAGTTATTGTCAGAATTGTTGTTACTCTTGGTAAATATGAACAAGGAAACTTGTAAAAATAAATCTGCATTCTTAATCCTTTTGATCTTTTATTAAAAAAAAAATCACAAAATGTTTTAACAGCTCTGAGTTCTCCTATAATGCCTGATGAGTTTGGAGAACACCTGACAAGAGATCAGAGACCATTCCTTCACCTCAGAATCTATCCAGATCCTTAAGATAAAAGGGACGAGGATCATCTCTTCGCTGACTCTGCAAGAAGCCCAGCCTCTTTGAAGAGCCCCGGTAGAGGAAGACCGGCTTCCCTCTGCGGCCATCCAGCAATCTAAAAGAGTGTTTCACTGAGCATTTCCTTCAGTGCACGTTGTTTCAAATGTCACACCGCACGTGTGACTCATGCAAGGATGCTGTAGACACTGCTTGCAATGAGTGCTGTACAAACAGAGATTTGCGTTTGAGGGAGTGGCCTATCAGTACACAGTCCTTCGGTTTGGACTGTCCCTCCCCCCTCCGCCCGCACTTTTATGAAGTGTGTAGATGTAGCTCTTTTCTCTCTGAGGCAGATGGGAATACTGAACTACCTTGATGTTAGTTGAGCACAATTGCTCAATCATTTAGAGCAACTCAGGTTGCAGATCAACCCCCAGAAAAGTCAGTTGTCGCCCAGACAGCGAGTGGTCTTTCTGGGCATGACTATAGACTCCACCCAAATGAGAACGTGGATTAGGCTGGAACGGTTCCTGACTATTTGGCGACTGCCTGCTTCTTTCAAAGTGGGGACGGTTCATCCCCTGAAAGATTTTCAGAGGCTGCTGGGCCTTATGGCGGCAGCTTCCTCTGTGATCCCATTGGGCCTGCTTCACATGTGGCCTCTTCAGTATTGGCTTAAAGACCGAGTCCCATCCCATACTTGGTGCCTGGGCCGAATTTACATTTTGGAGGCTAGAGCACCATCTACAAGGGGTCTCTATGCCCTTAAATGGTCAGTCTTTTGTGACTGGTGTTCCATACGAAGCCTGGATCCAGTACTGCGTATGCCGTATACGATATTTTTGTTAAATTCAAAGCGTAAATATACATACAAAATGTGTCCGTGTGGTGCGGCTGACACAGAATGCAGTTTGCGTCCAGCAGACACTCTCTAAAGTGGCACTGCGCTGACGCTGAGGAGACAAATTGTTGAATAAAATCTTTTTTTTTCTTTGCGTACACAACGTATTCTCGTCGCTTCATAAAATTCAAATTGAACCACTGATGGCAGATGGACTATTTTGACATTGTCTTTCATATTTTTATGGACAGTGGTATTTACCTGATAGTCAATGGGACAGTCACAAACCTCCCAATTTTCATCTTAAATCAATATCTTAAATTGTGTTCCGAAGACAAACTAAGATTTTACGGGTTTGGAATGACATGGGGGGGGAAGTGATTAATGACAAAATTTTCATTTTGGGGTGGAGTAACCCTTCAAGCAAAAATTATATGAATTTAGACATATTTGTAGTGGATGCCCTTGATCACTTTAACTGTGGCATGCTATGTTTTAATGACCGAGTGGAGTGCTATAGGTGCACAGTAGTTTATTTTTAATTTAAACTGCAGATCTCATGTTAAGAAAAAATGTTTTTAGCGAGAGCAATGCTCACTGATGCGCACTTACTTCGATACTATGGTGGAAACTGCTGGATTTGATGATCGAACATTGTCTGGTTTGAACAGGACCAATGATAGCTTCCTGCACGGAAGTGCTGATGTCGTGTGTAGACATCAGTGTTGGGGGTAGCGCTTTACAAGTAACACGAGTTACAAAATAATATTACTTTTTGCAAGTAACTAATAAAATAACGCATTAATTTTGAATTTCTAAGAAAATATCTGAGTTACTTTTTCCAATAAGTAACGCCAGTTACTTTTTTCCCTATTTAAGTCTCCTGTCGGGAAATTGGGATTAAACATGATGTTACTGTATTCTAGATTAAATGTGAACATGCATTAATTCATCTCACTCACAAAAAACAGATTCAGTATTCCTCAAAATGAATAAAAACAGTGAAACGCAACCCTGCAATAATTAAATATCTTAAATAAAGCAAATATCCTTTATGTATTTAATCCCATTTTATTAACAAATGTCTTTGCTGCTGACCTTCGATGATGCAATTCAGCCATACTAATAAGCAAAAATTACTTTAGATAAACTAACATTTGTGACCCGGGACCACAAAACCATAAGTGTAAATTTCTCGAAATTGAGACTTATACATCATCTGAACACTGAATAAATAAGCTTTCCGTTGATGTATGGTTTGTTAGACAACAGACAATATAGTTTGTTGTGACAATATTTGGCCGAGATACAACTATTTGAATATCTGGAATCTGAGGGTGCAAAAAAATCTAAATAGGGAGAAAATCACTTTTGAAGTTGTCCAAATGAAGTTCATAGCAATGCATATTACTAATCAAAAGTTTTTATATATTTACAGTAGAAAATTTACAAAATATATTCATGAAATGTGATCTTTACTTAATTTCCTGTTGATTTTTGTCATAAAAGAAAAATCAATAATTTTGACCCATACAATGTATTTTTGGCTATTGCTACAAATTTACCCGTTCAAAATAAGACTGGTTTTGTGGTCCAGGGTCACATTTGTGCTTCATTTTTTTTATCTCCTGCATAAATGTACTTTTCTTTCAGCCTGAGGTGAATTCATTTCACTTTTGGTGTAAAAGGGCTTTTAATTAGAATTGTTTTATATTAAAAATAAAAAGCAAGCCCTGCCCAGATTTTAAAAAGTAACGCAAAAGTAAAGTAACGCATTACTTTCCATAAAACGTAACATAATTAGTTACTTTTTCAGGGAGTAACACAAAATTGTAATGAATTACTTTTAAAAGTAACTTTCCCCAACACTTGTGAGCATCTCCACAATATTATGAAAAATACCACTGTATTTAATAGATACAACTTGAAGAAAATTTAATGATTTGATCGTTCCCTTTTAAAATATTTGTCAGTGACGCGCCGAGTCATACAGTAGCCTACACCTGCAATAAATATAGGCCTGTCTGTTTCCACTAAAATAGCTAAAAAACGTTCACCTTATTAGCAAAAACTGCATGAATTTAATGAGATTTTAATTGTTTAAAATAATTTAAATAGGCTACTATTTGGCCAGTGGAAAAGAATGAGAGCAACTCTAAAATATTCAGAACCATTTTCAACGGTTGTGTTTTAATGAATATTTTTATATAGGCCTATTTGTAAAAGCTATTTCTATTTCTAAAACATAACAAGGATACTGGATGATTTTTAGCGATAAAAATTAATGTATATGGCACAAATAACATTTATAGTCCATATCTCATATTTCTTTAATGTCTTGAAGCTTTGACGGTGTTAAACACTGTCACTGTCCTCATGGAAAGATATGCAGATGAGATCATGCATAGTAAGACTAGGCACAGCTCAATATATGGTGATTTGGGGAGGAGACAAGGTGGAGATGCACGTACGCACAATCTTCCCCTGACTGGGATTTATCAAGGGATTTTTGCACAGGTTCTGGTGTACGCATGGTTTTATAAATCTGAAAACTTTTGTGCGCACACAAAATCTAGCTTTTGTGCATACGTACACTTTTAGCATGAAAACTACGGAGAGTTTTCTCAAAGAGACTCCAGGTGAACTAGAGGAGCCCCAGAGACGGATCCCCAGCAAAGACCTTGTTATCTACTGTAGATGGCCATCAGCACAAGACCACAGGAACGAGTCCAGGAACGAAATCTGACTTTGCTGCAACATGGAACGAACTGCTGGTTCATCTGGCCAGAGGAGAACTGGTCCCCCGACTGAGCCTGGTTTCTCCCAAGGGTTTTTTGGTTCCTTGCCGCTATCGCCTTTGGCTTGCTTAGTTGGGGATGCTTAATTTCCAGCGATATCGTTGACTTGATTGCACAGATACTATCCGAAAAGAACTGAGCTGTAGGTTTTGCAGGTTATCACAATTCCCAATTTTCTATTGATTATATCCTTGTTTTCATTAACAAGTTGGGCAAGAAATAACAGCTGTTCTTGCATACAGTTTGGTTTTCTTTAACGTTTGCATGTCTTACTATCAGCCATGATTATTCTACTGTTAATTAAAAAGCTGTTTATTCACTAATTGTTTACGAGAAGCACACATGTAAGAGGCTGAAAATTAGTTGAACATATACTTGGTTAATTTGTGACACTTAGTCTGCATTTTAAAATCTTTATTTAAAGGTTTATTTTATTGTTTTTACTTTTAAACCTTTAAAACTTTATTTTCTGGCAATATAATATCATAATATCATGCTCTGCAATATTTCTATTAATAAATCTCTGACAAGGACTTACTATGTACAGAGTGATCAGCTGTGCCAATTACTGTGTACATAGTTAGTAAGAATGCAACCCTGCCCAGCTCTTAGCTGAAGACTTCCATGACTGAATGATTATGTTCATAATCACCTTGGTGTGCTCACAACTGTAAATATGAATGGGAATATACTCCAAACTACGACTTAATGAATAAAACAGTTTTTATGATTACCCAAAGTTGATTGGTGTTGTTCTGTTACTAATTCTAAATTCTGTAACTTAACAAATCAATAATTAATTAGGTGAAGCTGTGCGCTTAAATTCATGTTCTGTCATACATCCTATGCAGTGCTTGCAATGAATCATTATTGCTAATTTAGATTAGGATATTTTAGTAATTAAAAAAAAAAAAAGTTATATTAAAACATTTTCTTATGATATATTACACCACCCAAATATGTATTTATTTCCTTGTAATTCTTGTTTTTATTGCAGGCTGGTTTATATTCACCGTTAAGAAGTAATTAGTGTAGCCTAATATAGCTGTTAACTTAAAAAATTAGGACACAAACATAGTTGAGAAAAAGTTGATAACTAAAAATAATCATTTAAGGAAATTAAAAGGAAAGGAAGTGACCCATACTCGGAATTTGTGCTCTACATTTCACCCATCCAAATGCAGTAGTACAGCAGTGAGTAGTGAAACACACACACACACACACACACACACACGGACCAGTGGGCAGCCAATGCCTTGCTCAAGGGTCTCACCTCAGCCGTAGTATTGAGGGTGGAGAGAGTGCTGATCATTCACTCCCACCACCTCCAATCCCTGCTGGACCCGAGACTTAAACCCGCAGACTTTGTGTTACAAGTCCGACTTTCTAACCATTTGGCCACAACCGCCCTCACAATTATGACTCTAGAAATAACTTTATTAAGACAGTGACATAATATGTTTTTTTTACCCATATTAAAACAGTGGCCGTGTGCATGGGTAAATTTTACCCACAGGTGTTTTTAAAGGGCTCATCGGATGCTAAGTTCACTTTTTCATGTTGTTTGAACATTAATGTGTGTTGGCAGTGTATGTACAAATCTACCCTATAATGATAAAAATCCATGCAGTGATTTTTAATTAATCTGTAAAAATAATATCCCTTTTTCAAATCGAGCCATTCTCAGATGCCTGTCGGTGTGGCGTCACTCCCACAATAGTTGATTGACATGAGCTCTTACCTTAGACCAGCTGTCACAGTCCAGTAACTTTCCATGTTTTGATGCCAGAGCAGGGATGTAAGTTACACAAGAATATCTCTGATAGAGCGATTGAGGTGTTGTGTTGCTGGATGTAATAATGAACATAGTGGTCGCATTTACTCCCGACAACTGAGCCACTGAAAATGCAGTAGATTACATTTGTTTGTGAAGGGAATGCACCTCCCGATCTACATATATCCGTCTATGTTCGTGGAACTCTAAGGTTTATGTGTGGATCTCATTCTATTTGTTTGTCAATATGTTTATTTTTTTAATCTCTTTACATTTATTTGTGGATCATAATCTATTTATTTGAAATTTTGCTACAATCCTACCCCCATACTCCCTCTCCTTCATCAACACTAACAGTTGATGACTTTGCCACGTTCTTCATTAACAAAATTAAAACTATCATTGTACAATTTTCCACACCACAATCTGCCAAGCACATCATACCAGTAAACATACACTTGTTCACATCCTTCTCTTCACTCTCTGAGACTCTCTTCAAGTCTCCAAACTCATACTTTCTAATCATCATACTACTTGTCCACCTGATCCCATTCCATCTCATCTCCTTCAGGCCATTTCTCCTGCAGTTGTACCTGCACTCACTCACATCATTAACACATCCCTTCACACTAAGGTTTTTGCCTCAGCATTTAAACAGGCTTGTATAACCCCACTACTTAAGAAACCTACCCTTAACCCAACTCTTTTAGAGAACTACAGACCAGTTTGTCTTCATCCTTTCACTGCAAAAACATTAAATGAGCTGTGTTAAACCAAGTCTCTGCCTTTCTCTCATTTGTTGAAGCCCTAAGACTGGCAAAAGGAGCTTCCAAATCTTCTATACTTGCTGGATTTGTCCGCTTCGATACAGCTGTTCAAAGACTTTATTGGCTTATCAGAGAGCCGCCAAATCGGCTAAGGCGACCTATTTTTCCAATATAATTTTGCACAATCAGTCTAGACCTAAGGTCTTGTTTTGTTATCAATTCTGTTGTTAACCTCCCGGTAAATACTGTGTCAGTTGCCTCTGTCGCTTTTTGTGAAAGCTTCTCGAGGTTTTTTAAGGACAAAGTAAATCCGGACTGATAGTTTATAATTCCTCTACCGAGCTGCCTGTTGCCCCGCCGTTGTCTGCATCTTGGAATGTTTTTGAACCAGTTTCTCTTCAGTAGGGCCAGACGGAATCTGCGGACTTTTTTGCCAATTTCTGTGCAGAATTTTTGGAAAAATCTGTGGAATTCTGCGGAATGGTTTTAAGAGTATAGGAGAGCACAGACAGCTGAAAACATTACAAATAACATAACTTTTATTTCAGGTTGACAATAAAAATCATATTGGAACAACTGGTTTGTTAAACAAAGCTAGGTCTCTTTTATACTAAATCCACTAAAAGGTGCAGGAAACATTTCTTTTTAAATTGTACACAAATCATCGACTAAACATTTGCATATTATCAAAGACTATAGAAACTCTGATATCATTCAATAATAAATAAATAGCATGCACTAATAAATAATAAATATTAATAAATAAATAAATAAGTAACATATAACAACAATGATAAATAAAAGTGGTGTAGCAATCAATTAAATACTTAAATGCAATACATTAGAAAACTAAATTTAATAATAATTTATAGTAATTTAGTAGTAAAAATAGTAATTTACAATCAGTAGTATTTTGCATCAGGAAAAAAAAAGTTATTTACATTATTTACATCAGAAAAACTACTGGATGTGAGTAAAGATGGAATGTAGATGTGTTAATCTCTGGTGTTAAATTTGGCAATCAGCATCATTTTAACATTCTCCTCTGTTAGGCTGCGTCTGTGTTCTGTTAAAAGTGCAGAATAGTGAGAAAAAAGCCTCTCCACATCCACTGAAGTTGTAGGGAGATGCAGGTACAGTGCAGCTAGTGGGGCGAGTGTTGGCAATCGATCTTCCCTGGCAGCCCACCACTCCACCGCACTAACCTCACCTGCATCACTCTTGTCCATACGGATGTAGCGATGCCACTCTTCTGTGGAGACATTCCTCAGTGCAGGGACAACTTGAACATAATCCTTAATATCAGGTTTTAAACCGGATACCTTGGCAGGATCAAAGATTGGGAGGACTTTGAATAGTTCAGTGCAAGGATGTCTCTCTATCACTGCCTGTAGCTTGGTGGAACATTCTGCCATTGCTTGTTTAAACAGCTCTGAACAAGTGTACCTCTCATCCTCGTTTAACTCCTTCAGCTGCTCTCTAGTCTTAGGACGCCAATCCTCAGCATCTGCAGTGCGGCCATAGTCAAACAGCATGCTGAGGTCCTCCAGCTGGCTGAAGATGCTGGCAGCTGTGGGCGTGGAGGTTTCTTCCAGTTTGGTTAGGGTGGCAAGGATATCGGTGCTGTGCTCCACAATGAAGGAGGCCTGGACTTTCAGGAGCTTTCCATTCCCTTCTAATAGAACTCCTAGGTCCCGCACAGCTTTAGAGGTCGGTGGCAGAGTTGGGATGAAGCCTTGCAATATATCAATATTTTCTTCCAGGTATTGCACAGCTTTTATCCAGGATCCCCATCTTGTCTGGACAGCAAAGACTGGCATGAGAGGAGACAGGCCCTGCTGCATCATGAAGGCTCTCAATTCAAGGCGACGTTTGGGTGACTGGCAGAAAACCCGCTTTACCAGGGCACACATCCGGTTCAGTTCTTCAAATTTGTCTGGAAACACCTCTAAAACCAACTGCAGCAGATGTGCCAGACAGGTGACGTGACTGGCATTGGGGAATAGGCCATGGAGAATTGTGTTATATGCCTTTTTCATATAACTAGCAGAATCAGTCACAAAAGCCCATACGTCATTGAAATTGATGTTGTTGGTGTTAAGACAGGAGATGACAGCCTGCGATACAGTGCTGAAGTTAACACGATCTAGAAAAATGAGATCTGCTGCAACAGGTGGTTTGCCCACTGGCTGGAGGAGAATAGCAAGGACACAACGGCCACAAGCATCAGTTGTTTCATCAGCAATTACATAGACAGGACTTCTATGTACAGCCTGCTTGATGTCCTCCAAATACTGAGGAAATAATTGTGGAAGGTAATCAGAGCGTAGGTGAGATGGAGCAGGAACTGACCCTCCCTGTTTGCAGTACTTCTGTAAAAATGGTGAAAATTTAGAAGTTTTTTCCAGAGGGATGTCAGCTTCAATGAAGGTCTTAATGAAATCAAAGATGAACTCCTTTCTTTCAGCTGTAGATGAAGTCTTAGATATACAGGAGGCCAATGTCTGTGTTCTGAATGATGCTGGGGGGGAGGAAGTATTTTAATTAGAATTCAATTTGAAAGAGTTTTAATTGGCTCAGTATTGACACATTAAATTGGACACATTAAATTCAACTTTTAGTTACTCAAACTAACCTAGCAGCTGAATCTTTAGCCATCTTCAAGAATCAGCTAAAACACATTTCTTCCATCTTTATTTGACCCTCTAAATCTAGCACTCTTCTATTCTAATTCTATTCTTTAAAAAAACTAACACCAGCTTTTCTAATCTTTTTGAATTTTCTGTTAGTTTTTTTTATTTATTATACAATTAACAAAAGCAAAAAAGGCCTCTAACACTAGCTTGCTCTATTCTGTTTCTAAAAAAACTTGCTATGTGTACTCCATTAAGCTAACTGAGACTTCTTGCAGCACCTGCATATCATTGCTCTTTTGTTGATTTTGATTGCTTCCATTGTCCTCATTTGTAAGTCGCTTTGATATAGATTACATTTACATTTAGTCATTTATCTAAAGCAAAAAAAAATATATACAATACAAGCAATACAAACTGTAATAGGTTGTAGTGCTGGGTGGTAGGATGACCCCCACAAGCCCCGCCCACCTGCAAATTCTTCTTTACTTGACAGGGCTTAATATTATACATATAAAATCTAACCATTGCATAAAAACCAAATGTGCTATTTATAAAAATTTACTGATGAAATGTTAATAATTTTTTTTCATTGGCAATGTGGTGCACAACAGATGCTTGGGCTTGTTAAATTTTAAAGATGCATGCAAAATTTTATAAATTATTTGATATTCCTTAAAAATGTTTGATGTTTCTTATTAATATTATTATTACTAATATTATTTTCAGAAGTACATTCTACCACACAATATAGCAATATATTTCTGTCATAACTTTTGTCATAAAGTTAAAACGAACTTTTATTTTGGCGGATTGTAGTGAAGAGCTTTGAGTTTGCGTGTGTATCTGACGATAGTTTTTTTCAGTGAAATGGAGAAATCCTGATGCAGTGACTCTCAAGAGATTCAGTTGGAAATGAAGTTCATGTCCTCTTTATAGTGAGAGGGGCGAGCGTCATGCGTACTTGAGTATGTGTAGTAGTTGACACTGCGGCGCTCATTCACAGAGACGCGCAGAACACACAGATGTCAGAATAAAGTTGTTGTTTTTTTCGCTTTAGAGACAATCGTGACTTTATCGTGACTTGATACTTTGTTGGCTATTGATTTTTTTTCTCCATCTCTGCACCGCTATATTACGGCATTTGAAAAATACACTTAATATACCACCCAGCACCATAACGTTCTCATTTAGCGTGTGATAGAAAAAAAACTTTTCATACCTTTACAACACAATAAGTAATCATCACTTTAAATAAAACTTACCAACAGAACTTTGCTTTCGATTCTTGTGGCGAGCGGATTTGAGATGTTCCAGTGCCGTCTGTCGCCTCAGGTAATCGACGGAGTGCTGACAGGATTTACAGAACATCATCCCCCCATCCTCATAAAAGTCATTACCGAATTCATTTGCTCTGTCCCGTGCCGTAATTTTTGCAGACAGATGACGTTTTTTTAACTCTTCAGCAGTTAGTTTGATTTTGGACATTTTAAATGTGTTACTGATCGTACGCTAAACTCTCACATACCTCACGTCAAACAGCGCAACTTCAAACGCGCACGCGCGTTGTGTACAGTTAGAGAGTGACGTGCGGGCGCTACAATCTGCGGAAATCTGCGGCCGCGGATTCCGTGCGGGCCTAGACACTATTGCTAAATTGAAACCATCCTCTTCTTCATATGATGTTATCCATCCTAGATTTTTAAAACAAATTGTTTATTCGGTTGGACTGGGCCTAGTGTCCTTTTTTAATAAGTCTTTAATAATGTCTTTCAACAGGCGTGGTTCTCGCTTATTTGAAAGTGGCTACTGTCACACCTTTCCTCCAGAAGCCCTCACTCGACTTGTCTGTTTTAAAAAAGTATCGCCCTATCTCTGCTCTACCATTTGTTTCTAAGGTTTTGGAAAAGATTGTGTTTTTCCAACTTCAGTCTTTTCTTGCTTTAAACAGTTTGTTTGAGCACTTTCAATCTGGTTTTAAGGCTGCCCACAGTACCGAATCAGCCCTTTTGAGAGTGTTAAATGACATCTTTTTTTAGCCACTGATACGGGGGATTCTGTGGTCCTTGTTCTCTTGGATTTATCAGCTGCTTTCGACACTATCAACCATTCTACATTAATAAATAGACTAGAATCTTGGGTGGGTCTCTCTGGTCTCACAGTTTTAAAGTGGTTTCAGTCATTTTTGTCTGATAGGAAATAATGTGGTTAGGTTAGGAGAATTCTTCTGTTCCACTTCTTCTTTCCCCTGTGGTCTTCCACAAGGCTCTGTCTTGGCCCCCACTTTATTTTCACTGTACATGCTACCTCTAGGCTCCATTTTTAGGAAACACGGGATGTCATTTCACTTTTATGCTGATGACACACAAATCTATCTACCTTTTAAGAAAAATGATCCTTTGGCCATGAGTGCTCTGTTGTCTTGTTTAGATGAAGTTAAATCTTGGTTATCTCAAAATTACTTATCCTTAAATGAAGAGAAAACTGAGGTGATAGTTTTTGGTCCATCAGAAAATACGAAGGCCTCTGATTTTGACCTAGGACCTTTATCAGCTTTTAGGTCCTCACAGGTACGGAATATGGGTGTTCTGTTAGATGACACGTTAAAATTCTATAAACAAATTTCTACCGTGATTGGATCTAGTTTTTATCAGCTCCGCACACTTGCAAAAATCAAACATTTTCTCACTGGCAAGACTCTGGAGATGGCCGTTCATGCTTTTATTACATCGCGTCTAGACTATTGCAACTCTTTATATTGTGGCATCTCTAAATCTCAAATTGCCCGTCTTCAATTGGTCCAGAACGCAGCTGCTAAATTTCTTTTAAAAAAGAAAAAAAGGGATCATGTCACTCCACTCTTGAAGGCCCTTCACTGGTTGCCTGTCCAATTTAGAATACACTTCAAAATTCTATTATTTGTTTTTAAAATCTTTGCACCATCAAGCACCCATCTACTTATCTGAATTGCTGCACCAGTATACCCCCCTGAGAAGTTTGAGATCCTGTGACCAGAACCTCCTCTTAATTCCACATTCTAGACTCAAGCGTAGAGGTGACCGTGCCTTTTCAGTAATTGGGCCTCGTCTTTGGAATGACTTGCCAGTTGAGATCAAATCGGCTCCTAGCCTGACTATCTTTAAATCACTTTTAAAAACTCATTTGTTTTCACTGGCCTATTAGGTTTAACTTTGCCTATTATATTTCTTATTTATGTGTTTTGTTTTTGTTTTTCTCTCTCTTTGGCTGTAATTGTGTACTCCTAATTTTATGATGATGTTTCTAAGTGTAAAGCACTTTGGTCAGTCTTGTGGCTGTTTTAAATGTGCTATATAAATAAAATAAACTTGAAACTTGATAGGCTTGTTCAGGTGTATTTGATTAGGGTTGGAGCTAAACTCTGCAGGGACACTGGACCCCAAGGATCGAGGTTCCCCACCCCTGAGTTAAACCTTTGGACAATTATTTTGGGTTGGGCCGCCACCGTTACAACTTGTTGCGAGTTAAGATTTCTTAGGATGGTGGGCTACTACAGAGTTTTTTTGTCAGAACTTTGTGAAAGTAGTTGCCTGTTCGACAGATTAATGCCTGAAGAGACCATTTTAATGATCACAACAGTGTCAGTGTGCCTTCAATAACCCTAAATCTCTTTTAGCCAATTTTCCCGTGTTGACAGCCCTTCATTTTTTTTAAAAACCTTTCTTACTTGCAGTTGATGGTGCTGTTCTTTTGCAAGAAGATGCTAAGGGAATCAAACATCCGGACAGTTAATTTTCAAAGAAAAAAAAATAAAAAAATAATCAATGGTCATCAGTAAGTTTATTACAGTGGAAAAAGAGGCTTTTGCCCTTGTTTTGTCATTCAACATTTTGAGGTCTATGTAAGTTTAGTCTGTGGTCCTATTGTTGTTTACACTGACCATAATCCATTGACTTTTTTAGAACGACTTTTGTTTATTATAATTACTGACTGTTGTATTAGTTTACTTAAAATAATTTGCATTGATTGACTGATCCCTCTTATATGTTGCAGCCTTAAACAGTCATAACAGTTGTCATATTAATCTTTATATTAATGAGGCCCAATAACTTAAGGGGTAGGAGATAGATGAGTTCTCTGGCATCCTGAAGAGGTCTTTTGAGGTTATTTTGGGTTTGGACCTTTAAGAAAATATGTATTTACCCTTCACCAACTTACTGACAATGAGTTTAGTTGGCTGCAGAGCTCTGTTTCCACAAAAGTGTTTCTGGGTACCAGGACCTTGTGGGCTCTTGTGGAGCTGGTGAAGTTTAAAAAATCAGATGCAGATATATTTTTTAAAAAAAATATGGCCTTACATATACACACATATACCCTTCATTTCATAAAGAAACATGTACTTTATACACTCATTCACACATGTGAAATCCTCAGGTTGCCAGATGGTATGATTAGTGGTAAGTGAGCATTTTCTTCAGAGTCCATCACAAAAGAGCTCAAAAGTCAAGTGCTTGGCCTTCAAAAGAATGTTTTTTTGTTGTTGTTGTTGTTGTTTTGTTTGTTTGTTTGTTTTCTCATTTGTTTTTTTCTTTTTTCTCATTTGTATCATTTCAATGCACAGAGCAAATCTTTCAGTGTGGAACCATTTTATTATGACAACAGAAACAAATTATCAAAATATTGCACCTACATTTTATGCCTGGCTTTTTTTTTTGGCCTGGTTCCTCCTTCCATCTCACTGAATGTCAGATCGAACCTCAGTCTCTTGAACCTTCCTCCTTCCTTTCTCATAGCGGTAATTTAAAAGATAAATTAAATCACTCTGAACAGGAGGACGCCCAACAAGGAAGGAAGCACAGGAAATGAGGTGACTTGTGGCCAAGTATGGTGACCCAGCATTTGTGCTCTGCATTTCAATCAGTAAATGGCATTTCACAATGCCATTAAAACGGCAGAAATAACCTGCGAAAGGGGTGAAGACAATGAACCTGTTCGCTTCTGTTCACCACACACTTCTAGATCATCATTGGAAATAGGAGAGAGAAGCATGAATTATTTCATCACATTCCTGGAAGAAAATAACAGAACAAGTGTTCAGATGACATCAGATGTTCTGAAAGAGCAAAAATAACTGACTCTCAAGTCTAAAGGATCAAATCTCTGAGAAGGAGCTAAAAATGTAAGAACTGACTCATAGATTCAGGAAGAAACAAAATTGAGAAATGTTCACAGAAAAGTTTCAGTTCAGAGTCAGCAGAGTTTAAAAAAACCTAATTAAAAATGAATTCTGGAGGAACAAAAATGCGAACAGCTGGTGGGTGACAGATGCCAAATGAAACAAAAATATATAGGAATATACTGTAAAATATAATGATACATGTTACATATTCATTTCCATATAGGGTATGTTGGTATTTGCTGATACTGATACCTATATTTTCACAGCAGCATAATAATAATAATAATAATAATAATTAGCATGCTGTTAGTTGGCTTCATTTAGAAAACAGATATTTCCTTCAGTTATTTTCACACTCAGTTATACCTGTTAAAATGTATTGTATAAGCTTTTGTTAGTTTCACTGTTCATTTTATTGATCTACGGTATTTCATCTTTAATTTAATCACACACACTGTACACGGACCCTCACGTATGAGTAAAAACCAAAGTATAATTTGGCCTTTAACCCTCTGCTAAAATAGGAGCAAAAACAAAAATGAATCAAACAGTAAATTGAAGAAAAAGAGGTAAAAAATCTAAATAACGATAAATAAATATAATTTGTAACTATTTACAAGAAAATTGCTCTGCCCATCTCACATATTCTCAAAAATTTGCTCTGTCGCAGTCTTACCAGTTCATTTCTGAGTGTGTGTGTGTTTGTGAGAGAAATTCTTGTATTTTTTCCATTTATTAATTTTATTTAACAAAATAAAATTTTAACAGCAAAATTTGCTCTGCAGCATTTTTAGCAGTTCATTTCTATGTGTGTCTGTGTGTGTTTGTGTGATGCTTGGCTGTCTATTTTGCAGTCTTGATATTCTAGAGTGTCACCCCTTGATTGCTGTGCAGCGGCTGATTTGTGGCTGGTACCACCAAAGGATTTTCAGAGTTCCCATTCATTTCCTATGTTGTTCATTTTTGACCACGAAATAGCCAAGTGTGACTTTTTTTGACGCTTTAACATATCCGAATCATGTCCATGATTTATTTTGTGTTCACATAGCTAATGCAACAAAATTCACCAAGTGTGATCTCATTCCGATAAAGCTACGATTTGTAAAATTTCAAAATATGTTGTTATTCAGTCAAAAATGACCGAAGAGGCTCAGAGGGTTAAAGGGGTCATCGGATGCAAAGCTCACTTTTGCATGTTGTTTGAACATAAATGTGTGTACACAACCACCCTATAATGATAAAAATCCACCCACTGGTATTTTTTTTTATCTTTATATGTAATATCCCCTTTATCGAATCAGGCCATTCTCAGCTTCTTGTCTGTGTGACGTCACACCGACCACGGTCACTCCCACGATAATTGATTGACACGGCCATCTTACCTTAGACCCGCCCTGATGAGCTGTAAACAGTCCGACTCCAGCCACCATAGAGTCGATTCCGGTGCTGTATAAGAGAAGAATAAATGCGGCTAAAGTAAACTGCACTGCTTGTAACCCACAGAAGAGAGAGGCGGGGTGAGCAGAGCTCATTAGCATTTAAAGCAACACACAACATAACAGCTCGCTGTGAAAAGGGCTGATTTTGACAAGTTAAAAAGGGTATTGTTTTACATTACCATTAAGAAATTTGAACCAAAGTATGTTATAGACTTCTCATTAAGACTGTAATGAATCATATCACCTTGTGGAAAATGGGCATCCGATGACCCCTTTAAAGCAAGCAAAACATATGCATCCCACGCACACATTTGTATTGATACAGAATGAGAGAAACCACTGATCTATAATAGCGAACTGGATAGCTCATGATGTCATAGAAGTGAAGCCACTGCGCCGCCATATTGCTATTCCCTAGTACTCGCAAACATTCTATTGAATGAATAGGAAATTATACGATTTTAATGAGAAAACATCACATAAGTCAGCGTTTTCATATCTGACGTCTCACTGTACATTCTCACAACGTAAACGTCCTAAGCATGTAAATGTTTATTTGTTTAATGTCCGGAATTCCTTCTGCTTATTAAAAAGTTACGTTCATATACATTACAGCAGCGAACAGCAGAGGAACATGATAAACATCGGACATCCACCATGTTTACAAATGACAAAATGCTCATTCTGAAATCTGAATAAACATTTATGCTTTGTATACATGTAATTTGCCTTACAGTTAGTCACTGTTTATGCTGTTTTGTTATAGTGTTTTTATTCGTACAGGCTAAATGCATGTTTCAACAATTATCTCGTTCACATTATTTTGAAGCAGGTAATGATTTAAATGTTTCTTAATTCAGCCTACATACCATTCATGTTGAGATAAATGTTAATAATAAACGTTAATAATACAAAAATGTCAAATATAACATTCTGATATATAGACATATCAAATGATTTAAATAAAATAATAAAAAATAAAATGAAAATGAAACTAAAACGGTCAGCAGATGGCGGTATTTTATCACTGAATCATTCATTCAGAAATGAAGCAAGCGACTCTCTTTACGAATGTGTAATTGAATCAATGACTCGTTTAAAAACGCACGTTCATTTATAAACGGAACACAGTTGTGTTTGAATAGAAGCGCGGCTCAGCTGTGACTTTGTTTCAGACTATTTTCATTGACGAAATTGGGCAAAATCAGGTAGAGTTATAGTCAGATAATGTAAGGCACTTAATATAATAGAATTTGCGCGATCTTTAAGAGTTTGAAATTGATGTTTCTCAATTAGGGACATTAAAATATACACATCATAACTTGGACTAATGACGTATGGTACGGATTTAAATACATCGAGCTTTCCAAGATTTGAATTTCAATACAGCATAGAGCAATATAGTAAGAGGCTTGTGTATTGTTTGTTGTATATTCAAATCAATTTCAGATACCAGATATATGTTCATGTTTAATATGTCCTGCATAATTCCTTACATAAAGAAATATATTTTGTGTTGGATCAGTTAACTGTGTCGGCAAGTGCGCAGCTGATACGCCCACCTGAACGATCGCTTATCCTGCCTGAAAAGACGATAAACATCGCAAATAACATTTTAAGTACAAATTAATTTACATACACATATTATAAAAACTAGTCCTGTGTGACTGATACACTTAAAATCGGGTGATTTTAGGTCAGCGGTTCGGCTGGGAATGGTACTCTCTGCCGGTAGGGAATAGTAAGATGGCGGATCGAACACTTCCGGTGGCTTCACTGCCTAACGGCAGTTTAGAACACAATGAGCGATCCAGTCATTATATATAGATCAGTGAGAGAAACACATATACAGTAGTCAACATTTTAAGTGGATCAAAAAATTTCATCAAAGTTGTCCATAAGACAAGAATGGATATTGTTTTGGTTTTGGGACAACTTTTAATGAAAGGTTTTGATCCACTTTAAATTTTGACTACTGTAGAGTGTTTTCACGTTACAGCACTGGACATAAACAATGCCACTGAACTGAATGGAACTTGTGCATGTGCTTAGCGAAAAAATAAAGAAACGAAAGTAATTCACTGTGTTGACATAAGAAATAGAAGGAAGAATTGTTGGGTCATCAGTCTGCAACAAAGGAGACAGGTCGTATGGATATTTTTCACCTATTACAAAGCTCGAGAATACGGACTGCCCTGTGCATTCATGGTGTTTTCTTTTCATCTAGCATCTGCATGCAATGTTAATAAGTGTAGTGCAGCAAAAACCAAGGAAACACCATCACTGCTTAGCATTGAGCCCTGTATTAACTTTAGTTTGTCCAAATGTAATGCCCTTTCCTGTTTACTAAGTCCTTCTCTATATGATTTAGCAGCTTCCACACATTGTTTCTGTGGTTTGGAGATAAATTAGTAGAACAATGTCTTCAGTAGCACATTAACCATGCAATCCATGCTGCTGTTTACATTGCCACAATGGCCGCGCATCCGGGTAACTGACCAGAACGTGATGTAGGTGCAAACCCTCTATAGCCAGGCACATTTCACACAGTCTGCTAGTTTCACTTTTGCTTTAAATAAAGCCGTGTAGGCTTGGTATTTAAAATGAGTGTTTGTTTGTTTGTTTCTTTAATATTGAATGCCCTTATAATGTTTGTTTGCTTTATATTTGCTATTTTGTTTTAACCCAAATGCATGCGCTATGGAGTGAACAGCAATCAAGATCATGCAACAGAAGTGCACTCTCTCTCTCTCTCTTAACCGTCAAAGTAACTTGTGAATTGTTTACTTGTTTTTGACATATCCAACCGAATTACAGACTTTCCAGTGATGTGTGTGAAAAAGGGATTTTTGCTCAACAAGCTCAGGCATTTGTGCCGCCATGTGCTCAATCAATTGCTTATCAGTGCACATCAGGTATACGTACATTTTGAATGTTTAACACTATATTAATTACATACATGTACTTTATAGACATACTTAATCTCTAGTAACTCTGATGTCTGTGTTTTTTCCCTGGACACAGTGCTGCTTATATGCTGTGTGGTATTGGCTTTTGTAGCATTTGTAGCACAGTATCTGCCTGATGCATCTCTAGTTCCATATATGTATATATGTATACTAATAATAATTTTATGCAAAATATATGCATTGACTGTCACAATCACCAGCTGGAGTGCCTATGAGCTCCACCAGAGGGCACTGCTTACTACTCCAGTCATATAGCATAATCAAAGCTTTATTGGCATGCATCAAGCATATACAGTAGGCTATTATTTACAAAACTATTCAGAACGTTAAGTAAAGAGATAGAAAAGAAGGGAAAAATTAATATAAATGAATATAAAAAATAACCAATAATAATAATAATAGTGAACAACATCCATTTCTCGTGGCCACGACATCTTATGTTGAGGGAATGACATTTTTTTCATAAGGATGTCGTTACCTTGACAAAATGATGGTGGCCACGACGTTCTCATGAATTAATATGTTGTGGCCATGAAAATGCAATTTTCCCTTCCCGGTCACCATAATAATTCAATATAAAAGCAAAGGAAATGGTGCAGAGATTAACTTTGTTTGAATCAGACACTGAAGCAGCCATGTGGTTTTCAGGTGATTGAAGCATTAGACATCATAGATCACGTGCTTTAGGTAAAAACGAATCAAGCTCCAATACAGTGCCTCAGTGTGAAATGTGTTGTTTTTTTTCTGATACAAGTTTCAGAGCTTCTATGAGCATAACATCACTAGTTGTTTGCTGTAGTTTGTTGTTACTGTATGCATGTTCCCAGTTGACGTGCTCTTGCCTTCTCTGTGTGGATTATGTTCCCGATTTCCCTTTGTGGACTGCACCCTGGTTCTTGGCTTGGATTATGTGTGTTTGTGGAATATTTGTCCTTTTCCCAAATTTGTCACTACCAAAACACAGTAATATATATTTTAACAGAAAGGGTTATATTGAGAAAGGGTTATATAAACTCATTAAGATTTTGCTTACATTGTCCTTGTAAATATGTATTTTTCTTTTTTTTTATAAAGAAGTCTTCAGAGGTAAATCAATAATAAATATAGCTGCAAGCAGCGATGACGGGCCCTCGCCACCAGTGCATCCGCAACCCTGATGCCATTAGAAAAACTGTGCCCAGCGGGCACATGCATTAACAGTATCCCTGTACCAGTTTGGGTTGAAGTGTCACAGCAATGAAAGGGTTAAAATCAAAATGCTTTTAAGTCATTCTGACACAATGAGAATGAGATAGGATTAGAGTTGAAAAGGTTCCTTATCCTATGAGGTCATCTTGTGTTCATTCTTGGTATTACAGTCTTCATCAGCTAGTTTACAAGTGTGACATTTCAAATGTTTTTGCAGCCTCTGAAAACATGATAAACACATTTACTTAGAATGACTTGATTTTCATATGTAAAAAGTTGTGAAGAGTTAGGATAATGCATTTTTAAATGCTCTCTCTCTCCCTCTCCCTCTGTCACACACACACAGCCACTCAACTACCTCAGTCAGACTTACACACACACATACACAGACTTAAACCCATCCCCCGACACAGAGTTAGAGTGAGAGAGTTAGAGTGAGAGCAGATGTTTAATAGTTTTTTAATTTTCTGTTTTTTGTTGATTATTTTATATCGATGGAACTAAGCATTTATTTCTCAGAATGACTAGTTCTATGTATGAAAAATTTTTTTAAGTGTTTGGATGCTGCATTTCAATATTACGGTTATGTTTTTTCTGCTAATTTCAAAAAATCACTATAAATCAACCGTTCAAGATATCCCAAATCCGCTTGCAATTTAACATCTTCAGTATGTTGGCATCATGTTTACAAAGTTTGGTGTGAACTACTCATTCCTGCTTGGAGGAGTATGAATTTGTTTATAGCCTGATTTTTCCAAAAATCCACATTCAAATCAAAATAGCAGACTTCCTGTTGGTCGCAGCTAATAGGTGTAAATTAGAAAGTTGTCCGGCTTGATGAGAACAATATACATACCAAATTTGGTGTCTGTAGCTAAAACTAACCCCCCAACTTTTGACAAAAGGTGGCGCTATAGAGCGCCTCCTCCACGCCCATTTATGAGCCTTTGCCAGTGTCTAACTGTCATTAATACTGATGTGTGTGTTGAGTTTCATGAAAATCTAAGCTTATTAAGTGCCCCAAAAACACAGGAAACAAATGTTAAAGTTTGACACGTTGCCATGGCAACAGAATTTAATATATCAACGACCCCTTTACAGATTCTCATCGGCCGTGTTTTGACATTATTCTGATGAAGTTTGAAGCAAATCGAGTAAAATTAAGAGGCTGATTTAAAAGCATTTTGAAAACGACACACTTCCTGCTGCCAGTTGGTGGCGCTATAACTTTTACTCTCAATAGTCACATCTATGTGATCGGCATCATACAACGAACAAACTCCTCGCCACAGCCAAACCGTTCGAGATATCAAAAATCCCCTGGCAATTTTGCATCCCCAATGTCTTGAGATCATGCTGACCGAGTTTGGCTGCCGTCAGAATAAAGGCCTCTGAGGAGTATATCAAATTCCAGAGCATGCGCTTTTTAAACAGCCTTGAATAGCTCACTTCCTGTTGGGTGGAGCCTTTGACATGAGTGTGAAAGTTGTTTGGCTCAATGAGATCTATATGTGTACTGAGTTTCATATGAATACGTGCAAGTATGTGTGAGCTATACATCAAGTTTTCTGACTGCGTTGCAGGGGGCGCCGTAGAGCCCCTGTGCCACGCCCGGGTCCCAGTCTCTGCGATGTCCTAATGGCCGCAGATTCCAATGTGTGTGCCAATTTTCAAGAGTTTTTGAGCATGTTAAGGGCCCCAAAACCACCAAAAACATTGAAAAAAAAAATAAAAAATAATAATAATCCTTAGAAAAACAATAGGGCCTTCGCCCTTTTAGGGCTCGGGCCCTAATAATCCTTAGAAAAACAATTTACAATTTTACAATTTTACAATTACAATTTTAACAATCTTTCTAGTTTGATTTATGAGATTTGTTGTATTTTGAATCCAGATTTTCTTTGTGAAAGGCGAAAGGTTTATCTTGATTTCAAACTTCATTATTCATTGGTTTGAAAGGGCACCTATTATGCAAAATTCACTTTCACATGTTGTTTGAACATAAATGTGTGTTAGTAGTGGTACTATAATAATAAAAACCTGCCTGCTTTTTTTTTAGTCCCCATAAATCATAAGCAGTGTTTCAGAGCTTACAGATCACAGAATCCATAAAATATGCAAGCCCCACCAACGACTGTTGATGGACACTGCCTTATTAGCCGAGACCCCACTGTGAGCCTGATATGGCTTTAAAATGCATGATGTCAGCATGATATACATGATAATCAAAACCAAATAGGTGTTTTCTGGCAGTGATCTGAGATACAAGCTGTAATCGCACAGCCCTGTTCTGGAAAAGGGGGACGGGGGAGCTAGGCTCATTTGCATTTAAAGAGACATGCACTAATACAGCGTGTTTCTGCTCCTCTCAAAACCCTTTGAAAATCACTGATCTAGCCAATTCTATTCCAACAGAGGAGACCTGAAACATCCAACAAACAGATGCAAAGACTACATCCATGAAAACTATTCTTTTTTTTATCTTTCCATTTTATTTTTTTTTAATGTAAGAGCTGGTGTGAACTTGAGTGTAAACAATCTTCATTTAGTATATTTAGCTGTGCAAAACAGTTCATTGTGCTCCTGGGTATTGTAAATGAGTATCTGTATTTGTTATTTAACGTTTATTAAAGTACTTTTTTTCAAGAAGACTTTAAAACCAGAATATATATTGAATATATTGAAATAAGTTTAAATATTTCAAGAGGGTTACCCAGGGGTATGTTTAGGGTTAGGAGTTGGTTAGGACAATAATTAAGTGTATACAATTAAACAACGTGGGGTTAGTTGTAACTCCAGTGGTTTAAGCATTTCCACACACGCTAGTGTAACCAAATTTACGGCATTTACTAGTTGCCATAGCAACACTATGTGGGAAAAAAAGTGCGCCAAAATTCAAAAGCCTTTAAAGATATCGCTGAATATTTATTTTACCATAGTAAAAGTAAATTTCTGGCTGAAGTAAGTTTTTCATCTCAGTTTTTAGTATTCATTAAAAATGAGACATATCTGCTATTATTTTAATCACCAATCTGTTATTTATCAGTTTGGATAGTTTATTAATGCTTGGCAAACAATCAGAAGACACTAACCACTTTTATATTCCAGTCGTGCTGATGGGGAACATTGTAGCACTGCGTTACAATCTGCCCTGTTATATTAAACTGCTGTTCTATGATATTAGCAATGTAATTTTCACTCATGTAATTTTGTAATCGTAATTTGATGCCCTGTGCTCCCCTACATAATTCCTTAAAAATAATATACAGATTTAAATAGAAAGTGTTATAAAACACTATGAGCTGCTAATACGTACATACAACAAATAATTAATTAAAAAAAAAACTATTGGGTCCTAGAAATGCAGTCCTGAAACTGCAGCTTCTGGTGTTGCAGGAATACCCTACTCCAAACAACAGCCTTATTGAAAATGTACATTCATTCTCTACCAGCAGATGGCGCTTTTGTGCAGACATATAACAGTTTCCCCGGTAACGGCGGTACACAATGCAGCCAGCAGTGGACTTTGAATGCATGTTTTCACAGTTCTGGTCTTTCCGTATCCAAATTTAAGACCTCTTGAAATCATAATTCTTGTACGACATTCTTGTACAATTTAAGGCTTTTTATTATCTTAAATTTGATGCATCTAAATTTAAGACTTAAGGACCTGTGGGAACCCTGGTGTACTTTTAATGAACAGTACAGGTGTAAGCAATCAGTACTCAGGTGAGGGTGTGAGCTGTGATTGGGTGGTGAGAGAGCCTGGCTGATCTGTGACAATTATACTGTTAATATTTAAAATAAAAGTTACCTTTTTCCAATGCTTATATTGTTAAAAAAAAAACTTTGTTGAAGAAACACTGCAGGTGCTACTGCAGACAGTAGACAGCCTGATGGCATCCCAGAGGGAAATTCTACTCCTATTTTGGTAGAACCAGGGTTATCAAATGGAGGACAATATCTTGGACCTCAAGACTGCTCAGTGCACGGAGGAATTGGAGGACCTTAAGAACCAACTTAAGGACCCTGAATTTAGAAAGAAAATAGTGGGTGCCAACTTAATTCAGAGAACAAATAAATCATTATACCTTCTCTTTGCAGATTTTATATCATTACCAGTATATTTTATTTAGGATTAGGAAAACTAGTATGAAATCAATGTATTTTACATTTACCTCTAAGAGTTAGTTCACCCCATTTATTTACAACTGAACATATGAATAAACACTGATAAAACATGTATGAACAATGTTCTAGAACTTACATACTGTAACGGTATGACTTCTGTTTAAATTACAGATGCCGCCATGAAATGTAAAGCTGGTCTTGGGGAGAAGAAGATAAAGTTTAATTGCAGAGACTCTTAAACATGCACTGGCACACATCAATAAAAGTGTTGAGGTATGAAAAGCAGAGAATGTTCCATGAATAAAGCCAAACAGAAGCTGTATGAAATAAATAAAAAAAAAACTGACAATAACAAATGGCCCATAACACATGCATGAACGTGAAAAACTGTCATCAATACATTAAAGAATTTCTCCATCAAAATATGCACCTGTGAACAGTTACACATGAAATTGACAACATGCATTTTTAAAAGCACATAGACCTTACCTCTGTAGCAGTTATAAACAACGAGAATTTACATATCTATCCATAACAAGACCATGCAATTTGTACCAAACATATGAACTTTACCCCCAACATAACATTAAACCACCACAAAGGTTTTCAGTGGGCTTGTTAATAAGGAAGACTTCTGGAAGAAACGGTCACTGCAAATGATTGTGAAATCTAGACTTACTACAAAGTATTTGAAAAAATTTGGGGCACCTCAGGTGAGAAAAAATTGTGTTTGTTTTGTCATGTTTGTTTTACCTTTGTAGGTCTTATACTTGTATTACTGCTGCCTGACACGGATGCTTGTTCCGGGGGGGTGAGCTGTTAGCTTTATAGACGTTCTCCTCTCATGGAAACGCATACTTCAACGTAGTCATCTATGATTCTGCATGCAGACTGGCTACACACACCAATGTCTGGAGACGTTAACCTTCACGCCACATGAAGGGTGTCTAGCTCATCCAACAGATGACAACATAAAGATGGCAAAGGAAGGAAAACAAGATTTTCTTGCCATGGCTTTGTGGCATTACAGATATTTTCCATACTGCCCTTTTGTTTACTTTCATTTTTTCTGTCACCCCTGCCCACTAAAGTACGTGCCGATTGAAGGCGAAGACCAATTTGGAGGAGTACATGTACAGTTTATAGCACAAGGTTTAGAGACTGGGAGGAGGTTCGTCTTACCGGAAAATGTGTGTTACGTTCCATTGGGAGGCAGCCCTTGTGATCTTCCGGAGTGTGCGTTTCCGGAGTGTGATCTTCATGGTGGTGCTACCTGTTTAGCCTGTTGCTAATGGCCATTTTGCTTTGCCGGTGAATGTCTCTCTGTCAGTTTTGGGATTGAACTGGAGTTTCGCACCATACTCACAAAATCGGTGACTTGGAGCTGGGAAGAGGAAGGAGTCGAGACAGGCTGATGCTGCCGATGTTCCCGAGGCACTGGAACACAATTGCACACAAAGGATTGTGAGGTACAGTGTAATGTTTCTTTATTTGCATGTGGCCCATTATTATATAGTCATTACATTATATATCAGCCTCATTAACTGACTTCAGCCCTATTATTTCTTCTCATCAAACTCTGATACACACTGTACTTGATTTTATTGACATATACATTTGTTAGTTAGTTATTGTATAGACATGGTTAAGCTCATAGGAGCAATTGATTTGTATCACATTTTATACGGCTGTGACTACTTTGTGGGTTAAAGGGATTGTTCTTTTATGCTGGTTTTAGAGTGGGTTGTTTTTAGCCCAGTGTCGTAAGTTAAAGGTAATGCAAACATGAAATGTATTGTCATAACACTTTCTATATTTCCTGGCTACAACCATTGCTTACGTATCCCTATAGGTATTGAAGCCACTTTTAAGAGATCCTCCAACTAGACTCACCGCTTTATAGGGTGAAGTGATTTTGTTGTGCTTGTTTCTGTGTCAGAGTTTTAGGGGTGTGCGATACGATGATTTTTGATTGTGGAAGATTAAAATGTCTCCACGATTTGCTTTTGAATAAATATCATAATATTGTGCTATAGCGCACATTCTATCAGTTGCAATTCTGGTGCCTCCATCTCACTATACTGTACAACGCAACATACATCAATATCTAATGTTAACTCAGCAGTAGAGTTACACTCACGAGACACTGCACTTATGCAAAAAAAAAAAAAAAATCACAAAAGAATATTATTTACATCTGCTTTTAAACCTTGCTAGTTAAAGAGGGCATCAAATGCTCATTTTGCACAAGTTGATATGATTAAGGTCCGATTAAGATTTCTCAATGGTAGTGTAAAAAACACCCTTTTCATCTTGTCAAAATCAGCTTTGTTCTCAGCAACCTGTATAAGTGCATGTCCCTTTAAATGCTAATGAGCTCTGCTCACCCCACCCCTCTCTTCCATGAGGTGGCAAGCTGTACTGTTTACTTTAGCTGCGAAACTTGCTAACTAGCACATTATTAGGAAAGATGATTTGCAAAGATTCATAAAAAGCCCTTATACTCACAGCTCAGATGTCGGGAGTAAGTGATGACTGCTATGTTCATCATTACATCCAACAACAGAACATCTTAATCACTTAGGAAACATTCTTGCACCTGCACCGGAGTTAAAACAATGGGGGACTCTTCACAGCTCAATTTTTGATGCTGAACAGCTCTTGTTTGGAGGAATTCAATCCAAATTGGGTAGCAGTTAAATGAATGACTTTTTCTAGAAGGGCCAGGAGACCAAACACAAAACAGTGACAGCAGCACACACACACACACACTACATAGTTAACTAAAAGAAAGATGCAACTGTTGACACTATTAATCTCATAGTGTCACAAGCCGGGTTTGATTCTAGTTGTCTGTTCTTTTCTTTGTCTTGCACTCCAATCCTAGATTCAGCTGTTTGCGGTCACAGTCAGCGCTCGCACTAATTGGGATGGCACCTGTTCCCTCTTTACACTGATTTCCCTGCCTATTTCTCTCTGCATGTTCCTAGGCTTTTCACCAGATTATTGTGCTTCGCTACCGATCTGTCTGTGAACCTGAAGCTTTTTCTGGATCAAGTTAAATCTGATCGTGTCTAGTTGTGACTGGTCAAGCTTTTTACTGGTGTTTTGTCTAGCCTCCCAGTTACCTGCTGCTTGCTGTTCTCTCTCCTCCAGACACTGCTCTCCGGACCAGACTGTACCACCTAGGTTGTCACCCCTCGCCCTGCTGCCCTCCAAGTTTTTTCCTCTGTTCCTGTTTTTTTTCCCTGACTTAACCTCCAGTTCTCCGAACGCCCTTTTGGCCAGTGAACGGCAGACTGCTTAAGTTTTTTTTCTTTTTTTTTTGAAGACTAATAAATACCTTTGTTTGATCAGCCTTTGCTTTTGGGTCCTTTTGTCATGACAGACGTGACACATAGAGGAGTGTCATGGTATAGGTTAGTTTGCAAATTTCTTCACATTCATTTTTATGTGCTGGTTTGTTATGGCAGCTACAGACTACTCCTCAGAAGTGACTACACTGGCCCAAATGAGACTTGGGAAGAAGAAAGCCCAGAAACATGCAGGAGCATCCTATTCAAGAATCTCTGCAGTTGCAAACAGAAAAACTGCAACATCACAGAGACAGAGGAAGAAAGCCCTTCAAAGAATAATTACAGAAAATTATTTGGTCACTATTACAAGCACAGTCAAGACTCCACAGGTGTCTCCAATTGTCCCTGGTGAAAAAACCAGCATGTGCTAGTAGGTATGTTTTGATGCTGGTTTATGCTGGTCCTTTGCTGGTTTAAGCTGGTCTTTGACCAGCAACATGGCCAGCTTAAACAAGCAAAGGACCAGCATAAACTAGCTAAGGACCAGCATAAACCAGCATCAAAACATACCTACCAGCATATGCTGTTTTTTTCACCAGGGGTCCCTACCTGAAAGACCACAAAGGGAGTGTCACAAGCCATTCCAGTCATTTTGCCTGTCCACTGTATGGAGCGACTGCTACCAAAGATCAAACCATAACCATCCACCTGCTGGTGGACAAAAACTATGTCTCCATGTCAAACCAAATTTTTGAGTTAGACCTTTTCACACCATAGTCAGATTGACTGTTTTGTACAAGATTTAATACTAACTTTTAATTTTTAACTTTAATAGGCAATAATTTTTCCTGTAATAGCTTTTGTGTGAGTTTGTTTGAAAGCATGCACATTTCCACAGTTTTTTCCCCCACTACCCCCTTCCCTCTTCCCCCTTTTGTAATTCCTTGTGTGCACCGCTGTCATGTAGAATTTTTTATTTTTTAAATTTTTGCTAAACAAACCTCTAGAAGAGCTGTTACACCAATAAGCATGGACTCTTGATCCTTTTAAGTGAGCATTTTACTTGATCTTGATGTTGATGGTTGTACTTTTGAGCTGTATGCTACCACTGCACCTGAAATCAGGGCCCATATTCACAAAACATTTTATCTTATTTTAAGTGCCACATTTTGTAATGCCGTTTCATGCATGAGACACTGCAAGAAACACGAGTGCAATGGCCAAACGCGTCCATGTTTACAATGGACTACTTGCACAACTACTTCCACGTTTTACTTGTTAGGGCTCGGGAGTTTCCGGTTAGCGTTCAGCGCACCTACATACAGACAGTTTCTCATGAGGATGCAGATTATTACTACATTTTAGGGCTGGCATTTTTTAAAAAAAACAATCATATTCTCTGTGTTAAAATGAATCATATTCAACCTGCTGAAAGGTTACTATAAATATATTTCCCTTCGGTATGTGTATTTTGAATAATAAATAAATACATTTCCCCACTAATCTGCCGCATTCTCATGGACAGCATTTTTCTTTTACTGATCATAATTCATACCTGATGAATTTGTTGTTATATGGTTTAACTTCAATTGCATTTTTTGCTTTTATTTGTAGTAGAACCATGGCTAATTTGTTTGTGTGCCTTGGCGCTCTTATTCTGAGCTCATACTGCTTATTCCATTGTTTAAAATGGCTGAATGAATGTGCGGTAACTGCCTTATTTAACAATGTTAAACCTTAAAATAATTTTTAACAGTAACACGCTGACAGTGCGACGATTGAATACTCATATTTTGGCATTAGACTACATACAGTGAAATGATGACAGAATATGACAGAATAGTGACTAACATATTTAATACAGATAAATAAAGGTTCATTTTGATCTTATTCATCAGATTTCACAAACTGCAGCGTTGCGATTAGGTCACTATAGAGCACTGACACCCTGTGGTGAACAATCACGTATGATTACCAGTCACTGCTTTCTCAGATCGGTTTATGTTGCATTAAAACTTCACGTTCCGTTGAGTTTGGAAAATTCTATACGCAATAATTATCAGAATATGTTTTCTCCCGTCCCGCGAAATCTCATTTTAATAGACATTTAAGTCAACTACATGGTTACAGCGCATTGAAAATGTACATAACCGGAAATAACTGAGCCCTACGATTTCAAAACGGAAGTACGTCACGAGGCTCAGTGCAAGTAGTCCATTGGGATTAAATTTTTTACCATATTGCCCAGCCCTAATATCAACCATGATTATTCTACTGTTAATGAAAAGACTGTTTATGCATATTCAATAAATGTTTACACAAAGCATACATGTAAGAGGCTGACATTTAGACTGAACAGTTCCAAGGTAGATTGCTAACAACCGCCATTTTGGGATAGTTGGGATTTGGTCTTAGACTTAGGAGTCCTCTTCACTACTCCTAACATTTCACAGATTTAAGAGTTAGTTTTAGTGCTAAAATGCTTTGTGAAATACTCTTAGAGCAAACGTTTAGGCAAGTTATGAGCTACTTTTAGCCTTAAGATGTTTTGTGAATACAGGCCCAGATGTAATTTTTGTTATGGAATTTCACTTCCATAAAAATTTACAGATAATTTACTCACCTCCGTGTCATCCAAGATGTTCATGTCTTACTTTCTTCATTTGTGTTTTCTTGAGAAAAACATTTCAGGAATGTTCTCCATATAGTGAGCTTCACTTTCACTTTGTAAACACTGGGTTGGAGTTTTTCGACATACTCTAACTGTATTGAGCCAGAGTACACAAAGTATGCATGCACATGAGAGAGCTAGTCATTTTCCATAAACAAAACTTTTTATTTATTTGAAGGAAATCATTAAAGGGGTCATCGGATGCAAAATTCACTTTTACATTATAGTGGACAGCATGTTTCAGGGCCCAGTTTATGGCCACAATAGTGGACAGAGGTTTGCTACATTTTGATTGGATCTTAGTAAACTAACATAAGCAAACTGTCCAACGGCATCAGATAAAGATGCCAGGACAACAGCCAGACATCTCTTAAGAGGGCAAGAAGAAGACCTTTGTTACAAAGCCCAGGAGTCTCCCATCCAGTGAGACGATAGAAGATCAACCTCAGTTTTGAGCCTGAATCCCGCGAGGGGAGGGACAATAACAGCTACACCAGTTCTGAGTCAGTGACCCGCAAAGGTGAGACAACAACAGATACCAAGTCCAAGACTCCAGCTTTTGAGGCAGCAACAGATACGACCACGTTCTGAGCCTCCAGTCTGCGAGGAAATAGATAATATACATTCAGAGTCTTTGTCCAGTGAGACAACAACTGATGCAGCATCCTGAGTCTCCATCCTAGAGAGACAAAGCGGATTGACCAAGTTCTGAGTCTCTAGCCCAGAGAGGCAGAAGACACACAGACATTTGCAGCAAGGTTAAGCTCCGGCGAGCAAACCTTCACTTCAGGTACTTTTGCTTGTGTGTTCTGAGGACCTTTTGGTGCTCCAGGAGATCAGCATCCTACAGTGCTTCATGTTCAAGGCTGTCGAAACGGATTCCTGCTCCTTTCCCCACTGTACTGCCACCAGCACAACAAGTGGAAGAAGTAGCCGCCACCGGACTGCTCACTCAACCACAGCGAACATAAATATCACTTCCAAACCTCTTCCAGAGACCTTGGCATTGTTGTATATTATCAGCATATGATTTTCTAATTTACATTAGGTATTATATAGCTAATTGCAGTTGATAACAAATCTTACACATATTTGTTTGATGCATAATAAGGTTCTTCACCTTATTTGTTTCAGAGTAGAAACAGTTAATCTTTCCAGATAACGTTGCTCTGACATAGCAACACCCAACATAATCACTTGCATTTTATGCATCTTATTCCTTTTACATTCATGGTATTCATTTAGTAGTTGTTGATTACTCTTGTCTATCTTTTGTTAATAAAATTAATTTTATTACAACTTGTGTCTTCTTTGTGTTGATAATATGTGACCCTGGACCACAAAACCAGTCTTAAGTCACTGGGGTAAATTTGTAGCAATAGCCAAAAATACATTGTATGGGTCAGAATTATTGATTTTTCTTTTATGGCAAAAATCATTAGGATATTAAGTAAAGATCATGTTCCATGAAGATATTTTGTAAAATTCTTACTGTAAATATATGAAAACTTAATTTTTGATTAGTAATATACATTAAGAACTTTATTTGGACAACTTTCAAGGCAATTTTCTTAATAGTTTGATTTGTTTACACCTTCAGATTCCAGGTTTTCAAATAGTTGTATCTCGACCAAATATTGTCCTATCCTAACAAACCATACATCAATGTAAAGTTTATTTATTCAGCTTCCAGATGTATAAATCTCAATATTGAAAAATTGACTGGTTTTGTGATCCAGGGTCACATATAGTAAGAGGTTCTACAAGTTAGAGATCCCACTAATCTTTCCTGTGTGATGTACTCATGACCACACATTAACTGACACGTGATCCAAAAATCAAAATGTCAGCTGTGACATGAGTACCTATCACTAGCCTATTTCACCTCCCTGGTTGGCAAAAGCGAACTTCACTACATTAATTGGTGTCCCTAGGTTGGCGAATGCGAAATTTACTATGTAAATTACTACATAAAATGTTGTTTGAACATTAATGTGTGTTGGGAGTGTATGTACACATCTACCCTATAATGATAAAAATCCATGCAGTGGTTTTTAATTAATCTGTAAAAATAATATCCCCTTTTTTTTAAATTGAGCCATTCACAGATGCCTGTCGGTGTGGTGTCACACCCACAGAGGCCACTCCCATGATAGTTGATTGACATGAGCGTCTTACCTCAGACCCGCCCTAAATCAGCTGTAACAGTCCGATCACCATTGTTTTGATGCGAAACAGGGATGTAAGACAAGAATACGCCTCTCGATCTACATAAATGCATCTATGTTCGCACAAATCATTCGTGATCCAGCTTCACCTACAGCAGAAGTGAGTATAAGGGTTTTTTTATGAAGCTCTGCAATCACCTTTCCTAATAACGTGCTAGTTAGCAAGTTTCGCGGAAAACGGGCTAAATGCAGCTAAAGTAAAAAATCTCTCCAAGCAGCTCATCACTCCACAGAGAGAAGAGAGGGGCGGGGCGAGCAGAGCTCATTTGCATTTAAAGGAAAAATCCATCAGAATAATTGTTCCAAAATTGTTTTAGTTGTTTACTTCCCATGTACATATACACACACACACACACACACAAAATAAATAAAGAAATGTAAATGTACTGTAAATGTAATGTAATCTTTATTCAAAAATATATTGTATGGATGTAACCATAATCAATAGACTAAACAATATGATGATTGTTTCAATATCGGATGTCTGTGAGTCTTAGGTGCCTTCCATTGTACAGCGTGAATGAACTTGAGTGAACCAGTGAACATTGGGTGACTTCTAAGAAGAACACCTGCTTTCAGTGAGAGGGTGAGATGAAAGGATTAGGGAAATGGTTCAAACTAGTAGGATTTCAAAATTAGGACAAGAAAAAAATAATTTTATTAGAGGAGACAAATCAACTATTGGTCATGAGCTGAAGATGCGACGGCTGTAATTTCGGCTTTGTTGATGTGTTCAATAAAGTGTTTTTTTTTTTTTTTTATTCTGGAACTCTGCTTCTTGAGCTTCATTTACAATACTAAGAGGACCATTGCACCACAAAACTCCTTCTTTCCTGTCATGTATGACACAACACTTCCCCATCAGAGGCTCTGTTCTGTATTTTGATGTATTTTTCAAATATTCATCCAACAAAATATTCAGAGTTTTGTGAAAATCATCTAAAATTCTGGCACTTTCTGCCAACTTTAGACAAGCGTTGCATCCCTTCTTTTAAGGGAATGAGACAAGTAAAAGTTGGCAAAATGTTGGAATTTTTCAAAATATTCTCTTGCTCCTGAAATACATTTGGAAAAATGTTTTGGTATATAAAGTTCAAAATTAAATATATTCTCAGTTCCAAAAATACCAAAAGATGCTATTTACATTCTTTAAACAGTAATGGATAGCATTGGAGTCTATCTAGACTATGTAAAAATCTCTGTATTTTCTTTGCAAAAAGTACAAATAGTAGTTAGATGCTATTGATGATTATAAATGGTGGCAGATACTATTTGTGCCTCAGTATTGTTATACATTAAATTATTATAATTTATTATAGTCATTAAAATTATTAAATTGATGGCACCTTATTGGGACAGTAAATCCCTCCCTACACCTAACTGTAACCTTACCCAAAAAAAAAACACTTTATTATTAAACACTCTATATCCACATTTCAGATATTTTCTTCATTTTTATATAAAATAAATGCCTTTACAATCTAAAATGTGATGTGGAAAATAGAGAAGAGTGAGTTTCGCAAATGGTGGATTCAAACTCAAACCATCACTCTGCAGCGTTGTTAGTGTAAATAACCTCTGGCAATAGTACTGAGTGGCATATGAACTACAGATGAAACGAAATTACAAGTTACTCAATCTATGACAAAACAGTGTAAATAAAAAAAAAATTAACTTGAATTATTCATACTCCATTGTCTGATGGGAACACCAGTATTAGACAAGTTAAGTAAGTTTTACTTATTTAAACTTGTAGAAATTAAAGCACTGAATAAAATTGAGAAATAATACAGAATTTACTTTTTTTTTTTAAATGATTGCCTCAACTTTTTCATGTAGAAATTACATTTGTTTTTCTGTAGTACTTAACTCACCACATAATCATTTTTATCATTGTAAAAGTTGCTGCAACAAAACAAGGTAAACTTTCACTTGATGAACAAGCACATACTGGAAAATATTTCTGAAGTGACAGTGACCACATCTACAGCCTTCTCTCCATGCAGCTCTCATCAGTAGTCCACCTGTGCAGCTGTGCCACATCCAACATACATTACTTAGCATACATCCCCATATGATTTATCCCAGTATCACTGTAAAAAATAAAAAAACACAATTTGTTGAGTCAGCTTAAAATAATTTGTTACCCCATTGCCTTAAAATTTCAAGTTCAGTCAACTAAAATAAGTTTAGTCAACTTGAAATGTTAAGTTGTACTAACAACTTTTTTAAACTAAATTTTAAGTTGATTCAACTCAAATATCTAAGTTGTCACTTAGTATAATTTAACATTTCAATTTGAATAAACTTTTTTTGAGTTGACTGAACTTAAAATTTTAAGGCAGCCAGGTTACAAATTATTTATTAATTTGACTCAACAAATTGTTTTTTTACAGTGTATAGCAAAAGGGAAAAGTATTAAGACTTAACACATTTTAAATAAAGAGAATTGTTTTCCCAAATTGAAGATTGAGGATGATGTTCAAAATGAAAACATTTTGTTTTTAATTTTAATAATAATTCATAATTAATGTATACAGTGCAACAGCAACATCTTTGAGAAAAAAAAGTTACATTTGTTTAGACCATTTTTATACACGTATAAATAAGTACAAGTCAAGCTGCAGTACCAAACAGAACCACACGGAGACACCAACAGACACAGCATAACACTGGCTACGTTAACATGTACCCAAATAATTCACTTGTAATCAGTCGGATTGAAAAACGTTCATGCAGACACCCTAATCGATGCAACTGAGCTGGATCAGAATTACATTTCAGTCGGATTGAAGGGGGTGGTTTATTCCTTTTCTAATACAATTGAGAGTGCATGTATACACTAGATCGGATTCAAAACCAAAACCGAAACCGAAAGGACTGGCATGTGCAATGACGCAGAATAGCGTAATGACCTATGACGCACGGAACGAGCGTTTTTTTTTTCTTTTGAATAAAGTTATGTATAAATGCGTGTCCCGTCATTATAAAACTCGCTGTCTGTGAAGTGGAGCATGACAACTTCCCACCAGTCCCTGTTTTGGATTCTCATCGACAGGCAAACCCTTCTTGGGCGCGGGGAGTGGCATTTTTACTGCGTGATAAATATGAGTAGCACAGCACAGCGTGTTGACATACATAAATACATGTATATTTATCCAGAAATGGATATTCTCCTGTTAAAAACAAATAAAGTTATGATGTAGGGCTATAATGTGCAAACAGTGAGAAACTGTATTTGTGCAGTGTGTGCATGTAAAAAAATCAATTCCGATTTAAAGCCTGTGACATACGCACATCAACCCGATCACTTTATCATGTAAACACTGCAATTTTCATTTTTATTTTGAACCAACATCATACCAAGTGATAAAATAAAACTGTCAGTCAAGCAGACAGGCATAAAAGTTCAGTTTAATTGTTTATTCCAGGGATCTCCAACATTTTTTCTTTCACGCCTTTGTGGTTTAAAACAGAAATATTTCCAATATAGCGACATAACCGCAAACCTCCATGCGTATGTATCTTAAATGCGGGGAAACATGAAAGAGGAATCAACTCGGTGTGCCGCGCTGTCTGAAACCGGTCTCTGTGCTTGTGCGCGCTCTGGGTGTGTGCAAGAACAGAGCTTGCAGAATTGCAGAATTGAGTTCTGTTTCGTTTCTTCTTCTTGTGGTTTTAAATAGCTTGACCCGGTGGTTGGGGACCTCTGGGACAAGTTGAAGCTCAAACCGGTGCGCAACGTTTTGCTACGGTTTCCGAGTTGAACGAATGTTTCCTGGAAAGGGTGTGGAACAGGATTTGAGATACGTTTTCTTTTGTTTGATGGGTGTGTCAAAAACGTCAGCCCAATCTGCAGCAACATGCATATAAACCACGCTGTATTAAAGAGACTGATTAATGGAATTGCTATACATATTTATATATTTTGCTATTATTGTGGAGTGACACTTTCATAAACTTTTCTATACTGCTCTGATTATATAATGGTAAATAGTACAATATTGTAGCACAACAACAGTGATCAGCAATAATGATAAGCCTAATAACGTTACTCTCAATAAAATAACAAGGTCATATAGATCATAACAGTCTCCGAGGTAAGGAGTGGATTATCCTTCACCTGAAATGTTTGTCTTTTCATCCTGAAATGCAAGGTAAATGTTTGATCACAATATTTAGGAACCACAGTTTCCATAAACCCCTTCGCTCGATTGGGATGTTCTCTTTTTTCAGGACAGCAGGGGCAGTGACTGTAACATCGAGCGTGTTTTGCAGTATTAAACACATATGTATATCGATTTCATCAGACTCTGAAAATTCTTCAAAAAGAACACAAAGAATGGCCTTCTCAGCTGCCATAGTTGGAAGTCTTGCGTCATCAGAACAGGGTGTTCAACGCACCACCGTTTCCATTTGAAAAACATTTTGCAACATAAACACAAGGCTAGTTTATTCAACAACTGTTCCAAACCAATTTGGTAACAAAAATCAGTATCACATACAGGGCCAGATTTACCTCATATTATGACATAGGCAAAATATTATTTTGCTGTCGGCCAGAAACGTTCTATTGGTAGTTAGTATTGTGGCTTTATTGTATACAGATACATTTATATAAATGGTAACACTTCACAATAAGGTTCATTAGTTAACATTAGTTAACTAGTGTAGTTAACATAAACTAAAAATTAACAATACTTCTACAGCATTTATTAATCAATGCTAATTTCAACATTTAGTAATCCAATACTATAAACTACCAATGAATAACCGTAAATAACATTAACAAAGATTAATAAGTAGGCTACTTTAATAAATGTATTATTACTATTATTATTATTATTATGCGCTACTTCATCAAAAAAAGAGCTTAGCTACTGAAAAGCTATTTAATTCAGAAAACAGTGACACTACCATCAACTACTGAGAAATGTAGTTAAGCTAGTAGTGTCACTATTTGTAGCGACGCTACTGCCCAATACTGATCAAACTCCAAAACTGATTATTAGATCCAAACACACCTTCCTTAGCCAATCCCTTCCTGCTGATGCTCTTGTATGACACTGATATATACACATATTCTCCACTCCACTCAATCTCCCAGTAACAGCGTCCAAACACACTCTCTCTACACAACACCTGCTCACAATAATCAAATCTGTCTGGATGATCAGGATACAGCTGTTTTCCATGCATCCATGTCACCTTTCTGTTCTCTTCAGACAGACAGACTAGTGTTTGCTGTGTTTGGATCCAGTGTGAGAAAACGGACCCCTGAACACAAGAACAGAGACATTAATAACAACAACAACAATCACTAAAGCTGTGTGTGTGTGTGTGTGCACCTGGTATTCATCACGTTATGGGGACCAAATGTCCCCACAAGGATAGTAATACCAGTAAATTTTGACCTTGTGGGGACATTTGTGAGGTCCCCATGAGGAAACAGGCTTATAAATCATGCACAATGAGTTTTTTTGAGAAAGTAAAAGTGTGCACAGTCTCCTGTGAGGGCTAGGTTTAGGTGTAGGGTAGGTGTAGGGCGATAGAAAATACGGTTTGTACAGTATAAAAACCATTACGCCTATGGAATGTCCCCATAAAACATGTAAACCCAACATGTGTGTGTGTGTGTGTGTTTGTGAGTGTGTGTGCGTGTGGGTGTTGACAGCCTGTGTTTGGATGAGTTTCTTATAATCATTGAACTTTGACCCAAGTATGGGTTTCCTCTCACCACTAAGAAACACAGATCTTTTGCTGTTTGTACAAGCATAAGACAAGAATATATGTGAGTAAAACTTAAATAAAAAGCTTGAAAATGATAAATGATTGATTATAAAATTGTCATTACATGAAGTAGAACACATAAGCATATGCTGGGATATCAAGCAAACACTGAGGGTTTGGCTCATGCCAGGAATGCAGTAACAATCACCTCAAAAATACACACATACTGTTTGTACAAGATATTATGATTAGTGACAATACATAAATATAATTTTCAATGTTGGATGTGGCACATTTTTTAAAATATGTCATTTCTATCTTTTACAGCCAGATTGACACTTTATTTAGTGTCATCCAATAGTTGTGTGATCTCACCCATCTCAGTTTTAGCTGGATGAGTCTGTGTGGCTACTGGATGCCATCAATTCTGTCTGGATTGATGTCTTGTTGATGCTGGGGATCTTTGGTCAGTTGCAGGTTGGTGCCCTCCACTGTTGGTGGCTGAATGTAGTCAGAGGTTTCAGGTGGAATTTGTTTGGGTCTATGGTGTCGTCCTGGTAAACAGGGTTCCCACAAGTAAAGTTATGAATGACTTGGAGGTTCTCACCCTTGTCCTGGTGGAGGGGGTGATTTTTGTTTGGTGTAGTCTGTCTACACCAATTCAATGTCTTTTGATTGCAAGCGTTTTGTCCTTGTCTTTGTTTAGGTGCACGTGGTCATAATGGTCTTTTACTGTGATGTTAGAGTCGTGGGTCTTCTGGAAATGCCAGCTTTGATTCTTTGGATGGTCATTTGAAAATTGTCAAAGCTGCTCCTCCATGTTTACCATTTCTCTTAATAAATTAAAGGTCTCATTTTCAAAGGTTGTGAGCACTGTACATCTTCCCTGCACCATTACAGTTCCAGTACGGTAAAGGTTAACTGTAAGATGTCTTTTTTTGGGGTTCTCTGAGTCTTGTATGCACAATTGCGTGGCATCTTGAATGGTCCTTTCTGTTACCCTTTCTCCATAATGTCTGTGAAAAGTTTCTTTCCATGCATCTCTGCGATGTGTTTTGAAGCAAAGGTTACATGTTTTTTCTTTACAGGTACTTCTAACAAGTGTCTCAAGGTTTGCTTTTGCCATAATGTTATACTTCAGACTTTGAAGAAAAGGGCTCAAAAGCTCAAATGGCCAACCAGAGGGTTTGAAGGCTTACTGTCCTTTGCTTACGTTATGCTTAGTGAGCTGAATTAGTTTTGAAAGGTTTTTCCTCTTATTAACCTTTTGTCTTCCAATTTGTTTTACAACGCTACCGTTGGAAAATAAGAGTTCTTATTGCTTACCTCTTGCATAGGGAAAGTTGAAGGTCTCTGGTAATTATTTTAGTAGTCCTATTTGATTCTTGTTTTATCTCTATTGTTTTTTTTATGAATTTTGTTCCTTTTCTTGTTCTTGTTGTTGTTGTTGTTGTTGTTGTTGTTGTTTTCGCCAATGTATTTCAGAACAGCTTGAAAGAGGGTTTGTATTCTGGTCTTTTTCCAGTCTTTGTTGTCTTCTACTTTGTAATGCCTCGTCTCTGCCCCCGTGGGAAAAAGTTTTTGTTATTTTGCCCAATCTCTCAGTCATTTCCGTGTTTATACGCCTATCAGGCTGCGTACTGTCCCTAAGAACACAGCCAATTGCACAGCTGGTACCACCTCCAAGGTGGAGCCCTGTAGCTATCTATAACTTCTAATTTGTCAGCACTTAAGCATTAAAATTTCACTTTCAGTTTTTGAGTGACAGACATGTTTAACACTTACCCTTTGTTTTCCTGTGCTCATTCATGATGTTTGCAGTAGAGATTTGCAGCATTCTAATTGGTTGTGGATGGTTTAGTTTATCCCAGAGGGGTTTTATTGAAGAAAAAAAAAAAAAAAGTAAAACATGCAGGCGTTGTCTGGGCGTTTTAGGTGGATTTATTGCTAATCTGTTTTGCTGGTGACTGGGTGATAGAAAAGGTGTGTTGGAGGTGAAGCAAAGTTCAAGTTCAAATTTGTTTAATTCTAGAGCACATTGGGCCAACCCAAGTGCTGTACAATAATTAAAAAACAGGTACACAGAGAAGACCAACAACCAGTTTGGAACAAAAAACATGATAAAACCATATGTTAAAAGCAGAGAAAAACAAATTAGTTTTAAGACAGGATTTAAACTCAGTTAAGTGGAAGCCATTTGAATGTGGTTTGGGAGATTATTCCACAGAGTGCGGCCAGAGACTTCAAAGGCTCTACTGCCCCACGTCTTCAAGCGGGTTTTGAGAATCTGAAGGAGGAATTTGTTTCCCGATCTTGTCCTCGCATAGGAGTATAAGGGTGGAGTAAGTTTGTCAGATAGGGTGGTTTGTAGGCTAGATTGTTTAGGGATTTACAAAAAAATAATAAGATTTTATATTCAATTCTATGATGAACAGGCAACCAATGTAGATATCTCAGAAGGGGTGTAACATGATATTTTTTTACATCCCTTCAGGAATCTAGCTGCTGCATTTTGAACTACTTGTAAACAGGAAATTTGGGTCCTCTAAAGAAGCTTTAGAAAGAAAGGATTTAATTTTAGAGAGGGAGCGAAGATGGGAAAAACTAGAGCCTACAACAGAACTGATTTGTTTATTAAATTTCAAGCCGTAGTCAATTTCCACACCCAGATTCCGCACCTGGGAAGAAATAAGTACATTTAAAGGGGTCATCGGATGCTAAGTTCACTTTTACATGTTGTTTGAAGATTAATGTGTGTTGGCAGTGTATGTACAAATCTACCCTATAATGATAAAAATCCATGCAGTGGTTTTTAATTATTCTGTAAAAATAATATCCCCTTTTTCAAATCGAGCCGTTCTCAGATGCCTGTCGTTGTTGCGTCACACCGACAGAGGCTGCTCCCACAATAGTTGATTGACATGAGTGTTTTACCTCAGATCAGTTGTAACAGTCCGCCCTCTTTTGTTTGGATGCCAGAGCAGGGATGTAAGTTAGACAAGAATATCTCCGATTGAGCGATTGAGGTGTTGTGTTGCTGGATGTAATAATGAACATAGTGGTCGTCATTTACTCCCGACATCTGAGCCGCTGAAGATGCAGTAGATTACATTTGTTTGTGAATGGAATGCACCTCCCGATCTCCATATATCCGTCTATTTTCGCGCAAATCATTCATGATCCAGCTTCACTTACAGCAGAAGTGAATATAAGGGTTTTTTTATGAATCTTTGCGATCGCCTTTCCTAATAAAGTGCTAGTTAGCAAGTTTAGTGGCTAAACACGGCTAAATGCGGCTAATGTAAACAGGCTCGTTTTTTTCACAGAGAGAAGAGAGGGGCGGGGCGAGCAGAGCTCATTAACATTTAAAGCAGCCTCGACCAGAATGAGATGATTTTTGCAGAGCTGATTTTGTCAAAGTAAAAAGGGTGTTGTTTTAAACGACCACTGAGAATTTTTAACCAAAGTATAATATAGACTTTTCATTAAGACCCTAAAGAATCATATCAACTTGTGGAAAATGGGCATCCGATGACCCCTTTAAGGACTCAAGATTACATTTTTTTTGTTTATTTTGTGTTCTAGCTTCAGAGGGGCCAAAAACAATAACAAGTTGGGAATGGACTCAGTCTCTGTAATGGAGAGGAAGAAACAGCATTAGTTGGTTTTTCGGATTCAGTCTTGTTGTCATTTATTTCTGCTCTTCTTGATTGGGGACTTTGAGTTCAGGGGCTTGCAATCACGTGGCACATTATATTTAATATGCTAATGAGGTAATGATTAAATTGTAAGAATAATTATTTAAGTATTGGTTTATAGTCTATAGTGTCATGGGCACAGAATACGCCAGGGATGTAAATAAAACCTAAACTCTTCTCCTGCACTTTTTTTCAGGCAAGTGTGTTCACGTAGAGGTTTTCAAGGGCTAGTGAGAATAAATCTACATTTAACTGGTAAATTCCATAAAAGGAAAGTGGTCATACAGTTGGCAGACATGTTTTTATGATATCATCATGCTAACCGATGGAAAGATTACAATTATGCAGTGTTTTACTAAATCTGAAGGGAAACAAAGAAAGATTTTTCTTTAAAGCCCCACTCTTATTTATATTATTTGTCCAAAATTAGAAGCACTCTGCAAGCTGGTCAGCGAGAAGCCAGATACTGGGACAAATATTGAGATTCGGTGATGCTAAGCCTGAGAACCAAGAAACAACTAACAACAAAGTTTTGGCACCAAGATCTGTGTGAAAGAAAAATTCATTTTACTCATCTATGTGCTTATGGAATATTGTGTAAGGTTCTGCTTTATTTAAACCTGCTATAAGAATGATATGAGAGAAGGGTATCGGGGCCCTAAATATAAAGATTTGATTCTTGGGAGTATGACGTAGCAGAATGTAGTTATCTGACTCTTACTATGTGTTGAAAGTTACCAGTTAGGAGATGTAACCTTGAAGGCTGGGGGAGAGATGTAAGTTCGAGTGAGCCCTGCCTTCTTGGTCGCACTCTGCAGTAACCTGTGTTTCTGTATGACTGTCTGACCTTCTTTGCAAAGAATAAATTATAAAAGACATTTGACTGAGTTTGTCTCTTACTTTGGTGAGAGTCGGTTTGGTTTTGCCACATCAATTTGGTGTCAGAAGTGGGATTCCTTGGATGTGCCTTCTGGACCCGAGAGCGGACGGTGATTGATCATCCTGGGCTTAGAAGTCACAGCCCTACCCCGACTAAATTAAGGGATGAGGGACCGACCGCCAGGGCCCAGGAGGGACACCACTGGAATCAGTAAACGAACCCAGGTGGCATCAGAGCTCTCCGGTAAGAGACAGATCAAGATATTCTAAAAGATTTTGGTTTTGAAATTAGAATTGGTATTATTACAATTGGGCTTAACAAAAAGGGGGACGAACCATAGTGGCTGGTCCGACTCTGTGGGCAACGTGATTATAGATAATTTCGGAAGGAAATTAGAATCATGGGAATACAGCACAGCCAATTCATTCTGTAGTAATTAATCGGGGTGCAGGGTGCACTCCGCCTGGCCAACTTTGGGATGCAGGTCGGATCTGTTGGAGACGTCCGACAGAGAGAGTATAGGCGCCGACGAGAGAGCCCTCAGGGAAAGGGAGCCATTATGGGGAAATCCCAAAGCAAGCTTGCTAAATATGATACACCGGTATTTCATCAAATTAGAAAATTATATGGCCAAAAATTCATGCAAGATATGGATAAGTTAAATATCAAGATTTTCTGAAAGAAGGTACATTGAGGGCTACAAGATTGAGGGTAGTAAAGGAGTCAATTGAGAAAGGGAGTGAGAAACAGAAAGGGTGCTGTGCGAAGCATGTGTGAGAAATGTGAGCAGGCAGTGGATTGTTGGATAAGAGAGGCTGATAAGAGGGAAAGAAAGGCGATGCAGAAAGAACTGGCGCATAATGATGAAAAAGAAAAGGAAAAAGGAAGAATGTGAGGAAAAAGTAACTGCACCACATAAATTCTCTAATCTCTTTGATGTGTTTATTTTCCCACATGTACCACCGCCGTATCATCACTATCCCGTGGCTGAGCTGCAAGCCCTAAAAATGAACCCTGATCTCGACTGCTCTTCACCAAGAAGACTGACAGCACCACCAGCAAGACCATCAGCACTGTCAGCGGGACCGGCAATACCGTCAGTACCGTCAGCAATACCGACAGCACTGCATCCACAGGTGGCAACAGCTGGAGGGCAAGAGGAAGAAGACCCCCAAAATGATTCCCGAAACCCCCAACGAAGAGGCCGACGAGGAAAGGTCTCGCAGACTTCCCCTATCAAAGAAAAGAAAGACAAGAAACACCATAAAGAAAGAAAATGTGAGCATAACAGTGCCGATGGTCGAAGTTTCAGGGCCTGATGGGGTGATGATGGTCTTTAGACCTAGGACTGTGAGTGGGAAGCTGCGAGGGGAAGATTATCATAGAATGAGCAGCAACTGGACTGATGAAACCAATGCAAACTATGGTATGGCTGTTGCAGAGTAGGCTGAGGCTATAAGAGTGGCTTTCCCAGCGCGTGTGGACACATCAAGGATTGACAATTGCTGCCAGACCAGAGAAGAGTCTGTTCAAGACTATTATCATCAACTGTACGAGACCTTCAACAAACACAGAGGCTTAGATGAGCCCGACGACAGGAAATCAACCTGGCACCAGGGAGTGTCATTTGCGAAGCTGGTTTCTGAATGGATTGAGACCAGAAATTGCGCAAGCAGTGAAGGGCAACTACATCGAATGGAAAAGCAGACGACTGACCGCTATTTTAGTGCGTGCTCTGCACACTGAAGAACAACAAATGACAAAGAAGGAAAGAGCGAAAGCAAAGACTGACAAAGAATTACAGCTAGCCTTAGTGTAGGCTGTGTCAAGACCGGGAGGTTATTCAGCTCCCCGATATCAACAGACGAGAGGGGGAGCGGAAAAGAACAGGGCAGAAGACCCTCAAGCTGGACTGAAAGAAACCCAGAGCAACGGGGTTGTGTGATCTGTGGGACTGATGATCATCTGACCAGAGAGTGCAGCAAATGCAGACTGTGCAAGAAGGATTGTTACTGGGCCTGAGAATGTCCAGAAAACCAGCAAAATCAAGCAGCAGACTGAAGCAAGAAAGACGGAGAGCAGTGAGGAGGGGTCCCGGGCGAGCAGTCGACAGCTACAGTGCAGGGAAGTGAACATCTTTTAATCACACACACACACACACACACACACACTGATGTAAACACTGCTCTCTGCAACGAAGGAAAAGCTTGCATTTCTTTGTGTGTCTCTAATTTGACATACTGCTCTCTGTAATGAAGAAAAAGCATGCGTTTGTTTGAGTGTTTCCGATGTGAATAATGAAATTTCTGATAACTGTACAATGATGTTTGAAAGTAGTATTAGTTGAATTTTTAGCAGATTCTGGGGCAGCCAGATCTTGTGTACGAGCATGTGACTTGCCATGTCAACTGGCATTGACTAATAAAATAAATGAGTACACTTCTGCATCAGGTCATACAATTTTTGAAAAATTCACAGTGCCTATAAATTGTGAAACAGAGGGAGGGCGTGTGCTGAAACATGCATTCACGTATTTACCGGCGTGCCCTGTACCCATCATGGATCAAGATTTATTATGTAAACTAAATTTAGTGCTCGTCGCAGACTCCTGGGGTGTCAGAGTGGCAGAACAGGTGGACCAGTTGTGCTGTCTGCAAGCTGAGCATCAGTGGGCTTATGATTGGTGCATTAAAAACAATTATTGGGCTCAGATGATGTGTGAATTAATAAAAGCACAAAAGAAAATTATTGCATGGCAAATATTTGCACCTCAGACATACACCCTGCTTTGGCAGAGGTGCCTCCTAAATTGTGGGCAAAACACAAATATGATGTGGGGTTGATCAAAGGATGTGAACCAGTTGTAATCATTCCAAAATCTTATTACAGACCGTGTCAACAACAGTATCCTCTGAAGGCAGAGGCAATACTGGGTATAAAACCAGTATTTGAGTCATTTTTGAAAGGGGGTATAATAATGCTATGTAATGATTCTCCAGTGCACACTCCAATATTTAATGTGAAAATTATAAGGGATAAGGGCCAACCTACAGAATGGCGTTTTGTCCAAGAATTACAAGCAGTGAATGCAGCTGTCAGACAAAGGGCCCCATCAATGCCAAACCCATACACAATCTTGTCACAAATTCAGCAAGATGCAACATTCTTTTCAGTGGTAGACTTGGCTAATGCATTTTTTAGCATGCCACAGGACAAAAAACAGTGGCTACTAGTTTGCATTTGAATTCAATGGCAAAAGGCTATAAATTTACGTGTTTGAGTTAGGGTTTTTCAAACAATCCCTACGATAGATAACAAAGCACTTCAAAGAAGCCTAGAACCTTTGACCCTGACAGCTGGAACTGCTTTGCTATAATATGTTAAAGGTTTATTAGTTTCTTATTAGTAGAGATGAATACATGTGTGGCTGACACTGTCTCTCTTTTTGTATTTTTTATGTGCTGGCCATAAAAGATGTACCGAAGCCAAGCACAAAAAAACAAATGTTGTCAGTTTTGGGAATGTGTTCATATTGCAGGACATTCATTCCCAATTATGCAATTTTCGAGCAGCCTCTGAGAGCCCTAAGAGTAGGGAAGGGACTGAAGTCATGTGACCAGATTGAGTGGACAGAGGAGGAGGCCGAGGCATTTGTGAACATTAAAGTTCAACTGTCTCTGGTGCCGACTTTGGGCCTACTGGTACCAACTAAGCCTTTTGTTCAGATGGGGGATGAGAAAAATGGGTTTCTGTTCTCTTGCAGCATCATGGGGACAGACTGCGACCTGTGGCCTATTTTTCAAGCAAGTTAGATCCAGTAGCAGCAGGTCTGCCACGGTGTCTGAGGGCAGTGGCGTCTGCTGAGAAGGCCGTGATGGCATCTAGAGAATTCGTAGGGTACTCTGACCTGACACTGATGGTGCCACACACAGTGTCCATGATTCTGCAAGAACAAAAAAAACACACATCGCACTTATCGACGCCGTGTTGGTTACGATACCACACTATCTTGCTCAATATGCCGAATATAACCTTTAAACGCTGTACAACCTTGAATCCTGCCACCCTCCTTCCGACGGAGGACGATGGGGAGGAACATCACTGTTCTTTGACCGCGCTCAATCAAGTGTTTACACCACGTCCAGATCTTTTGTACACACCACTTGAAAATTGCAAAAACGTCCTCTTTGTGGATGGTTCCGCGTTCAGAGATCCACAAACAGGTCAAAGTAAGTTGGGCTATGCTGTAACGACAGAATCTGAAATAGTGACCTTTGGCTCATTGCCATCAAATTACTCAGCACAAGCAGCAGAGCTTGTGGCTTTAACAGAGGTGTGCAAACTCATGACAAACAAATGCGTCACCATTTACACTGACTCACGTTACGCTTTTGGAGTTTCACATGATTTTGGAGCACTGTGGAAACACAGAAAATTTTTAAAGTCAGATGGGTGCCCAATAGTCCATGCTCCTCTTGTGGCAGCTTTACTAGAAGCCATTTGTATATGTACAACACATAACAAATAACAAAGATTCTGTATCAACAGGAAACGTCAGAGCAGACGTGGCAGTGAAGGCCGCGGTGACTAAACAGCCAAAAGAAACCAAGTGTACCATGTTATCTGAAAATAACATTGATGTTTCTTCTTACTTACAGAGCATGCAGACTTTTTCTTTAGGAGCAGAGAAAGACCAGGGGAAACAATCCGGATGTGCACTGACCAATGGTGTTTGGATGAGCTGTGATGGCAAGCCTTGTTTACCCCGACACTTCTTTGCTCATTATGCTAAGACGATGCATGGGTTGGACCATGCATCGAAAGGGGGAATGGTTGTACAAATAAAAGAACTGTGGTTTACAAAGGGGTTCACAACATTCGCAGAAAGTATTTGTAAAAGATGTGTTATTTATAACACTCACAATTGGGCAAAAGGGACAAAAATGTCCCAAGCAGCAGCAGTAGCAAAGGTTGACTGTTGACTGACTTTCAGCTCAGATGGAGCGATAAAATGATAAAATGCTATAAGAAAAAAACTAATTGGCCTAATGTTGTGAGGAAACTGGTTTGACATGGGTTAAGGCACACCCAAATGTTCTCATGGACATGAGAATGAGAAAGAGATCCAGGGTAAACCTGAGCCCATTTGAAATTCTCTTTGATAGACCACCATTTATGGGAATGGAAGGGGGCAAACAACAGCTGCCATCGACAGAATTAAGTGAACATGACATGTTGAGTTACTGCAAGGAAATGTCTTGTCTGTTGTCTAATGTCTGTGTGCAGGTGAAAGCCACCCAGGGGAAAGTTGCTGAGACCCACTTGCACAACATCAAACCTGGTGACTTTGTGGTGGTATAAGACCTGAGGAGAAAGAGCTGGAAAGCAAAAAGGTGGCTGGGGCCATTAGAGGTGCTTCTGATTACCCACATGGCTGTGAAGGTAGCTGAAAGAACCACGTGGATTCATGCCAGCCACTGTAGAAAAGTCCCATCTACACCCCAGGAGGAGGAGCAGATGGAGTAAACAAATTTGAGGCACATGTCAACAAATGCCTGAGTCTGGTTTAAACACAAAGTGCTTTAACTCACATGAAAATGGCCGTAAAAGAGCCTGAACAAGCAAACAATTAATGGTTTAAATGGTTAGCAAATTTTTGGGGAGAATGGGGATACTGGCTGTGTAATACTGTGTTACCAGTTTTGGCAGGAGGATTGTTACTAGGCCTACCATGTATTTTTCAGCTTGTATCCAGCTCAGTACAGAGACTGGTGAAAAAAAAAAAAACTGGTGTCTCCCATTAAATGGTTAAATTTGATGTACATCCTAATAACATGTTTTTGAACATGGGCGAAGATGAGCTAACGATAGTAGAAGTTACAGTGAAATGCATTCAGTGACTTAATGAGACAATAATTGGTATTAAAAAGTATGGGGCATTCAGTTTTGATGATAAGCCTATGATAATGATAATCTATGTCTATATATATATACACTCTTTTGCTTGCAAGAAAACCAGGGTCTGTACCCACAAAAACAACCCTAGCATGTTTTCTCTTATTTCACGAAATTTAAGAGGGTGATTAATTATATGAAAATCAGAAATGAAGAGTATAAAGGTGATGTGATGACTTAAATTTGCTTTGAGATTTGAAATTGTAAGCAACACTCATGTTTGGTGTCTGTGTAGTGACTGAGGGTCTGACTCATGTCAGGAATGCAATTGTCAGGACTCCACCTGCCCCGTCAGCGTCATTACCATCATCGGCCACACCTGCACATCATCGGCCACACCTGCACCAGAGTTCTGATTGCCACCACCTGTTCACTCCCTGCTATAAATACAGCTCACTTTCACCCAGTCACCGTCTGATCTACTTGTTCCCTACTGGACTCTATTAGCCTTTTTCACACTTCCGTGTTTCTGGCTTCCAGATTGGCGCTTGCAGGGTAAACGTTTTTCTGGTGACAGCAGCGGCCATACTGAACAAGAGTAAGTTCGGGAATCAAAGTCTATTTTTACAAAATAGATACTATGATATTATGATATATACCGGTGTTTTACTCTGAAAATAGCAAACATTTATTCAAAAACTTTGTGTCAGCGTCTGGTCATCACAAATACTATGTTTATTTAATTATGAATGTTAGCACTTATAATACAGTACAGTTTTAAGTTTTGCCGTACTGTCTATTTGGTGCTGGCTGTGCATTATGACATGACTCCGATTAATGGCTTTATTCCTTTTGGATCTGGATTACGTTGTTGTATTGAGTTTATGCATCATCCGGACTCAGAATTGTTTCATTTATTCTTGGGGGAAATGTGCATTTGGATATAAACGCTGTCATAATTTACCATGATGTAGTGATTCGAGGGAAATGACTGAGTAAATTGAGAAAATACGCTTAAATATACTGGAGATGGAGAACAGAAACTATAGCTGGCGCTCTGAGTGCCCATATAAATTACAAACAAGTAAAATGTTGTTTCTTTGTTGATTATATAACAACTTGGAAAGCAGACAAAAAAGAAAAGGTAAAAGGCGTTATTTGAGATGAGCATATTAATATAATGGGCACAGACCTGTAGCGGAACTGACTTTACCCTGCGCTGACGTCACTTCCGATTTTTGTGAAAAAGGCTAATTATCTGCCCTTGTCATCCTGTTCCAACCTGAGAGACTCTATTCGCCTTCAGTTAAGCCTTGTTTTGTGTTGTGCCTTTTGTCTCTCTGCCCCTTAAATATTGTTTGTTATTTTGCATTTTTGAAGTCCAAAGTTCCTTTGAACTGGGTTTTGATGTATTTTTACCTTTCTGTTTATTAAATACTCCTTAACCCTAATCCGTCTCCCTGTTCCTGACAGCAATAACAGTGCTTATTTGTTTAGCCCGGCTCACAGATAGCGAATGTGGTGATTTTAAGAATATTATAACCATTATTTTAATTAAACATTTTAATTTTAATAGAGTGAGTAGTAATGAATTTAGTGAGTAGTTATTAATGAATGATAAAAAGGGGGAAATTGTGGAAAAAAAAAATCGTTTTACTCATCTGTGTGCTTTATGGAATATTGTGTAAGGGTTTGCTTTATTTAAACCTGCCATAAGAATGACGTGAGAGAAGGGTATCAGGGCCCTAAATATAAAGATTTGATTCTTTGGAGTATGATGTAGCAGAATGTATTTATCTGACTCTTACTATGTGTTGAAAGTTACCAGTTAGGAGATGTAACCTTGAAGGCTAGGGAAGAGATATAAGTTCGAGTGAGCCCTGCCTTCTTGGTCGCACTCTGCAGCAACCTGTGTTTCTGTATGACTGTCTGACCTTCTTTGCAAAGAATAAATTATAAAAGACATTTGACTGAGTTTGTCTCTTACTTTGGTGAAGCTCTTACTTTGCATCCGATGACCCCTTTAACACTTTCACAGGTGGGCTTTAATTTTCTTATTGTATATTCTTAAAGAATGTTTTATGTGGCCAAGGCATGTTACTTGGACTGATGCAATTTATTGTTTACAATCCTTTCAAGAGTGTATTTGCTCAAAGCTATTCCATGCTGCTCTGCTAATGAGCCAAGAATTTCATCAAACTATGTTCAAAATGCTCCATTAAAGTGTTCACAATTCATTAGACCACTATCTTGTCGTGTTGTCAAATCAAGCTATGAATTTTAAATTTATAATTTTGACTTTTTAAGTTATAATTTAAGTTTTCACAATTTTAAGTTTCTAAATCATAATTATGACTTAAGTCTTTTTTTTTTAAATTTGTCAATTACTTGTGAATGCAATTACATAAGATATTAAAGAATAAGTAAAAATAAATGGAAAAGTAAACTAGTGTGAACATCATAACCACTGACAAATTTGGTGTTAGTAATATGGATGATGGTCAAATAATGTAAGCAGATCACGCAAGTCTTTTAAAGATTTTATTTAGTGTGATACTAATTGGAAATTGGAGAACTTGGTGAGGGACCATGTAAAAAGTTTACACATTTTGTTAAAATGAACATTGTGGGTCTGAGAGATGTGCTTTCAGAGTTTTGGTATGATTTGTATGAGAAATAGTTTGGAAAACCGTTTTAAGGTCCCTTATCTATGGTCAACAAGAGTGGGAAAGCATTGGCTGTGTTATGGTAGTACTCCCCTTTAAAAACTGAATAAATTAGTTTTTATTTTACAGCACTGGTGGATTTTTGGAATTGTAACCTATTGCTTTACGTATTTGTTACAATTTAAATAATGAATAAAAAGGAGCCCTGTAGTGATACAAATACTTAAGCTAGTTATATATATATATATATATATATATATATATATATATATAATTAATAGTTTTTCAGATCAATTCAGGAAAGTACATATTTTAACACATTTGTGTTATGTTTAAGTAAATAAAATAATTTATTTTATTTAATGAATGAAGACTTTACTGTAGATAAAATAAATGTATTTTATTTGTTACGAACTACTAGCCTCAGGGCAGTGCAACATAAATGGGCAGGCCACACACAAATTAAGTTGACTCAAAATTAACATTTATTAAAGTAATCCATATTCAAGTTAACCACAAAAAGGAAAATAAAAGGGAAACAAAATGCTAAAGTATTAAAGAAAGCAAAAATCTGGTGCTGGAGAGACGACAGGCTCAAATGGAGCACACCACGTTGTAGGATCAAGAAGCTTTTATCAGTCAGCTCATCATAGGTAACCCACCACACCTGCCGCTTGTCTCCACCCTGCAAACACACGCAAGGGAAAAACATAATACAAGTGCCATCTGGTGACAAAAAGACGCAACAAAAAGAAAAAGAAAACAATGAGAAGGCACAAAAAATGAAAATACACCGTAAGATATTAAATGCTGATTAATCATCATTTTGTCAGAATCTCTCATTTAAGTCTTGTGAGAATCAATTATATTCATGATTCATACAGCATTCAGACATTTCACATATTCATCATTAATTAAAATATAAATTTAGGTTGATCTGAGGTTGTTTTATTATTTGTGCACAAAAACAATACAGAAAAACCACACAAATTGTAACATCCAGTTTACATGTTTTCAATCACTGATCTGTCTAGATGAGGATTTATGACACATTTTTTTCTGATTCTGATGTTTATTGACTGACACAGTCTTAAATGTAATGAAAAGACTCAATAACATCTCACTGTTACTGACTTGTCATGCTGCTCAAAGCATTATTGGTAGAATCTCTCATTAGTCTCTTCTGATTAACACAGTTTCACTGATCCATAACAAACATTAAATCCAGGATAGAGCGACTGAGTAAATGTGGTCTGGACTGTGTGAATGAGGCTTATTGTGTCAGAGATGCTGTAGAAGGACAGAGTTCCTGCACTGTGATCCACATACACTCCTATTCTACTGACATCATCTTCATCAAATGGTCCTATTCTCCTCCTGATGGATTTTACAAGGAGGACAGTCTGTATGTTATTGTGTGTGAATGAGTACCCGGAGGGAGAGCAGATCAAACTCCAGGACTGATCATTAGATCCAAACACACCTTCCTTAGCCAATCCCTTCCTACTGATGCTCTTGTATGACACTGATATACACACATATTCTCCACTCCACTCAATCTCCCAGTAACAGCGTCCACACACACTCTCTCTACACAACACCTGCTCACAATAATCAAATCTGTCTGGATGATCAGGATACGGCTGTTTCCCGTGCATCCATTTCACCTTTCTGTTCTCTTCAGACAGACTGAGACTAGTGTTTGCTGTGTTTGGATCCAGTGTGAGAAAACAGAGCCCTAAACACAAGAACAGAGACATTAATAACAACAACAACAACAACAACATTCACTGAAGCTGTGTGTGCGTAGGTGTGTGTTAGATATACATTTTCGTGGTCCTGCTGTAATCCTGGATTCTCCTCCATGATCCACACTAGAAAACACACACAGTATTACATTCAGTCAGTAAACAAACACTAAATCAGATTACTATTTTCAGTTATGATGTTGGCTTCCAATGATTATTAAAAAATAATCAAGATATAACAAAATGTTAAACATATTAACAAAATTAATATCTAATGCATGCTAGCAAAGTGCTAAACATGCTATAATAGCACCAGCATCAGGGTTGCACCAGCATCAAATAACAAGACGTTGCAAAAGAAAACACTAAATCTCCTCAGGATTTTCACACTGATCTTGTTTGGTTTCACAGAGACTGAACTGGTTTAAAGCACAGAGATTCCATTAAACCAAATAAAACCAGGCCATGAAATTAACAGTTCCATCAATTGCAGGTACAGTAAATGTTCAATGTGGATCCTAACAGCAGCTGCTACTGTACGCTGAGATAGAGGTAAGCAGAAATTATTTTTTATTTGTTCTCGTCACTTATAGTTCTCTCAAAAATGAAAATTATGTAATTAATTGCTCACTCAAATGTCATTCCAACCCATAAGACCTTTGTTCATCTTCAGAACACAAATAAAGACATTTTTGATGAAATCCGAGAGCTTGTTTTCTTTGCACACACCAAAAAAAATATCCTCCTTGTTCCGTCAAATTACGGTTGAACCACTGGTGTCACATGAACTGTTTTACCAATGTCCCTACTACATTTCTGGGCCTGGGCGGCTGCTGTCTATGCTGGGTCAGAAAGCTCTCGGAATTCTTCACAAATATCTTAATTTGTGTTCTGATGATGAACAATGGTCTTACGGGTTTGGAATGACATGAGGGTGAGTAATATATAGGTATACAAGTATACTTGAGCTTGTCCAGTGTGCAGTTTGGATCCTCCAATTTTTCAGATAGCAGCTTCACTCCTTGATCTCCTGGATGATTGTAGCTCAGATCCAGTTCTCTCAGGTGTGAGGGGTTTGAACTGAGAGCTGAAGACACATAACCACAGCCTTCCTCTGTCACCATACAGCCAGACAATCTACAAACACACACAGGAACAGTCCACATGGCATTAGTTTGACAGTCAGACACCAAAGTTATTATATTTTTGCATTTTGAAGTTTTATTTTAATATCATTTTCAAGTTTGCAATAAAATTTATTTTTGTTTTTATTAGTTTAATTAATGATTTTGATAGTTTTAGTTTTTTTGTCAACACATTTCTATTTAGTTTTAATATAGTTTCATTTTAAGTTTAGTTTTAGTAATTAAAGTTTAGCAGAATTAACAAATCTCTTCCATGTCATGATACTGTAACCTTCCCACAAACAAAAGTGCATAAATTATAACGGGGACTATTGAAATTCAATAATAATGTCGGAGCCCCATTAGTTTCGCAGCATTGTGCATTATAGCCATTCCTGCTGCAGTTGAAGTGAATGACAGTTCTCATTGTTCGCTTTCTAATAACAAAAAATAACTTTTTAGAACATTTTCATTCACTGTTCCTTGCTGGTGGAATTATCTTTCTAACCCCATCTAGAACACCCAATCTTCAAGAAAAACTTAATTCAAGAGATCTTATGTGATCACTTAACTGCATCATGCTGACTTCTTTCTATGCATTTACTATATCTTATATTTCTTCCTGTTCTAGTTTGTACTATCCTTGACAATATTTGAAATACTAGAATTTCTGTTATTGCCTCAATATGAATCACTTGTTGAATTTTTCATTTTTAAGTCACTTTGGATAACAGTGTCTGGTAAATCAGTAATCAGTAACTTTGTTTCATATACTCTGCAGGGAAGTTCAGTTTTTACTCACAATTGGTACCTGGTGATAGTTATGGACCTGGGTTTAGAGACTATGGTTGTCACACACAGCCAGTAGATGGTGCCACTAGCTTGTGCAGAGCAATTTATGCATGAAATAAATGTATGATTTTTTTTTTTTTTTGGCAACATTTCTATTCTATTCGGATGTACACAGTCCACCTGGGTCATACTTGTCAGGTTAAAAAAAATGTATAACAGGCATCTGTATAAATTTGAAAAAACATGCCTGCAGTTTTTTTCCTCTTGTTCTGGCATTCCATCAAGAGCAGATGCCATATTTGTGACATAATTGAAAAAAAAAAAAAAAACCATTTATTAAGATTAATAATGCATTTTGTTAATTATTTTATGGAAAACCATTTACCTAAGTATCTGCAGCTTACAGTTTGGATTCTTCAGTCCACCAGAAAGCAACTTCACTCCTAAATCCTGCAGGTCATTATCACTCAGGTCTAGCTCTCTCAGACAGGAGTTTGACAATTGTAGAGATATTGACAAACTCTCACAAGCCTGAGAAGTGAGATTACAGCACTGTAGCCTGTAGAGAAAAAAACAAACAAACAGCAACATAATATGTTTGCTTGGTAGGGTTTAGAATCTAAAGCACACATAACTTGCTAAAACCCATTGACTGCAGTAATGTAGTTAAGGCAAAGATATATTCAGTGATTATTGAATTTAAGAGAGATTGTAAGGCTTTAAAATAAAAGGCTTCCTTTATTTTTTAATTTTGTTTTAATAATTTAACTTTATAAAACACACTTTAAGTATACTAACATTTTAATAAACCAGTAGTTTCCTTAACTGATACAATAATAATAAAATCACTGGAACTTGAGTACAACTTGCATGATAGTGAGATATATTTTTATATCATCACCCAAAATGATTGATCTATATTTATTCTTTTACAGTCACAAAAAAAAAAACGGCTAACAGTGTATAAAAATGAATGTTAAAAAGACTCTTACAGTGCTCTTCTGGTGTTTTTGATGACTGGCAGAAGTCTCATCAGTGCTTCATCAGATCTTCTGTATTTCTGTAATTCAAATTTCTCCTGAGTCTCTTCTGACATCAGGAGCACATACACCAGACCTGACCACTGAGCAGAGGAGAGATTCTGTGCTGAAAGATTTCCTGAGCTAAGATTCTTCTGGATTTCCACTTCAAAGTCATCTTTCAGTTCAGTCAGACAGTAGAAGAGGTTGATGGTCCTCTCTACTGATTTCTCCTTCTCTATTTTCTTTTTAATATATTTAGCAGTGTCTGTGATGTTCTCTGTTTTGAGCTCTAGTCCTGGCAGTAGTTCCTTCAGGTCACTCTGATTGGACTCCAGTGATAAACCCAGGAGGAACCGGAGGAAAAGGTCCAGGTGTCCATTCTTACTTTCTAAGGCCTTCTTGACTGCAGCTTTATGAAGCTGAAACATTGGCTTTTTGGACAGTTTCTGTGTTAGTTTTTCTCTCCAGGACTGAAGAAATGGGTTTCCTTTCTCATCTTTGCTAATCAAACACACATAGAGAGCAGCAATGAATTCCTGGATGCTAAGATGTACAAAGCTGTAAATGTTTCGTGCAGAAACAGCTCTTTCTTCCTGAAAGATCTCAGTGCATAGCCCAGAGTACACTGACCCTTCACTGACATTTAGTCCACATTCCACTAGATCTTCTTTATAGAACATCACATTTCCTTTCTCCAGCTGTCGGAAGGCCAGTTTCCCAAGCTTCAGAATAATTTCGTCAAAAGGCCAGGCTTTGGCTTTAAGTTCAGGATCATTACTGTATTTTGTTTCCATTTGTTGCATCTGTGAAAGTAAGAAGTTTACGTACATCCCTGTGAGAGTTGTGGGTGTTTTGTCATTGCTTTTTCGAGCCAGCAGAGGCTGAAGAACAGTGAGAGAGATCCAGCAGAAGACGGGGATGTGGCACATGATGTACAGGCTCCTGGATTTCCTGATGTGACGGATGATGTTTCCAGCAACCTCAGGACTGCTGTTTTTGATGAAGTATTGCTCTTTCTGCTCATCGTTGAATCCTCGCACCTCAGTCACCTGATCAATGTAGTTTCGGGGTATCAGACTGGCTGCTGCTGGTCGGGATGTGATCCATATGAGAGCAGAGGGAACCAGGTGTCTCTCGATCAGGTTTGTAACTATCTTACTCACTGTTGTTTTTTCACCAACATCTGTAAATCCATCATTCTGATTGAATGTCAAAGGGAAGCGACATTCATCCAGCCCATCAAAGATGAACATGACCTTTCCGTCATCTTCAGGAAGAGAGGGCAGTTCCTTAAGGCCACTAAAGCAGCATTTGTGAAGCAGTTCCATGAGATTGTACTCTTCTGTAATCAAATTAAGTCTGCGGAATGGAAGTGGAAATATAAAAACTATATCTTGATTTTCTTTTCCTTCAGCCCAGTCAAGGATGAATTTATTGACGGAGACAGTCTTTCCCACCCCTGCGATTCCCATCGTCAGCACTTTTTTGTTTTGTCGACCCATATCACGCACTTTGAATATGTCATTGCACTGGATTGGCATGTCTGTGGTAGTAGAGCGGTTGTGACTCAATTCAATCTGTCTTACCTCGTGTTCATTCACTCTTCCTCCAGTCTCATTCTCCACCACATATAAATCTGTGTAAATATCACTCAGGTATTCCTGATGACCCTTTTGTGAATTACCAACCAATATCCGCTCACAGTTCTGTTTTAACTGTTTCTTCAGTCTGAGGCTGATTTCTGTGTAGTCATAAAGAGAAGTTTTACTGTCCATAGAAGTTGAGCCTTTAAGACAGAAAACAAATCACAATAAAATTCACTGATAAAAACTATTATTCTATATTCAGATTCAGATTAATCACACACATACTGCAACAGTGGTTGTATGCACATCATCATTTTTGATAATGCTGAAGCTGATAATATGAACATTCAACTCAAATGCACACCATGTAGAAGTGGGAGATAAGATCAAAATCCACCATGAGAATGACATTAATGATACGTCTTTGATTCGATCATTCAAATGATTTGTTCAAACAGCTGATTCATCAGATGTTTATGCATGGGTAGAAGAGCCATGGATTGCTCCATCACGTGACCCCTCCCCAGAGTGTTTGCAATCGGGCTGAGACCACCTCAATCAGGCAACCTCGAATTGATTATTTAGGAGTGGATCTAAGACGAGATTGCCGTGTTTACATATGCCTAAACCGAGCTAAGAGATAAAACAAGCCAGGTGTGAAAACACCCTTAGACCTTTGTAAACCGTGTTCAATGTATACTCTATTTAATCTGCCATTGTTGCCCCTTGGCCCTGCAATTGCTGCTTACAGTTATATTTTCTCTTGTTTTCATGTACAGGCAGTGATTGTTACTTACCCAAGCTCTGTTTTGAATCAGCTCCAACAAGGACAGATGTTTTCATATTGCCCTCAACCTGAGCTGTGTGAGAATGAGAAGGGATCAGACACTGGGAAACATGAATCACAAATATCACACAAAACACATCAGCAAAGCAAAGAGAAAAGAGGTTTACTTCAAACCATTTTACTGGTAAACAGTCAATCACGTTACAGTCACAGTGAATTTAATGTTACCTTGCTTGTGTTTGTTCTCCAGTTGTTCGGCCAGATTATTCTGGTTCATTTTCCTCAAAATGTCAACTGCAATCTTCACAGCTTCGCCTGGCCCAAAACAACGCACCATCTTATTTACTGTGTCGAATATATCTGCCTCCTCCATTTCAGAATTTGATATACACTCATGATCATTCTCTAAGTTCCACTGAAACTCCTTCAGTTCAATTTTTACCAGGTCCATCAGTGAGTTCTTCAGCATCTCTTTAACAGACGCCATAGTCCTTCACCAATTCACAGCTGCAGGACAAGAAGAAAGAGCTGAAGTAGTTTCACTGTGACTATATGGACCTAAGTGTTCAAATGTTACTTAGATTATGAAGTAAGCAGTAAGCACAAATGAAACATCAGAAGGCAAATCTACCCTGTAATGATAAAAGTCCTTGCAGTGGTTTTTAATCAATCTGTGAAAATAATATCCCCTTTTTCAAATTGAGCCATTCTCAGATGCCTGTCGTTGTTGCATCACACCGACAGAGGCCGCTCCCACAATAGTTGATTGGCATTTTACCTCAGATCAGCTGTAACAGTCCGCCCTTCTTTGTTTCGATGCCGGAGCAGCTTTTTCTCCACTGAACTGTCTTGAAGTCAGAAGTTTCTGAAACTTCGTTCACTTCTCCATTTCCATAAAGACCTGTGGAAGGGGAAGTTTTCTTCAGTACTTAAACCTGTTCAACCAGTACCATATCAGATAACTTATAAAACCAGACACTCAAGACATGGGAGAGAAACTATGTGGAGAATCTGTCTGTTGTCAAAAAACACACACACACACACACACACACAACATAAACATTATACTACGGTTTGTGTAGTTCTGAATGTATACAAGGGAAACCAATTGTTCTCTTGTTTGACAATGAACTTGTCTGATTAAAAGTTATCATGTTGGTCATGGTGACTGTCTTTTTTCAGAATATCATTAACTTAGCGTCTTTGGGTTTATCTGACAGAAGGTGTGTAGGAGATTTTTTGTGGGTTACAGAAGCACTAGATCATCTGCAAACAGGAGAGATTTGACTTGAGTGACTAATAGAGTAAGACTGAGTGCAGAGTCTTCACTAGTCCATGGATATATTGAATATCATGATGGGGATCAAACTACAGCCCTGCCTCACTCTGGGCAATGATATACAAAGTATCTTCACTGTTTTGTTTTCATCTCTGTGTTTCGGGGGGGCTGAAGCTGGTTTAGTTTGGAGGCACAATAAATATAAAACAATAAATATGACAACAAATGATAATTAAAACTGAATTCAACAAATATGTTTAATATTTTACTGTACTTACCATTTTCACAAGTTTTCATATTTCATGTTTTTGCTTTAGGAAACAGATATTTTCTATACCTAATCAGGTTTTTATTTGGCTTTTAGGCTCATTTTGACCAAAAAAAGTGCTTCCTGCAAAAGTAATTGTGCAAGTGTAATTAATTGGTTGATTGTATTTTACGTTATTATATCAGAGTTTAAGGAATGTTTAATATTGTGTGCAAAGCAATCCCGCAACCTTATCATGCCTTGTTACAAAGTGCACACATTCAAAAAGTATTACTTTGATTTAACATGTATAGTTAGTATGAGACTACCTTGAAACCAATAACATTGTCTCTGTTGATAATCGATAATAATGGTGCTCTGCTCTCATTTAAGTTCTTCATGGCTAAAGTGTGCAACTAGGTATTCGGTGTAGCTCACAGCACCCTCTGCTGGCGAAAATAACCATAATCATACGATTGCCAGCTGGCTATATTGGTCGGGCTTTTACAGAATATGTGCTGGTAGTTTTGAATGTGCTCAAACACGGGGACATTTCAGCAGACAGAACACCAAAAACTGGGCCTTTGCCCAGAAAATGAGGACATCTGGTCACCGTGGTTCATTGAGGTTTGTGGGCACTTGTTTATGCACAGCTCTGGCCACAGTATTTCAGTCAGGATGAGGTCTGGACTTTGACTGGGCCAATCACAGCACCTTGATTCTTTTCTTTTCAGCAGTTCTTTTGTAGTTTTGCTACATGTGCTTGTGATGACCCAATTTTGGCCAAACTGTATTTGTCGGACGCATGGCCTCACATTTGATACCAGAATACTTTAGAGCTCATGGTCGACTCGCTGACAACATTTTACAAGTTAAATTAAATTAATATAGAGACAGATGAAGAAAAATACATAACACTAAAGAAAAGGCTTTATATAAAATTTTTCCAAAGTATCTTCTTTTTGGCATCTTCTATCCAGACTCTTAGAGATAAATCAGTACACCATCGAAAATAGGATTCTTCTGTACTACAGACTCTATGTTCAGGGGTTAAATTGGGATCTGTTATGTGGTTTCAGGCTTTTGAGGGGTGCACATGTGTATGCAAAGCCTACAAAATCTTATATCAATTGACAAACTGTAAAATAGAACAAATAGAGATAAACCTCTGGTCAGTGACCACAGATTCATGAGTCCAGTTCCCACAAAGACAAGAGCATAACATAAGAAAGAAATGCCTCGAGTTGAAGTCTTTATTTGGAGTGTCACACTCAGCGATCGCTCCAGCAGTGGCACTGCATTTAAGTGCAAACACTCCTGTCCTTTTATTTTATTGATCTCAGTAAAACTACCACTTTCTCACTTTATTAACACAAGCACATATCTGATGCCAGTGGCATTTGTGGACTTGTGGAAATTTCATGTGGGATTTCTTTACCCCTTTTTGGGCTTTCATTCTTGCACTGGCATCAATTCAGTGAGCGGGGCTTGGTATCCATGTCTGTCAAAACATCAGCTTTGTGAGACTCTGGTAATAAATTTCTACTTTTTTTTTTCTTTTTACTTTTATATCTCTTTTTTTTCCTCATGTTTTTACATGTTGGTATCACCTGATTTGCCTGATTATCTGATAAATTTCAAATTTGTTCTCAATAGTTTTGGACACTTTGTGCCCTTTTGCCCCTCTCTGTCACAGATGTCAGCATCACTAGTAATCCTAGTTAGGTAATGTAATAGTCCCTTACTATGCTAAATCCAGTTCTATTTTTAACTGAATGGTGAGTCAAACACCCACTTCTTTCTGTCAGTGAACTTCCTTTTTCTTGAGTAAGGCAAAGGGCCTGGTAACTATTGAGAATGTTATTTTAAGTGTAAAAAAGAGAACTACTATAAGACCAGTGTATTGTTCCACATTTCTGTAAGTCTAAAGTGCATTTTCACCCTTTTTTGACCATGTGTGGGTCATTACATCATATCTTTAACGCAACAGAAGCACATTCAAAAAAGGAACCAAGTGAAACTAATAGCCTTTCCTAAAAAGTTTCACTTTTTCCATTTTTCTTAGACAGAATGAGACAGGATTCATTCTCGGCACACCGAGACGCAACTGCACCGTACGTCGGAGTACTGCCTATAAGGCACTGAGTCTTTTAAGAACAAAAACATTTCACTCCCCATGAAAAATTCCACACTAAATAACAGAATCGCATATAATAATTCTGCCTGAAATGAAAGCCATACTCTTTTTCTCAACACTGTTGAATTTGGATGTTAAACTCACATCAAATTCTTTGATAACTGGCTAATTTTCACATAAGATAACATATTGTATCTTCATGAATGTTTTTGGAGATCAACAAAACCGACCTTTACCTAAATCCCTGAACTCGAGCCTCACATTTTTTTCAGACTTCTCACCTGTAAAATGCAATATTATTTGCATTAATACTTCTTAAGAATCAGTTACTCTTGCTTTGAACAAAACTAACCAATATTGAAATCTCTTGCTTTGGACGGCAACTGATATATGACCTACACAACACTGCACAATATATCTAGATCAAAAATTTGTTGTACTATTGTTTTATAGTGTCATATTGCCCAACAACTTGCTAAGTTGTTATTGGCACAACAGTATGAATTTTGTAAAGCTGTTTTGATACAATGTGTATTATGAAAAGAACTATACAAAAAAAACTCTATGAAGCTGTAAAGTTACATGAAGATCTAGATATACAGTTCACTATTCGATTAGTTTGATTATTACCAAAAAAAAATTCTCAGATTAATTACTGACCCTCATGTCTTTCCATACCCAGAAGACCTATATTCATCTTCAGAATGCAAATTAAGATATTTTGGATCAAATCTGAGAGCTTTCTGTCCCTCCATAGACAACAAGGGTCCTACCACGTTCAAGGCCCAAAAAAATAGTAAGGATATTGTTAAAATAGTCCATGTGACATCAGTGGTTGAACTGTAATTTTATGAAGCTAAATGAATACTTTTTGTCTAATAAAGTCATATTTTTTGTTTTCTTTGTGCACAAAAAGTATTCTCATAGCTTCTTAAAATTACAGGTGAACCACTAATGTCACATGGACTATTTAACAATGTCCTTACTTCATTTCTGAGCCTTGAATGTTGGTAGTACCCTTGCTGTCTATGGATTGCATCAAAAAGATGTGATTTCATCAAAATTTCTTAATTTGTGTTCCAAAGATGAACAAAGGTCTTGCGGGTTTGGAACATCATGAAGGTGAGTAATTAATGACAGAACTGTCATTTTTGGGTGAACTATCCCTTTAACGTTCCTTAAATGGCACACAGGTACTGAGACTTATTTCATTACAGTACAAACATTAGTGTATGCATAGTAACATTTCTGCTGACGCCTGTGGTTTTCAGGAGGTGATTTTGTGAGGAAGCACTACAAAGCAGCTACAGTGTGTTTGGTGCTGCTGTGTGTTCTTCTGCTGACCGCAGTCATAGCTCTGTGTGTCCACATCAATACAAAGAGCACAAACCACACACAAGAGCTACACCAGCTGCTAACCAAGATTACCAACCTCACAGAAGAGAAAAACCAGCTACTAACTAATATTACCAACCTCACAGAAGGGACACACCAGCTACTAACTGAAAAGACCAACCTCATAAAAGAGAGAGATGGATCGTTGTCTAAGAATAAAGAGCTGTTTGAAGAAAGAGACACACTGAGACAAGTTTGTTTTACACAATACATTATGTATTATTTAAGTACTATCTGTAAGTTGTATAATTTAATAAAGACAAGAACAAAGAGCTAATTAATGAACTGCTTGTGTTAAAAGATGCATGGCCTTACAGCCAGTCCAGGAGCAGATCTGACCACCATAAACAACAGAGAGGAACAAGTTAGCGAAACACATCCTGGCATAGATTATAGGTTGTCAGCTCAGTTGTTATTGTCGTCTGTTGTAAAATGTGTTGTTTCATCTCATTAGGATTTTGTTCAGAAGAACATACTTTCTGGTACTCGTATCTGGATTGTCTGACTGACAGTGATGAAGAGAACACGTGTAAATGGGTCGATGGCAGCACACCAACCTTTTGGTGAGAAAAAAACAGAATTGAGCTGATTAATATCTGATAAATTATTCTCACAGTCAGTATCATGCAAGACAATCTAATGCTGATCAGGTGAACAGGGCAAAATAATAACTAACAGTTATCACCGTATTTACCCAATTAATTGATTACATTAAAAACTGCAAACATTTTTTTGTATTACAAAGTTTCTAAAATAGGTTTAAATATGAAAATGAGGCATTATCTAATTAAATATGCACTAATTTGCATAGCTTTCTAAAACAAATATCCTAACATCGGTCAGGTGTAAAATACTACAGTGGGAGTTTTTGGGTTTCTCTTTGTATTACTCTGTAAATCAGAAAATACTATCAAAAAAAAAATTCACAATTTTTAGAAATAAAATGTTGTCTGAAATTAGGTAAAACTCTGTAAAATATACATATAGAGAGGAATAAAACTTTATTTGCTGTAGTGGAGATATTTGAGTCAGAGCAGGAGAAAAAATGTAATTTTGAGAAAACAGCCTTTAAAGATATCAATTCTAATTGAAATCTTCAGGTACACATAGATAAAGTGCTATAAAAGAAATACTTTAAAGTGTATTTTTGATGTTTTCTTTACACTATTCTGAAAAATACTTTGTGAAAAGGAAAAGGCCAAAAACCCAAAATCTCAAAAAATGGCAGGTGCATGAAAAAAGTTTTTGCTTAAAGTGTCTCATCTCTGCATACTATGACTTCAATGAGATGTAAGTTTATAAATTACAGTACTGTTCAGGAATTATTATATTATTGTCCTGTTTTGTTGTTGTTGTTTTTAATTATTATATTATATGCTTTTTACTACATATACATAATCAGTATTAATGTAAGTTTAACTCAACTTAAATGTACCTAAATGTTATGCGTGTATGTTGTGTGTTGTTTCAAACACAAACACCAGTCTATTGTCAAAATAAAGATTAATTATATATATATATATATATATGTAATTCAGAATTCCTTTACGCTACTATTCGGAGCCGGGTGTGATGACACACACTGTGATAAAGGTCTAGTCAGAGTTTAGCTCCAACCCTATTCAAAACACCTGAACAAGCTAATCAAGGATTACTGGGGCTACAGGAGGGTAATTTTTTGTTTTCAGGGTTGGAGCTAAACTCCAGGAACATTGTGCCTACCCCTGCTCTAATTGAAGGCATAAAAGAAGAGGATAGAAAATGTATGAAGGATGAGAATGTCAAAGAGGTGCTGGAAAACACACTCCAGAGCTAGTTCAAGTCCTATTGTAAGGTACTATTGTAAAATCAGGTATTCTATAGGTATTCTCAGGTATTCAGGTCTATCATGTACACCAGGGCAAACGGTGTAACAATAGCAAGTGATGTGATGTGATCGATACACCATACAAGGATATTTGAAAGCATCTGAAAAACAATGCTGCTACAACAAAACGTGCTGGTGTTCAGGGGAAATGATAAAAGTTGTCTGGTTGACTTCAGTTTTGTTGATAGCGACACTTGCAGGTTCAAGTTCATCTATAGTGAATACTTACAAATTGTGAGAGAGCAGCTGAAAAAAGATCTGCCCACCGTCATGTCCACTGGTTATGAGTTCCCCATTGCATTCCAGAACCATTCTGCATTCTAGTATTTGACAAAAAAATGAGTTTACATTCAAATATCAAATATAATTCAAAATAAGCACTGTTTCCATTCAACAAGTCAAGGACAACAAAATCGTCACTTCCTGATAAACTGGCACTATATACCATTAACCCTTAAATGCATACCTTGGGTCTTTAGTGACCTAGGACATCATTTACTACACTCTCCCTCCTTTATTTTTTTTAAAGTTTGACAACAGCTTTCTTAGTATTCCTCAATCTATTCATTATAAACAATAAAACAAGAGAAAAAATACAATAAAATGTAAAAGAATGTCTGTTTTCTGATTAATTTTTTGTAAAAAGTGTATAGGGTCGCTAGAGACCTGAAGTGTGTGATAGTGTAAGTATGTTTTTCGTCTGTAAATATGTAAATATCTGATGACTAAATGCAAGCAATTCTCCTTTAGTCCTCATGGTGGCACTGTTTGATAGACAATAATGAAGTGACGTTTCACTCGTAATTATTCCAGACATAAAACAAAAGAATATCATCAGCAAATTTTGAATGGGTTTGAATGGCTTTACTGCAGAGCAATAACTGTATGCAATAAAATATAAATGTCACTGTCATTTGATGGTGGATGTGGTGAATAAGCTGCCAGCGATCAAAACAATGATTTTGAAGTCATTGAAAACGATAGTTTTGCGAATATGACTGAGATGGCAAATATGAGCCAGATGCTGAATGAACTACAGAAATGCGCTCTGACGATATGGCGATAGTAAAATCATTTGCTCAAATTGAACCCTTTCAAAAAGTAACAAAATAACAAAACAAACATTTTTTCCTTTGTAATTGTTCTTAAAATGTCAAGAAAGTTTTTTGCTATTGCAGCAGTTAGAGATCCATCCGTACTAGATATAAAGGTCCGGGTTGCTAAAGACCCGAATATGTAATAATGACTGGGGAACAGTCACGCATTTAAGGGTTAAGAAAAGTAGAAGCCATTAAAGGAGAAGTCCACTTCCAAAACAAAGATTCATATATAATGTACTCACCCCCTTATCATCCAAGATGTCCATGTCTTTCTTTCATAAACATTTCGTAAAGTCGTAAACATTTCTGCATTTTTCTCCATATAATGGACCGATATGGTGTCACATTTTTGAACTTCAAAAATGCAGTTTAAATGCGGCTTCAAACAATCCCAAATGCAGTTGTAAATGATCCCAGCCGAGAAAGAAGGGTCTTATCTAGTGAAACGATCAGTTATTTACGTTAAAAAAAAAAAAATACAATTTAAATACTTTTTATTCTCAAACGCTTGTCTTGCTTTGCTCTCGTTGAACTCTGTGTATTCTGACTCAAGACAGTTAAGGTTATGTAGAAAAAGTCATCTCATTTTCTTCTCCAACTTCAAAATTGTCCTACATCGTTGTTTTACCTTTTTTGTAAAGGGCGTTTGATCTTGAACTTTTGCAGCAATGCAGGACAATTTTGAAGCTGGAGAAAAAAAATGAGATAGGAGTTTTTCGACACACCTTAATTGTCATTAACTGGAATACACAGAGTTCACACAGAGCTAAACAGGACGAGCATTTGAGGTTAAGTTGTATATAAACTCAATTTTTTGGGGGGAAAATAACCAACTGTTTCACTAGGTAAGTCCCTTCTTCCTTGGCAGGGATCATTTAGAGCCCTTTGAAGCTGCATTTAAACTACATTTTGGAAGTTCAAACTCGTGGTCATCATAGAAGTCCCTAGATGTTTTCCTCAAGAAACATAACAACATAACAGACTTTACGACTGAAGAAATAAAGACATGAACATCTTGGGGGTCAGTACATTATCTGTAAATTTTTGTTCTGGAGGTGAACTTCTCCTTTTAAGGGAAACATCTCTTTGCCTGTCTGAGGATCTCCATAAATGGACCCAGAGGCCTTCCCTTATAGAAGGGCATTAGTATATTTTTAGTATATTGCCTTAAATGGTGGAGCTAGAGTGTGGGGGAGATATTTAATATGGAAATAAAGTTTGTCAGAATTTTACATTTTTCTACTGGATTTGTATGCTTATTTTAGTACAGCATTAGTCCCCAATCTTAACAAACAACCGGGAGGGGGTGCCTTTGCAAATAGACTACAAGTCTGTGGGAAGCACTACAGCATATAAGGTATTTTAAAGGGTTACTGCACCCTATAATAAAACTTTTGCCATTAACCACTTACCCCCTTCTCATTCCAAAACCGTAAAAGCTTCATTCGTCTTCGGAACACAATTTAAGATATTTTGGATGAAAACCGGGGGATTTTGACTGCCAGTTAAATACCGCTGTCAAGGTCCAGAAAAGTATGGAAGACATAATAAAAATAGTCAATTTGCCATCAGTGGTTCAACGTGAATTTTATGAAATGACGAAAATACTTTTTGTATGCAAACAAAGTAAAAACAATGACTTTATTCAACAATTCATCATTTGGATAGTATCCCCTATACTCAAACTGCGTACGCTGTTCTCTGTCAGCCATGTCACGTATCCGGGTAAGTCAGCTGACAGAGAACAGCGTACGCAGTTTGCATCCAACAGATTTTCTCCAAAATGGCGCTACGCTGATTCAGATGAGGCAAACTGTTGAATAAAGTTGTTATTTTTATTTTCTTTGCGTACAAAAAGTATTCTCATCACTTTATAAAATTCAGATTGAACCACTGATGGCAGATGGACCAATTTGACGATGTCTTTCATATTTTTTCAGGTCTTGACAGAGGTATTTACCTGGCAGTCAGTGTGACTTTCAAAATCTGGACAACCCCTGGTTTTCATCCAAAATATCTTAAATTGTGTTCTGAAGATGAATGAAGCTTTTATGGGTTTGGAACGACACGGGGGTAAGCGATTAATGGCAAAATTTTCATTTTAGGGTGGAGTAACCCTTTAAATGTAACAACCTTGAACATATTCAGAAGGAAAATGCAACATACACAGTAGTGCAGCAGTAATATTAATGCAAGAACATCATATAAAATGTTTTTTTTCTGCAGAATACATACTTTTACTCTTCATAACTTAAGTACATTACAGCATGAAAGATAATACTTTGACTTAAGGATTTGAAGGCATGCAGTTTTTCGTCAATGCACTAATAGTTTGGTTACTGAAAGTACTTTACTAAAGAACTCAATAAAATTAAGACAGGGAATAAAAATCCCGTTATCACCAGTGCACTCTGAATTCTATCAGTGCACTCCATCAGTTGTATCCTTCATTTGCCTGCGAATAGGGGGCACATTTGAGATCACTTTCGAATTGGGACAGCCTTTGTTGCGCCACCGGCCATCAAATGTGCCCTTCGAAGGTGGCAGCCTTTGAATTGCAATGCATCTTATGTCTACAAGCCTCAGAAGGTGCTTCTGCTGCCTGCTGGTGCGGTGACAATAATGACAAAATCCATGAGCTTTCTGACCGCAATGCAGCTGAAATGTTCCCAGGCCCAAAAACCAAGTTCTGTTATGACAACTCTCGAAGGGATTGGCATGATGTAATGTACATGACAATGTTATTGTGTTTGGTATTGGCTGAATACATCTGCTATGCTGCAGCAGATCAAGTACCGAGACTTGCTACTGCCAGTGAGCATGTAAGAAATACTGCTGCTGCACATATAACATGCATACATTAATCACCTGTGGAGCTGGAAAGGTGGAGGGTTTCTGAAGCACGCAAACTGCTTTAGCAAACACTAGTCATATTTGAATGTTGAGCAGCGAGCTCATTGGCTACTGATATAGGAGAAACCAATCAGCTGTGCTATGTAATGATGTCATTATGACAGATTGAGTTAGACCTATCACTGCGCCATGTAGAGCTTCATGCCAGAACTCTGTATTAAAGACAGCATGTTCAGAGTTGCTAAAAGTAGTCTCATAGCTTCGTAAAATTACGCTTGAACCACTGATGTCACATGGGCTGTTTTACAGATGTCCTTACTTCGTTTTGACAGCAACACAACTGAAATGTTCCCAGGGCCAGAAACAATCTTAATTCGTTTTCAGAAGATGAACAAAGGTCTTATGGGTTTGGAACGACATGAGGGTGAGTAATTAATGACAGAATTTTCATTTTTGGGTCAACTATCCTTTTAATGTTAAACAGGAATTTTACAGAGTATAGTTGAGTCCACATCATGAGCCCAAAATGTCTCAGTCTATGTCTAAGCCATTGTTAATAATTGGACTCAAGCTTAGACTTGAGTCCAAGTCCAAGTCCGAGATCGTGCACCCCAACTCTAACAATGCCACACAGCACCTTCTCAATATAGAATCCTGCTGAATATACACCGGAGTCTACTGGTCTTCACTTCTGAGCTTCCTTCACATCATAACGTTATTACGCTGATGATATAAAACAGTTCTCTCAAATGAATCCTCAGGTGTTGATCAAGATCATGATACGCAGTGTATCTTTCTCATGTGCTTGTTAAGGTTTCCTTTTAGAGTAAAACTTTTTCCACACTGTTGGCAGGTGAAGGGAATCCCTCCTGTGTGAACACTAATGTGGGCTTGAAGGTCTCCTTTTCTATTGAAACTGTCTCCACACTGTTGGCAGGTGAAAGACTTCCCTTCAGTGTGAATTTTCATGTGCCTGTAAAGGTTTCCTTTGTGAGTGAAACTGACTCCGCACTGTTTGCAGGTGAAAGGCTTCTCTCCAGTGTGAGTTCTCATGTGCACTTTAAGGCATCCAGATTGTTTGAAACTGTTTCCACACTCAGGGCAGGTGTAAGGCTTCTCTCCAGTGTGAATTCTCAAGTGGCAGTTAAGGTCTCCTTTTTGGCTGAAACTTTTTTCACAATGATGACACACATAAGGCTTCTCTCCCGTGTGAGTTCTCATGTGTTTATTAAGGAGTCCTTTTTTAATGAAGCTTATTCCACACAATTGGCAGATAAAATGACTCTCTCTAGTGTGAACTCTCATGTGGATTTTAAGGTTTACTTTTTGAGTAAAAGTCTTTCCACACTGTTGACAGGTGTAAGGCGCATCTTCAGTGTGAATTCTCATGTGCCTGTTAAGGTTTACTTGTTGAATAAAACCCTTTCCACACAGTTGACAGGTGAAACGGCTCTCCCCAGTGTGAACTCTCATGTGGTTATTAAAGTTTATTTCTCTATTGAAAATTTTTCCACACTCAGAGCAGGTGAAAGGCTTCCCTACAGTGTGAACTCTCATGTGCCTGTTAAGGTTTCCTTCATGATTAAAACTGACTCCGCACTGTTTGCAGGGGTAAGGCTTCTCTCCAGTATGAACTCTCATGTGGATTTTAAGGTTTACTTTTTGAGTAAAACTCTTTCCACACTCAGGGCAGGTGAAAGGTTTTTCTCCAGCGTGAATTCTCATGTGCCTGTTAAGGTCTCCTTTTCTATTTAAACTTTTTCCACACTGTTGGCAGGTGAAAGGTTTCCCTCCAGTGCAAACTCTCATGTGGACTTTAAGGTTTCCATGTTCACTAAAACTCTTTTCACAGTGAAAAGTTGTGAAACAACTTTTTGTTCGTGTTTTATGATCCGTTTTCTGTGAGAGAGTTTTTTCAGTCTGTGGCCGACTGAAAGATTCTTCTCTGGTTATAAAACCATGATGAGGCTCGTTTCGTTCTTTCTCTTCCATTTCATTCGGTACCACGCACTCCTCTTTCAGCGGCATGAGATCTATAGTAAAAAAAGAAAAAAACAAAAAAAAACAAGACAAATGAAAGTTAGCCTAGTTAAACACCACAAACAAACAGACATCAAACCATTTACCAACAATTCTGTCATGACAACTCTGAAAAGTTTAGCATGGTAATGGATATGACAATGTTAACGCATTTGGTCTTGGTGGAATAGATCTGCTGCTGTTGGTTATCGCTGTAGTTGTACATTATTGCTGCTGCAAGCAAGCAAGTACAGGAACTTCCTACTGACAAAGCATATGGTGATGCGGTGCTGTGAGTATTTAAGACATACTGCTGCTGCACAAATAACAAAATAACTCCCAACAAAGCTGGATGAGAGATCAACAAAACAGCTAAAATATGTATGCTGCTGTAAGCACGAAAGCATACTGCTGCTATACAATAAGGCTATGTTGTTTTCAGATTTATCCACTCTGGGACCCGGTTTAAAAAAAAAAAAAAAAATCAGATTCACTCTCCCAAAATGCCGGATCCTTCTGGACGAAACGCCGATACCAGGGGTCACCAGACCTGGTCCTGGAGGGCCGGTGTCCCTGCAGAGTTTAGCTCCAACCCTAATCAAAACACCTGAACCAGCTAATCAAGGTCTTACTAAGGAATACTTGAAACTTCCAGGCAAGTGTGTTGAGGAAAGTTGGAGGTAAACTCTGCAGGACACCGGGCCTCCAGGAATACGTTTGGTGACTCCTGGCCTATACAATATAAAATATTAATATTTTGATATATTTTGATGTAATATTTCAACATTATTCTTGTAATAGTTTGACTATTCTCGCAATTTTGCCTTTATTCTTATAGTATTTCGACTTTATTCTTGTAGTTATTCGACTTTATTCTCATAGCATTTCGGCTTTATTCTCATAGGATTTTGACTAATCTCTTAATATTTCGACTTTATTCTCCTAGTTTTGACATTCTTGTAATATTTTGACTATTCTCATAATTTTGCCTTTATTCTCATAGTATTTCGACTATTCTTGTAATTTTGCATTTATTCTCATAGTATTTTGGCTATAATCTCATAGTATTTTGACTATTCTCGTAATATTTCGACTTTATTCTCGTAGTTTTGACATTCTCGTAATATTTAGACTATTCTCATAATCATAATTTTGCCTTCATTCTCATAGTATTTAGACTTTTCTCAGTATTTTGACTATTCTCATAATTTTGCATTTATTCTCAGTATTTCGGTTTTATTCTTGTATTTTGACTTTAATCTCGTAATATTTTTAACTGTATTCTTGCAGTTTCAACATTATTCTCGTAACATTTTGACTATTCTCGTAATTTTTAGAGTATTATCGTAATTTCGCCTTTATTCTCGTAGCATTTCAGCTTTGTTCTTGTAGCATTTTGACTATTTTCATAATATTTCAACTTTATTTTAGTAGTTTTGACATTATTCTTGTAATAATTAGAATATTTGCGTAGTTTCGACATTATTCTCGTAGCATTTTGGCTTTATTCTCGTAATATTTCAACTTCATTCTCGTAATATTCCGACTATTCTCATAATTTTACCTTAATTCTTGTAGTATTTTGCCTTCCTTCTCGTGGTATTTTGCCTTCATTCTTGTAGTATTTCTGCTTTATTCTTGTAGTATTTTGACTTTATTCTCATAGTTTCGACATTATTCTTGCAATATTTAGACTATTCTCATAGTTTCGACATTACTCGTAATATTTTGAAATTATTCTAGTAACTTTTAGAATATCATCCTAATTTCGGCTTTGTTCTTGTAGTATTTTGACTATTCTCGTAATATTTTGACCATTCTCATAATTTTGCCTTCATTCTCGAAGCATTTTGACATTATTCTCGTAGTTTTGACGTTATGCTTGTAATATTTTGGCTTTATTCTAGTAGTATTTCGACTTCATTATCATTAATATCATCAACTTTATTATTATCAATAATAAACATGTTTATCGCTATTATCAATATTTAAAAGTTAAGTACATTTTCATACTATAAAGTATGTTTGGAATTAAGTATGTACATTTTAAGAAATGTTTTATGTAATTTTTATGTGATGTCTAATTTAAAAAAAAAAGTAATTCATCAGTTAATGTATAAAGTGTAGGCATAATAAGCAAGGCTTCGGCCTACACCTTTTTTCGGTATCTATGTTCATTTACTTATTTTTTGTGAAATATTGTCTTTGAGGACTGAAATAAAATTATTATTGACTGAAAAAAAAACAATAATATATATATATATATATATATATATAAAGCATTCCTTTAGAGCCTAGCATTTTAATAAGAATCAAATGAGAATGAAAACCAACCTGTTTGTTGCTCAGCGTCTACATGTTGGACTCTGAATGTTTCTTCAATCGTCAGGTCTTCACTCTCTTCCTTAATAAATGCCATCGTTATAATCTCAGCAAGAGTTTTTCTCTGTTTGGACAATAAAGAAAAAGAGTCTAAATCAGCTCAGTACCTAAAATGTGTAATGTAGCGGATTACGTTAATGTAATCAGATTACTTGTAGATTACTTTCCACTTAACTTATTTATCAAATTTATTTAAATAGGATTATCTTGTACCATAATGATGTAAAAAATGCAGAGAGCAAGAAAAGAGGTTCCATTCATTGTAATTTACAACATGAAGTGCATTAAACATTATATTACATCAAGGTTTCCCAAACCAGGGTTTGTAAAGTGAGTTTGTGAGGTTAATGAAAAGCTAACAATTAATTAAACCATAAAAAATTTTAAATTAAAATAAATCATTTAAAAACAAAGTCCCTTTCAAGGAAAGTCGGTTCACTCAGCGGCCATATTTGCAACCCCTCCGGGCAGCTCATGCAAGACCAAGTCCTATCTTAATGAATGTGACCATTAAATAACATCAAAGAAACCATGAACATGCAAATGTGATAATTATTGAAATATTTATTTTGAAATCTCAGGGGTACTTAAACTTAATATTTGGTGAATAAGGCTTAGATGACAAAAAGTTTTGGAATGCCTGCATTACATGTAAATAAGAAATGAGGCAAATACGTGCATTTTAATGAGCTTGAAAGACAAAAGTCGTCATAATACATGGTTAAAAAAAACCTACAGAGTGATAATTCAAATAAAAATGACTGTGTTCATCAGTAGTTGGTGCAGTGTTGAAACCCTTCTTAAACCTGAAATTATTTTTTTCTAAATCCAGTGGTCAAATGCTGTGTCGCCACCTGACTAATGACTAGTCTTTGTGTGAATGTCCACAAAACTGGACCTTCTGAATGTATATACGCGGTAAACTATTTTAGAAAGGAAAATTTAAAAGATGAAATCAATGAATTATGAATAATTTCTTGCCGTTGTGTGAATAATATGTAATCATGTAATCCAGGGGTGTCCAAAGTGCGGCCCGTAGTTGAATTTCAAACGGCCCGCAGCTTGTCTACTGTATTATATGTGGTCCACCAAGCATAATTTTTTTTTTAATTTTTAAAATTAACTCTGCCTAAAGACAGCGCAGCGTGAGCTCAGAACAAATGCATTTACTCTTTCACTGATCTCAATCACGTGACCACTAAACAGCGCTGTGAGATTTCATGAGAAGCGTTGAGTTTGGAGCAGAGCTCTCCAATACAAACCACGCATGTCGCAGTAATTTAAACTAATTTAAAGAAGAAAGAAACAGCAACAACAATGCAGTTAGAATCCACAAATCACTTACATTTACAATGGATTTACTGTAGTAACAGTAACTGGTATTGTGGCAGAAATGTAGGATATTCATGCCCAATAGTATATTACTAATGTGTACACTACCAGTCAAAAAGTTTAAACAGTCAGATTTTGAATGTTTTTTTTAATGTCTCTTCTGCTCACCAAGCCTGCATTTATTTGATACAAAACACAGCAAAAGCAGTAATATTGTGAAATATTTTTACTATTTAAATTAACTGCTTTCTATGTGAATATATTTTAAAGCATAATTCATTCCTGTGACCAAAGCTGAATTTTCAGCATCATTATTCCAGTCTTGTGTCACATGATCCTTCAGAAATTATTCTGAATGAAGTTCCAAACGTAGGTTCGGGAGGAGCCTAATCATTCAGTCCTGTCAATCATCATTACAAGCCTATACAAGCAGCTCTCATTGCACCATCCCAGCCTCCGTTCTTCCGGCATCCCTCCACCTCCCCTTCTCCTCCTCTGTTTCTGTTATTCTCCCTCTAGGTAATATCGCATTGGGGGGGGGTGGAGGAACTCTGCGCTCAAGCCGATTTCTGAAGCATCATGTGACTGGAGTAAAGATGCTAAAAATTCAGCACTGAAATTAGGAAAAAAATAAATTTTAAGATATGTTCAAATAGAAAACAGTCTTTTAAAGTAGTAAAAATACTTACATTACATGCATTTTACTGTTTTTACTGTACTTTGGATCAAATAAATGCAGACTTGGTGAGCAGAAGACACCTCTTCATTAAAAATCTTACTGTTTAAAAAATTCTATTATAATTCTTACAATTCTACCCTTTAAAAAGTATATATATATATATAGTGTGTCCAGGTCATCAAATCTGGCTCCCTTTAAAAAAAAACAACAACAACAACAACAACAAAAAAGTTTGGACACCCCTGATGTAATCCATAAAAAAGTAACTGTAACAGTCTAATTACGAGTATTTTAAAATGTAACTTACTCTAATTACAAGTACTGATTTTTGGAATCTGATTACTTAATTTAAAAAAATTAATGAAAAGCCACCCAATCAGCTGCTTTTTACTTCGCTTTTATCTGTAGTCATGTTTAATATGTTAGAGGTCAAATTATCACCGTAAAATAATGTGTAGTGCATCAGCTCATTTTTCCTTAACGCAGCCCTTATTGGTTCAGTTTAACAGAGACCTGTCAATCAATTTACCATCTTTTATGTTGGTGAGATATGATGAGGAAGGGTTCTGGTGCTATTAGAGGCAAGATTTTGAATGTGCAGCTAACGTTATATATTCATTCATTCATTCATTTTATTTAAGTGATTGCAATGGCAAAGTGGCCCAAATATAAATTACACAAGTCTAAGAGTGACTCAAATCTCACAACGTTGTTTACACATGCTGAGAGATGAATAGAAAACTTCTAAATATAATTGTAACTAAAATAAGAGAACAGCTGAATGACTTAATGAAAATCAAAACAACAGTAAATGCCAGCTAAATGACATTGCTTTCTGATCACTTTATTGTACACTTTTTGCACAAAAAAAAAATAAAATAAAATAAATTGCGTATTCTTACTGTGAACAGTGAAAATGATGCATGTGTTTTTCCAAGGGTTAAAGTTTTCTTGATTGCCACTTTGAAAAAAATTCTGGACATTTTAAGCATATTTTCTGACTCCCTTTAATGCATTTGCCTTGTTTTGATCCATATTCCTGTGAAATTGATTTATCATTACTTTTTCATCATTACTTTCTAATAAGGGTGTCACGAAATCGATCGAAATTCATGCTCAATCTCGATTATCGAATCAAAAAATGGAATCGTAGATGCTGCCACGCCCCCATGTCACGTCAGCTTGGCTTGCCAAGTGAAAAAAAAAAAAAACACGCTTGTTGAAGTGCTGCGAGTCAACCTAACAGCTACAACAAACAGCCAAAAGATAGCATGGCAACTGCAGACACAGGAGACCCGTCGACAGAACTTGAACCCCCTCCTCTTTCACTGAAGTCGCCGGTGTGGAAGTATTTTGGATTTCCAGCGAGTTATGTTGACAATGTTCGTGTTGTCGACAAAAACAAACACAGTTTGCAAGCTCTGCTATGTACGTATACCACATTATTCCACTGGCAGCACGACTAACATGGCAGGGCATCTCCGCAGGCACCACAAAAACATAGATTTATCTGTTAAACCGACAAATGTAACACAAACTACTCTCCCGTCTTCATTTGGAATAAAACTTCCAAGTAACTCAACACGTGCAAAGGCAATTACAAGCGCGGTAGGAGTATTTATAGCCGCGGACATGCGACCTTATTCAGTGGTAGAAAACTCCGGTTTTAGGCATTTAATCCCAAGTAGAACGCATCTCACAGCTACGGTGATACCCTCCATGTACAATAATGTGAAGGAGAAAGTTATTGAAGGTCTTAGCAGTGCACATTTAGTAGCCTTGACTACAGATTGCTGGACCTCCAGAGCAACACAGAGCTTCATGACTGTCACAGCGCATTACATTAATGATGACTGGGAAATTCAAAATCCAGTACTTCAAACTCGCCCCATATATGAAGCTCACACAAGTGAACATTTAGCAGAAGTGCTGAGGGAAGTGGTACTGGAATGGAAGTTGAACAGACAAAATGCAACAATTCCTGTGACAACTGATAATGCAAAGAACATTGTCAATGCCTCACATGCAGCTGGATTGTCTCCACACATTGGATGTTTTGCCCACACTGTGAATCTGGCCTCCCAGAAGGGTTTGGGAGTAAACCAGATTTCCCGTCTTTTGGGCAGAGTCAGGAGGGTGGTCACTTTTTTCCACAGAAGCACCACTGCAGCAGCCGTCTTAAAGTCAAAACAAGACATGCTTCAGCTTCCTCCTCACACGCTGGTTCAAGATGTCATTACAAGGTGGAACTCCAGCTATGACATGATCACACGCTATTTAGAGCAACAAGCTGCTATCTATTCTGCACTTGCAGAAAAAGACATAAAAAAAATGCTAAAGACCTTATCACCCTCTCTGATCAAGATGTGACTGTTCTGGAAGATGTATGTCAGGTACTGAAGCCCCTGAAAACAGTTACAACCTTGATGAGTTCCGAACAGCAGCCTACTGTGTCTATGGTCATGCCCCTACAACACACCATCCTGACATCTTTGAAACACAGTGACACAGATTCAACAATTGTAAAGGATGTTAAATCTGCTATAGAGGCAAATTTTGAAGAGAGGTATTCAGACCCAAGACTTCAACAGTTCCTGAATGAGAGCACTGCCTTGGATCCTAGGTTTAAAACTTTACCCCACCTGGATGACATATCTCGGAATGAGATCTTCAATTGTCTGGAGGAGAAAATCTTGCAAGAGCACTCCACACAGGTATGTGATGCTAATAGGCTAATGTGATTAAGTTAAAGTAGTTTGTTTTTTGTATTTACATAATTTCACATTCATAATATTTCATGAATAGGACTAATCACAATATCCTTTCCGTTTGTTGTTGTCACACTTAAATATAATTTCTGCCTGTTTATTACCTTAAACAACAGTGTTTTGTGTGTGACTATTTCAGTCTCATGCCTCAGGAGAAGGATCCAGCCAAAACCCTGCAGAGGATACAGTCACTGTAGCAACCAGTGGAGGCAGCCCCCCAACAAAGAGAACAGCACTCAGTGAACTGTTTGGTGATTTTTTCAGCACAGCCTCCACTGCATCATCATCAGAAACCAAACCATGGCCTGATGTTGTAAAAGACGAGATTCAGCTATACAAGATGGCTAAAGTAATTTCTGTGGATTCAAATCCACTGAAATGGTGGAAAGATAATGAGAACCAGTACCCAAATTTGTCCAAGCTTGCCAAACGTTATCTTGCTGTACAAGCAACAAGTGTGGCAAGTGAAATCTGCCCTTATAAATGTAAATAGTTAATATTTTTGACAGTATTTTTGCAATAATTTTAGCAGTTCTCTTTTCATATTCCTCTTTAACAAGAACTTGAAACTGCTATTTTTTTTTTGTGAACTTGAATGTCATCATCTGTGAAGAAAACTGCAGTTACAAAAGAGAAATTAGATGGCAGGTTATTTTGTATAAGTTTCCAATTGACTGAAGATATAAGTTATTGTTACATTATATTGTTAATAAACATTTTAAATTTGACAATGTAGTGTGTGGTACATTGCAAACAAAGGTCAGATATTATTATATTACATAAAAGTCTTAAAATGGCATAGCTTGTGCTTTCAAATTTTTCTTTTTTAAATCGAGAATCGAATCGAACCGTGACTTTAGAATCGAAAATGTAATCAAATCGAGGATTTGGAGGATCGTGACACCCTTACTTTCTGAGGAGCTAAAATGGTCCTTATCAACCTTGATTGACATGACAATACAAGTCTATCACATTATGTTGACAGTTAAAATTTTGGGCTGGTTTTTTCTGTAGTGGGCAGGTTTTGGTGAGCTTTTGGGCTGGAAATCGTCAACCCGATCCGGCGACACTGAGCTCTGCTGGTTAGGGACTCGGAGATATAATTATTGACCTTATGGCAGGGCTGCCCAACCCTGTTCCTGGAGATCTGCCAGCTCCAACCCTGTTCAAACACACCTGAAGCAGCCAATTCATCTCTTAGGTAGCACTTGATAATTACAGACAGCTGTGTTGGAGCAGGGCTGGGACTAATGCTGCATTCAAGTTCGGAACAAGATGTCGGATTTACCTTTTCTACATTTTTTTTAACTCTGCATCTACAAAATGACAAATAAAGAGTGTGCATCATTGTGTTTTTGCTTTTTTTCTGTTGTTATTAAATTTATTAAGGTGATTTAAATTGCATCATAGGTAATTATACAATATTTTGTATATGTAACTTATATAGTTTTATTGTACATTACAAAAAATAATAATTTTATTCATTTCAACAAATTTACCATCAATACAGACGCTGCATATCTATGCTCTTTGGCTGCGTCCATTGCATCCGACACGTTTTTTCACTGACACTCCCCCAACTCGAAAACTCGGGGCTTAAAGAAAATGTGGAGTTTCCCACATGTACGTTCAGCTCGTAAATACCATCTATCCGACATGACTTGAACGCACCATAAAGTCTGCAGGAACAGGGTTGGGCAGCCCTGCCTTATGACATACCTACGGTTGCAAAGGCAATGCGTAGATTAAAATGCAAGTCTGAGCTGTTTCAACCTAAAGAAACTTGCACTGACTGATCTTAAAATATGTCCGTGCCTTTGTTTTGTCTTAAGATGCACACCACCAATGTTTTTTCTAACCGAAGCCCTGTCAGAAACCAGGCCATAATTAGATAAAAACACTAAACACCCAATCGAGCGATTCGAAACAGAATCGCGTTGGGAAGCAAATGATTCAATTGACTCGCAATTCCTGTTTATGATAAACTAATTCACGATTCTGCTATTCACGTTTCGGATGCGCTTTAATTACACAGAATAACCTGCATAAACGTTACAGTCTATAGTAATGAAATAGCTTTACGACGCGTGTAAAAACTATACGACAGACTCGACCGTTTGCATGTAAACACTGTACATTTTTAAAACCACAAACCTTTCTTCAGCCGAATCACAGCAGATGCCGTAGAGCAGCGTAGACGAATGATGCGACTGCGCCGCACCAAAATAAAAGTCTTCTTCTTCTTGTATCGTTTTTTGGTTGTTGACAAGCCAACTTATGGTGTATTACCGCCACCGACTGCACTGGAGTGTGAAGAAAATAAAAGTCCCGTTCACACGCCAACATTTCAAATATATGAAACACAAACACGTAGATAAAAAATAACATGCTAGAGTTATTCATAGTTGAATTCTTGGCTGAATACATGATGGCTATTTGTGTGCTATTAGACAAAATTAGAATCATATTTTTTCCCCAAAAACAAGACAATTTATTATTTTTGTTTGCTGCATTTTATTTTACAGTTTGCTGACCTTATTATTTTACTGTTATACAATATACTACGTTTGTCAATAAAATGAACCTTTATTAGGGCTGTAGAGATTATTTAAAATCACAAATACAAACAAATGTGACCCTGGATCACAAAACCAGTGGTAAGGGTCATTTTTTCAAAATTGAGATTTATACATCATATGAAAGCTGAATAAATAAGCTTTTCATTGATGTATAGTTTGTTAGGATAGAACAATATTTGTCAGAGATATTTAAAAATCAGGAATCTGAGGGCGCAAAAAAAATCAAAATATTGAGAAAATCACCTTTAAAGTTCTTCAAATAATGTTCTTAACAATGTATATTACTAATCAAAAATGAAGTTTTCATACATTTACAGTAGGGATTTTACAAAATATCTTAATGAAAATGATATTTACTTAATTTTCTAATGATTTTTGCCATAAAAGAAAAATCAATAATTTTGACCCAAACAATGTATTTTTGGCTATTGCTACAAATAAACCCCAGCGACTTAAGACTGGCTTCGTGGTCCAGGGTCACAAATATGCAACAACTAATAGAGGACATGTTGCAATGTTATTAATTGTGCAAAATTAATTGTGCAATGGCATAAAAACATAAGCTATATTTGTTTGTAATTGCAGTTAACTTCTATCAATATTAACATGATCAATACCTGTAGATTTGTACATCAACCTTGTAGGCTTATTAATGTATTAATTAAAACAGTGAATGTATAACTTAGTTCTGTTAACATTAGGCTGTGAAAATGTATACATTTTATACAGTTTATATAGTTTAATTATAATATTACTGAAACAGTTTAAAGGCACATTACAAACAAAAAGAAAGATTTCCTAATAATTAACTCGCCTTCATACTGTCCCACATATATGACTTTGTTTGTTCACATGAAAAGTAATAAACATGGTAAGAAATATAATTTTCAAATTCAAAAGTAAATTTTTTTTGTGAAAAACCTACTTCTGCGAACTACTACTAGCTTTTTAGTAGTATAGAAGCAGTATAGAAACATTCTCTCAAGTCAGAATAACAATCATTAGAAAAAAAAGTTGAAATTGTAATTCACAATTCTGACAGGCCACTAAAACATTTAAAGTGAGTGGAGTCACTTTTTCTTAAAATGGCTATAACTTAGATTGTGATATTTTCACCAAACTTTACACACGTGTACAACCTCAATCTGAGGTCACAGTAAAAAAAAACCCCACAGTGATTGGCCACTAGGTGATGCTATTAAAAAAAAACATGACAATTGCTCTAACTACGCAACCGTTAATCCAACTTACTCAGCATGCCACGTCTTTGTGCAAATTTCCATAACTGTCTCTACGGACATTGGTGTGTCAGAAAACATGGCCACCATCAGTCAATGAAATATGAGAACCTATTAGACAAGGTTAACCCTCTGGGGTTAACAAATGTTCTGCCGTGTTTTGTGGCATTTTTTCCTGATAACCTCTAAAGCAGGGGAATTCAACTAAAATGGCTCGACCCTCCTCACCAGCCGAGGCCCGGACAATTATATATAATCATGAATCATGATTTAAGAATTTTTAGATATTTTGACTAGAAACAAGCCAAAAATACTAAGTAAGATAAGCCTTTATTTATTTATTTATTTATTTATTTATTTTAAAAGTGCAGCTAGGTAGTCATTTGAAATGTAGCTATAGTGTCATGGGTGAGCTTGTTTTGCTGGATGATTTGGCAACTCGTGCTGCGCAGAGAATGCATTTTTAAAGACAGCACTTATCTGTTTAGTAAGAGCACAAAATGGTCAGTACCGCTTTCTTTGCTATGACTTAGGTGAGGACATATATTCATTCTAAGGCTGTGGAAAACGGACACTGTCCCTCAGTTTAAGACCTGATTGACCTATCTAACTGGAATATTGCCCATGGAAAGAGTCCGGTATGAAGTTATGGGTAAGCTAGATAAATTTTATAGTATATGGCAACCATTTCTAGATCATTTGGACCGATATAATGTTGACTCCAACCAGCAATGTAGTGCTTAGTATGCTGTTTTGTTTTTTTTTAATTAGTAATATTATTTATTTTGTTCTTTTATTGTTGTTTTGTGTTCTGGTTTTATGTTTATTATGCAATGTAAAACTAGTAATAATACTTACCAAAAAAAAAAAAAAGGTGGTGAGAAAAGAAGAGGACAACAGGCTCAGAAAAACATCAAAAGACCCAAGAGGTTTGATATTAATTTCCCTGATGGTGAAGATGAAACCAGCATGGAGTCCCAAAAAGAAAAATATGGTGGAAGACATGAAAAAACATTTTCCTAAAGCTTCGCTGAATTCTACGTTTGCATTACGCGGAGAAGAACTGATAGAGATGGAGCGTGCCACGAAGGATACAGTGGAAAGGTGGCCAGCGCTCTTTACAGAAAGCCAGGTGAGTAAGTATTTTTGTACTGGGTTCATATCATTTCATAAATATTTACCTTGCAAACTTAACATGGAAAAATAAATTTTATTATGCACTAGTGTTGTCAAAAGTACAGACTTCGGTACCAGTTGGTGGTTGTGTTTGTGTTATGAGTATTACTAAATCTTACTTTTTGCAATGTAACATGATTTTACAGAAAACTGACATTATTGGGAGACAAACAGCCGTTCTGCATGGCCTTCCACTCCTTCTTGGAGAAGACCCCGTCATAATAACAAGACAGGATTCAATTCGCAAGTGCAATATAAACAGTTTATTGTGTAGTGTCCAGACAATAGCGAGAAGCACGTGAATGGTCAGTCTCTCCAGGTAGCAGAGGGATGCGAATGGGCAGACAAACATCCAATAAACAATCCAAGCGATCGAGGAGAACCAGAAACAGGATCCAGGCAAGGTAATCCGAGAGAGAAAAAAGTGGAACACACACCTACACACACAAACGGAACCAAACGATCTGACAACAGATGGAAAACACAGGTGTTAAATAGCTGAGCAAACGAGCTACAGCTGGCACAAATCACACTAACAATCACAGCTACGCCCACACTCCCATCATACGCACACACAGAAAGAGCGAGAATGAGTCTGTGAACCCATGAACTGTGACAACCCCACTGATTTTTACAAGACATGTTTTGTAAGTAGTTTTATGTTATATTCTGGATATTTAAATGGATGGTTCACCCATTTTGTCATTAATTACTCACCCTCTTGTCATTCCAAACCTGTAAGACCTTGGTTCATCTTTGGAACACAGATTAAGTTATTTCTGATGAAATCTGAGAGCTTTCTGACCCTGCATAGACAGCAACGCAACTAAAACCTTTAAAGCCCAGAAAGGTTCAACAGCAATGTTATAAAGCTGTGCATTCACGAAAGTACCACAACACATGCGTACGATGCTGCTGACGCAGAAGCTGGTGTTCTGACATAAAACACGGTCAAGGGTCATGGACTGCACTGTACAGTACTGTCATGAACGTGTGGTGGAAACTGACACTGAAGGGAATAAATTGCGCCATTAAGCACGCTCCCACCCACATGCCTTCGCTGTCTTCTTGATGAGGTCCATGAACACCTCCGGGTTATCCTGTGGACCCATCTTTACCAGTGGGATGTGGAGATAGTAGGAGCTGCGTCTGGGCTAACCTCCCACCGATCTTCCTCCTGCACTTGGACCAGCAGACGGAGCTGTCTTCCCATTTCCTTCAGAGATCCATTACCGCCTCATGTTACGAGTAGTGAAGACCGGCATAGTGGTGTGACGACTTTCTCGTCCTAGATTTTGCCATCAGTGTAACCCAGTTCAATGTCAAGAGAAGACGAAGAAGTCAAGGATGCCGAGATAACAATACTTTTATTACTCTTGAACCAAAACAAAAGACAAAACAAAAAGGCTCCATCAATTACTATGGGTGGAGCTTAGGTGGAGGCAGAAAATTTTTCCTGACCACTTCACTAATGCTAGCTGTGAAGTTTGTTCGCTTGTTTTTTTTTTTTTTTTAAACAATGACTGGAGAAAATCCAATTTTACCTGCATCTGTAAGGTCACTCACTGTCCAGGGCTGTGATTATTATTTGAATAAGTTAACTTTAATCGACAAAACCAGACTGGACGACCCGTACATGCTCACACAAAGGATGGACGATCTGGTTGAGTGATTCACATCTATAGAGAAATCTAACGTGTATAGTAAAGAGAAACTTACCTGTGACTATCTAGTAACAATGATATATATTTCAACTTCAGCAGGCAACTATTTTTACAGCTACATGAGAATGAGCTGGACCAATATACACAAAATGTACCAATCAATGTGATGGATATGTGTGACCCTAGATCACAAAAAAGGGTCAATTTTTCAAAATATACATCATATAAATAAGCTTTCTATAGATGTATGGTTTGTTATGATAGGACAATATTTGGTCAAGATACAACTATTTGAAAACCTGGAATATGAGGGTGAAAAAAAATCTAAACATTGAGAAAATTGCCTTTAAAGTTGTCCAAATAAAGTTCTTAACAATGTATATTACTAATCAAAAACCTTACTGAATATACACCACAGTCTCCTGGGCTTCACTTCTACATCAATAACATCATAACGTTATTTTACTTGATTCCTGTCTGCAAAACTCCACACTGATGACATAAAACAGTTGTCTTGAATCTTTATGTGTTTATCAAGATTGTTTTTAAAATATGCAGTGTAATTTTCTCATGTGCATGTTAAGGTTTCCTTTTTGAGTAAAACTTTTTCTGCACTGTTTGCAGGTGTAAGGCTTCTCTCCAGTGTGAATTCTCATGTGCACTTTAAGGCATCCGTTTTGAACGAAACTCTTTCCACACTCAGGGCAGGTGTAACGCTTGTCTCCACTGTGAAATCTCATGTGCCAGCTAAGGTCTCCTTTTCGTTTGAAACTTTTTCCACACTGATGGCACACGTAAGGCTTCTCTTCAGAGTGAATTCTCATGTGTCTATTAAAGAATCCTTTTTTAATGAAGATTATTCCACACAATTGGCAGCTAAAATGACTCTCTGTTGTGTGAACTTTCATGTGCGCTTTAAGGTCTCCTTTTTTATTGAAACTTTTTCCACACTGTTGGCAGGTGAGAGGCTTCCGTCCATTGTGAACTCTCATGTGCCTGTGAAGGTGTTCTTTAAGACCGAAACTGACTCCACACTGTTTGCAGGTGTAAGGCTTCTCTCCAGTGTGAACTGTCATGTGTCTGATAAGGCCTATTTTTTTAGTAAAACACTTTCCACACAGTTGGCAGGGGAAAGGCCTCTCCCCAGTGTGAATTCTCATGTGGTCATTAAGGTTTCCTTTTCTATTGAAACTTTTTCCACACTGTTGGCAGGTGAAAGGCTTCGCTCCAGTGTGAACTCTCATGTGGACTTTAAGGTTTCCTTTTTTATTGAAACGTTTACCACACTGTTGGCAGATGAAAACCTTCCCTTTAGTGCGAACTCTCATGTGGACTTTTTTAGTTTCTGTTTTATGATCTGTTTTCTGTGAGAAAGTCTCTTTAGCCTGTGGCCGACTGAAAGATTCTTCTCCAGTTCTAAAATCATGAGGAGTCTCATTTCGTTCTTTCTCTTCAGTTTCAATCCGTACTATGCACTCCTCTTTCAGCGGCATGAGGTCTATGGTAAAAAAGGCAAGTAAAAGTTAGCCAAGGTAAATAACACTAAATTAAACAGACATTTACCAACATGTATGCTAGGTAGTAATATGCACTACTCCATTGAAGGAGGCAATTTTTAGGGCTGCCCTCAACTAAAGATTTTTCTAGTCTTCTAGTTGTTGTTTATTTTAAGCATTAGTCGACTATTAGTTGCATGTTTATTAATAAACCATATAAATAATAATAATGAGCCTTTAATTGGCTACGTAGACCAATAAGCGCTCAAGCGGATGCAAAAAAAGGCTTGCCACAGTGCCCCGGAAGATATAATAATTATGAATGTGTCTGGGGAAAAAAGCAAGGAGACTGCATTAACGTTTTGATAATTTACTGATAAACTAGCGCTTTTTTGTTTTCGGTTTAAGAGATGAAGTTGGCAACACTGACTCGCCATCTCCGCAGTAGTGATGTGCCTGGATCATGTGGATTTCATATGGATTACATAATCTGAGAATATTTGTTTTCTATTTGAATTGGTTAATTTGAATGTAGACATTTCACTCTCTATAGATATATATTTTCATGTTTGTAAAGCAAGTATACACAGAGTTTTGAAGTTTTGCACTCAAGTTCACATAGACCGAGATGGCAGAAAGCGTATCCTGTTTGCATTTTACAAAAGCACAATGTTTTTTAGTTATTGTGATAACTAAAAAAAAACAGATTTGAAATGTATATTACTTTTATCTGTATGACCAAAAATTGAGTATTTTAAGAGCAGGTGACTACACTGGTGCCTCCATCTGTCATGCAGTAAACGCGCTATTATTCAGCTTCCACACTCCACACAGACACTTCACACTAGCACACATTTTTCTAGGTTAACATTATGTTGAACAGCTCTGTCAAGTTGTTACTAATTACATATTTCAGGTGATATACCATATTTGAGGTCAATGAATGATAGGTGAGCATTTGAATGTCCTGCCCGATGTATTGTATGACCACACAGACCAGCCGTTATCGATCTGTCACGAACTGTGTGACTTCGCCACTTCCTGTTGAGTTTTTTTCTGTGACTAATAAAATTTCGGTCGACCAAGCCTCTTCTCATCGACTAACAGTTAGTTGACTGTTACGGGGCAGCCTAAATAATTTTAGAAACTCTTCTCAATATTTTTAACTCTTCATTTAGGGCACCTCCCAAAAACATTCAAGCTGGCAGTTATTAAACGCTTTATCAAAAACAAGCACAGTTTGGCCCAGTTATAGACAGATCTCAAATATTTGTTCACACGTTTCATGCCACTTGTCAATCACTGCAGAAGTACTGACCCAGTGTTTACAAAGTAAATGTGCAAAGAAGGTCAAATGCCCTTTACATAAAAACTGATGCAGAATGATTTTGAATTTGGAGGAGAAAATGAGATGGGAGCTTTTCGACGTACCCTAACTGTCTTGAACTTTAGTGCACAGAGTACGCATTGCAGAGCTGTACAGATTGAAAAATAACCGATCGTTTCGATAAGACTCTTCTGCTTCGGCTGCGATAGCTAAGTGCCCTTTGAAGCTGCATTTAAACTGCATTTTGAAAGTTCAAACTTGCGGGCACCACAGAAGTGCACTATATGGAGAAAATTCCTGAAATGTTTTCCTCTAAAAACTATTAAGACTGAAGAAAGACATGAACATCTTGGATGACAAGAGAGTGAGTACATTATCATTATACACATGTAACCATGGTTCCCCTTCAAGGGAACTTTGAGCTGCGTCACCCTCTAGGGGAAACTTTGGGGAATGCTTCCTGCATGACCCGGTGCCTGAAGCCCCTTGAAAATAACTTCAATCCTATTGGTCCACGTGGCCTGTGCCATCATAGGCAGGTACCGGAAAGTATAAAAGGGCACCTGCTGTATAAGTCACCAAGTCGGTTGACTGAGGAGATGTAAACAGGCAGGCCGAAGGCATGGCGAGGGGACACAATGTCTCGTTCCCCTGAAGGGGAACCATGCTTACATGCGTAACCCAATAAATTCCCCTTCAAAGGAACTTCGAGCTATCTCCCACTTTGGGGAACAATATCCAATCACACCATTCTGAGGTGCATGCTTGTTCATCTGATAAGAGAGAGTACCAAAAGGTGACAGACATACACCAATACTCCTAGCCGAGGGCTCAAGGAGACTGCTACTTTAAGACCCTAGGAAGTGGAGCAGTCACTGAGCTAGCACATAGATATCATCAGATAGCTATGTGTGTAGGAAGGGCTACAAGAAGGGGGACCGACTAAAACTACCCAGACCACAGAGAGTGGGCTGTCCACCTACAACCCAAAGAGGGGAGACAGCACTGTCTAGGTAAGGGCTCAAGGAGACTACTACTTAAAAACCCTAGTCAGGGTAACAAATCAAATGATAAACCCTACAGGGGAGACAGCACTATCTAGGTAGGGCGAGGAGACGACTACTTAAAAACCATAGTCAGAGAAGCAATCACAAAGCTAGTACATGGTTATCTTCAGATAGCTATGTTTCCAGAAAAGGCAAGTTGAAACACAGCTAGCCTCAGATAGCTGTATTCAAGTAAGCCCGTCCTGCCATATCCTCTTCTTTGGTTGACATCGTTTTTTGTGCAATCTTCCTCTGATGTGAACGGGTATGACTAAGTAAACCTATTCTGGATGCGCACACTCTTGAGACAAAGAGGGCATGGATAGGAAGCTGTTGGTGGAGCACTTATAGGATATTTTCTGCGTTGCCATAGCTGTCTCTCACCGACAGTGTTCAGATTTTCAATAGGCCAGTTTGGTTACTGCATGCCAATCAGCTCTGTCCTTTTCTCTAGATTCCAGCTCTGTCACAGGGAAGTCAAGAATCTGCTGAAGGATGCAGGAATAGACAATGGCTCAAGGAGACCACTATGGAGATAAAATAATGCCATAAAGATTTGCATGTGAAGAGTAGGTGTTGTGCAAGTGTACATAAGATTGCAAGCGTACATTAAATTTGCATGCGCAAGAAAAGATTTGTAAAGGTGCAAATCGAGATTTAAGTGTAAGGAAAAAAGATTTGCAGGCTTTTACTTTTTTTGCAAGTGTAAGTCATGTATTGTGAAACTGCAGCTTCATGCTAACGCAAAATAAATATGATCTGTATTCATCCGATTTCCATTTTTCCGCGCTTACACTTTTGGCACTATTTTTTCGCCAAAATACGGCCAAATGCATTGCAAGCCTGTAAACAGCGTTTTGCAAGCGAAACGCCCTGTGTCAAGAACTGCAAAACGGATTAATAGCGTAAAACTAATCTTTGTGCGTAAAAATAAACTGTTGCAAGTGTAAAAACGACTTGCTGTGTACGTAGGATAAAAACTTCCGAAATAACCCTGATATGTACAGCTCCATCTTTCTTATACTTGCGCTTACACTTCTGGCACGATTCTCTCACTGACTTAAGTTTTGCAAGCGCGAGGGGAAAGGCGGGATTACCTTTATCTCCTAGCCAATCAAATGAGGTTTCCAGACTGTCGACGTACCCTTATCTGATTGGTTCATTTAACGTGCTGGGCGCCAGAAGACATCTGTATCTTCATTTGGCTCAGCATCGTCTTCGCCGCCGCAATGGTACTCTTAATGCACACATACACAATACATATATATATTTATATACACACGTTTGTAAGTAATATTTATAGCATAATATATTTTTAGTGTATATATATATATATATATATATGGATATGTAGGGATGGGCGATATCTTATGGTTTGCAAAATTAACTTAATTAAGTCGAGTGTTTGAAATAACCTTTTGTAATTAGACGTGGTTTCATATCACAGAATGCAGCAGAAATTATACTATTTTATAATATTATATACAGTGATAAAAGCTATGTCCATTAGCATTGCATTATAAATATACTATATTCTTATAAAAATACCCAAGATTGCTTGAAGAACACTATTGTGATATATTTTTAAGCCCATATCGCAAATCCCTAATATATTTATATATACACTGCAGTTGAAAAGTTTGGGATTGGTAAGCTTTTTAAAGAAGTCTCATGCTGATCAAAGTTGCATTTATTTAATCAAAAAAATTGAAAAAAAAAACAAAAACAGGAATGTGAAATATTATTGCAATTTAAAATAACTGTTTTCTATGTGAATCTGTGTTAAAATGTAATTGATTTGCGTAATCAAAGCTGAATTGTCAGCATCATTACTCCAGTCTTCAGTGTCACATGATCCTTGAGAAATTCTAATATACTAACAGCAGTGTATAATATTACAAAAGATTTCTATTTGAAATAAATGCTGTTCTTTTTAACATTTTATTCATCAGATTCCTGAAAAACATATCACAGGTTCCAAAATAAATAAATAAATAAGTAAGTAGCACAACTGTTTCCAACATCGATAATAAATCAACATATTAGAATGATTTCTGAAGGATCATGTGACACTGAAGACTGGAGTAATGATGCTGAAAATTCAGCTTTGATCACAGAAATAAATTAAATAAATTAAATTAAAGTATATTAACATAGAATAATATTTTACAATATTACAAACTTACTTTTTTTTTGGATTAAATAAACACAGCATTGGTGAGCAGGAAAGACTTATTTTAAAAAAAAGTAAAAATCTTACTGATCCCAGACTTTTAAACAGCAGTGTATTTCTACTTTTAAGCAGACTCCTATCTGTTCATATCTGAATTTTGAGCTGGTGTTACAAATTAAATTAATTAATAGATTGGTTTGGCATTTTCATTAAAACACTGAATGTCATATACAGTAATCTGCTTAGACCACTGAACAAATGCTAAACTATGTACTTAAAACACTTGACACCAAATCTTTGAGAATTCAAGATTTGGTATCAAATAAAGTGTTTGTTGTGTATATCAAGTGTATATCAAATAAAGCCTATGTTGCTAATTGTTGTTATGCTGTCTCTTAAGGAACTGTTGATGAACACTATATTGGATAGGCTTCATGCAAGGTTATCCCATTTGCTTAATCGACAACCAGTTGATTTAGATTTTTTGGAGTTTGCGTGTTCCCAGGAGCTAGTTTTTTTAAGTGCACTCTCAAGTCAGGAGGACTCTTTTCCACATGCTGTTTTGGATGGACTCCGAGAGGTTGTACAAGTGATTGGTGAGATCAATCACAATCAGCAGTGTACACACAACACTCTGGACTTTGAATCTGGCAACCTTGGACGGCCCAGAATTGTTGTATCAGAGGAACGTATTGAGGAACTGATAGCCATGTCTCTACCAGTACCCTGTGTTGCAAATTTGCTGGGAGTGAGCACAAGAACCATACGCCGGAGAATGTCAGAAATAGGTCTGTCGGTGAGAGACACATACAGTAGGGTTCTGGATGAGGAGCTGGACACATTAGTGTCAGCAGTGAAATCCAGACATCCTTATGCTGGATATAGAATGGTGAAGGGGTTGCTGCAGGCTGAAGGACATCGGGTGCCGTGGGAAAGGATCCGGGCCTCTATGCACAGAGTGGACAGTACAGGAATCATCTCCCGGCTAACACAGTTGGGATGTGTAGTTCGCCGAACATACTCTGTGCCCAGCCCAAGAGCATTGATGCACATTGATACAAATCATAAGCTCATTCGGTATATGCTCATACTAAATAACTAAAAAAATAATAATTAGCTGAGCCTTTTATTTTCATTGTTTTTGACTTTTATATAAATTCCTCCAAAACAGCTACAACATTGTGATCTTCGGAGGCATCGATGGTTTTTCTAGAAAGGTATTTAACTTTTAAAAAAAGGACACTGAAGTGCAGCAGCTATTACTAACCAACTTACAATCACTGCTCACAATGTATTAAAACTTATATTGTATACTGATGTCAGAATCATATACAGTAAAAATTTTAACTGTTTTTTCTTATGCAGATCATGTATCTCGGTGTTGCAACAAACAATCTGGCTTCAACAACCCTTTACTTCTTCCAGCGCTCAGCTGAGAGATTTGGTCTTCCACTCAGGTGAATATTGGCTTTGATTCAATTTGCTTTTACACTAGAGTAGGGTTATCAAAGCATATCCTGCATTAACTGGTTCAAGTGTGTTGGGCTGCAATGATTTCTCTATTCTATTCTAAAATGTTGCGAGTTTGGGGTTATTATAACGTTCGTCTGGGAACACAGTGTGCGCTATTTCATCAGATTTGTAAGGTAAATAGTTAATAAACCTACGCAATACATCAATATTGACATACATGAATATCTTTATCAATTATGCTAACTGTTCATTGCAGTTTAAAAATAAAAGTTTAAACCCTTACTCGGAGTTTACACATTTTGATGTCCACATATTTAAGAAATTACAGTGGCTGTTGCTTTTCTATTGTAAGGAAATGCCAAAATATTAAAGATTAAGTGGACATTTGAATTAAATGTTGTTTAGTCAGTATTAAACAAGGATTAGATAAACAATCGCCAGGTCGTTGGCACCCTCTGCATGCATTTGATATAATGCTTAATGTACATTAGCTCTATTGTTTATAATACATTATGTATTTGAACAGTTTTGTTCAATAAACCAAATGATTACTTGCATTTGACACTCTATTTTAACTAATTATTATTGCCTCATTGCTATTATATATGTATTTTAAGTAATTTTAAAGGCTATATGTTTACTTAGGTCTATTCTTATTACTACAAAAAATTAATTATAATTATCCGATTACTTGATTAATCATTAGAAGTATCGACAGATTACTCGATTACCAAAATAATTGTTAGTGACAGCTCTACAAGTGTGGCTTGAGAGTGCACTTAAAAAAACTAGCTCCTGGGAACACGCAAACTCCAAAAAATCTAAATCAGCTGGTGGTCGATTAAACAAATGTTACAGCTGCGCATGAAGCCTATCCAGTATAGTGTTCATTAACAGTTCCTTACGAGACAGCATAACAACAATTACAAACATAGCCTTTATTCGATATACACTTGATATACACAACATACACTTTATTTGATATCTAATCTTTAATTCTCAAAGATTTAGTTTCAAACGTTTTAAGTGCATAGTTTAGCATCAGCTCAATGGTCTAAGCAGATTATGTGATATTCAGTGTTTCAATGAAAATGCCAAACCAATCTATTACATTTTTTCTTATGTAACACCAGCTCAAAATTCTGTATGACCTGATGGGAGTAAAAATTTCATATTTGTACTAGTGTAAACAAATGTGTTCTGTGAAAGAGTTATTTTTAAAATGTGATATCTAATTATTTTTGTTCAGGGTCAGGGGAGACCAAGGGGTTGAAAATGTAGACGTGGCCCGTATGATGTTCTCTGTTCGAGGTACAGGAAGAAGCAGCTTCATTGCAGGCAAGAGCGTTCACAACCAAAGGTGGTACTGCTTTTTTTATACTTATTTCTGATGTTAATTCAAAAGACACTGTTCAATATTGTAACACAGAATTAATATATTAACAGAATTGAGCGGCTTTGGAGAGATATCTGGGTTGCAGTCACAAACATCTACTACAGTGTGCTTCATCAGCTAGAGGAAGAAGAGCAGCTGGATATTTCTAACCGCATGCATCTTTTCTGTTGCCACTACGTGTTTGTTCCACGCCTTCAAAGTCATCTGGACACTTTTCGTGATGGATGGGACAATCACCCTTTAAGGACAGAAGGAAATCTGACTCCAAATCAGCTGTGGGAGATGGGAGGACATCTTTTGCATGTTCCAGAAAATGAGGTGTTGTACCATGTTATTTGAATGTATGTCTGTAACAATTAATTCAATCAAAAACACACAACAGGACTAGCTTCCTATTTATAAGCTGTCAAGTAATTGATTTTTTAATGGTTACCAACATTCTTCAAAATATCTTGTGTTCCTCCAAAGAAATAGTGTCAATCAGCTTTTAAACGACGAGTTATATTGCGTTCATGTGACATTGATAAATACTGATGAAATGAATACGATAATATATATATATATATATATATATATATATATATATATAATACATATATCTTTTGTCTCCATATAGGACATCGACATTCTCTTGATTGACTGGGAGAGTAGTGGATTTCCAGTAGAACCTGACTCTGGGATCCAGGTTCCAGATATAGAGTGTCCACTAACTGCAGAGGCATACGGGGAACTTAGGGTTGCAATAGACCCAATGGGGCCATCAGACTGTTTTGGCCGTGATATTTATCTTTCGGTCGTACAGTATGTTCAACAACATTTCAATTTGTATATGTAAAGAATTAATCTTCAAGACAAAATCTGGGACTTTGTAAATTTGTGAGGATTTCACACTTGTCTAATGTCTGAATAAATTGTAAATGAAAACAAATTGTTCTTTGAAAGGTCTTTGAAATGTTTTTATTTTTTTTTTATTTAATATTATTTTTAGTTGCAACAGAGGCTTTAGTACATAATGAACTGAACAATCATATATCGTGACACTGACATTAACAGAATCACAGAAGTTTACTTTAAGCCAGTGACAATAATTGATTTCTTTTGGAATGGTCTAATATCAGGTGAGGTTCTCTGTAGATCACTCTTTGAACTGAACAATTTTTTTTGAATAACATAGATGTTTGGCAAATTATACTTATGCTTATGATAACATCATAACACTGAAAATAACTTTGCACTTGGAAAGCTGCTGGATCAGGAAAACATATTTTACCACATAAGTTATTCAGCATTAGTAAAATGTGTCTGAACTGTCCATTATCAGCTGGTGTTTTGGTCTCTGTGGAATAATATTTGAACTTAATATGCTACATTATGAACGTTTGGCTAATAAGCAAATTTATGCAAATTACTATGTGATGCAGATCACACTATTACACCAACCCAAATCCTGTGTCACATGTTGCAATGCAGGCCTCAAGATCCATAGAAAACTCATTAAATGTAGTGTAGTGACCAGGCAAGCACAGGATTTGAAAACATGTTGATGATCTTGGATGATTAGCATGGACCACTTCAACCTTCATGCCATGTGAGGGAAGCTCCCATCCAACCCAAAACTTCACAAGCTGCTGAAGTGTAGAAGCACTTGCTTTGAAGTAAAAAAAATTACAATCAGTAAAATCATTTGTTATATTTTTAAAAAAGTCTTGATTTAACTTGAACATGGGGCCTCATTTATAAAGCGTACAATAAAATGTATCACAACATTAATATTAATGTCTTTGATGTGGTTTTTCATGTCAGGGTCCCAACAGGACGTACGCACTTTTCCTTGTGGCAGAGAGTCAGAATGTTGCAGGCTTTTGCAAGTAAGCTATTCTTGCAGCTCATCATTCTAAATTAAAGGATTTGATGTGGACAAGTGCTTTTTTTATGTTAATGACATTACTTAAACAATGTTTACATGGCAGAGAAACCATTCAGTTATGCACAATTTCAAGATCATTTGCAATTTTTAGATTCTGAAAAAGAGTCACACATGTATTAGATCAAATATAGGACAATTTATACACAACATTTTTATAAATGAGGCCCAGAATAACTATCATACCATTTTCAATGAAATGACGGAGGTACTCTGCAATGCGACATTTAACGGGAAGTGAGTATGTATCCTCATCGTCATCATCCTCCTCCTCAGCAGGCCATGCGATATTATTCAGGATAGTCTTTATTTAAACAAGATTTAACAGAAGAATTACAAATTATAAATTTACACCAACATATTTTTATGTAATCCAGTCCAATATTACATTAAGTTCATTTATTAATACCTGAGGACAGCATGCAGCTTCTGACTGCCTGGGGAACATCAAAGGGACAACATCTGGACGTTCTTGAAGCAGAGACCAAACTTTTGTGTCTTTTAGACCACGTCTGAACTGTTTGATCTGACGAACGGTTCTTCCAAGGACCTGTACAACAAAACAGAGACCAAAGATTAATTGTAATTAAACTGCTTTTTAAACTACTGTTGAATAAAGGACATGAAATAATCAGATATCTGTGAGATACCAGAAATCTCACAGTTCAAAGACTATAAAAGATACAATGTGAGATGCAATATGATAACCTAGACTAAACAGTTTATGAATAATATGTTCAAATACTTTAGATAAAATTAATCTTTTTAAATGCCTTTTAAGATTGTGGAGCAATACAGATGCAGCTAATAAGAAATAAAATCTGTAAATTACAGCATGATACAGGAGTCGGTTGAACAGACAATGTCTGTTGTCATTTGTGACACCAGGGAGGTCCCAAGACATAGCCAAGTCTAGGATGGCTTTCTTGTCCAGCTCTGTAAGTTCGGCATCACCCTCAAGCTGTAGAAAACATTTTCATTTGACTTTTCAAATAAAATTTAAATTTTACAGGTGATTGATAAGTTGTTTAAAACTTTTGCATACCAGCTGTATAGTTTGACGATGATCTAGGTCTGGGCAGTCTTGTAGCTGAATAGTGGCTGTTTCAGTTGGTCTTCCTAGTAAAACATGTATCACAGCAGGACTGATTCCTGGCAAACAAGGACCACCATGGATGAAGGAGTGGCCAACCATCCTACCGGCCATTAGGAAAAGGTCACTCTCCACTAGAGTTTGTGATGTGGAGGGCACAAGATGATCTGGCTCACACTCAAATAACAAGGTTGATCCTGTGTTACCTAAAGAAGATGTTTGTGAAAGGTAACTTTTGGCCACAAAATTACTACAGCTAAATTTTCAGTTTTAAATGTTTCACTTGAGATAAGATGCTATTCACACTAAGTGAAAATACCATAGTTTCTTATTGATAGATGTTATTTACACTAAGTGCAAATAGCTATAGATTCTATTTACACTGTTAAAATAGCAGGATTTTCTGCTTTTTATACTACTTATTTCAAATAGTGGCAATTATCTGCACCTCAGTATTGTAGTACATTATAAAACAGTATGCAATAATAACGTATTAATTATAATTTTAATTCAGCATTTTAAATGGATGCCACCTTATTGGGACAATAAAGTACCCCCTATACCTACCCTAACCCCATCTGATACTTTAATTTCAACTTTTTGATTATTTTCTTAACTTTAATTGAAAATAAATGCCTTTCCGATGTGATATGAGATTTGAAAAGGGACAAAAAAAGTTTTGCAAAAGTCGGATTTGAACCCGGGTCGATCGCGTCCAAAAAATACTATGACGTGTTTTACCATCAACACTACTGAAGCTGTTGTTTGATGATTGTCTTTAGTAGTGTTTACTAGCCTAATCACACGTTGATAGGTGGAGTTAGTGTAAATAGCCTCTGCCAACAAGGTGGGCTATTTGCAGTGTTATCTTTTTGTGTGTAATTAACTCACAAGGTCATTGGAATCAAACATTCAACACATCTTACTAATAGGGATCATGAAGCCTTTTGTCAGTTTTAAAACGGCAGTACTGAGAACATGACGGGTCACCCCTTCACCAGTGGCGGCATCACCTGTTAAACATGATACTAAAGATTAGTTTACATTTTACATTTTAGGTGAACTAACCATTTACAAAGTTATATGTTTTCAATGAACATACTGTACCAGATTTTTGATTACTATTTTTGGTAATACATTATTAGTGTACTTTAATAAATCCAGATTTTGTACCTCTGAGGATACAGGAAAATGGTCCTGCCCAGTTGACATTTGGTCGTTTGTAGAAAGAGATTATCGCTCTGTCCTGCTCCTCTATGTCTTCCCTGAGGTCCATCATGAAGCGCAAGGGCTGTCCCTGCATTTCAGCACTCAGTAGATTTTTTTTGTACAAATCTGCAGCCAATTTTGGATCACTTATCTTCTTCCAGTCTAAAGTTGTAAGCAAAACATTCTGTTTACTGTTTTGAATAAATGTTTTTACCCATTTAAAACTGTCACCATTATTCTTATAGCATCCACTCCACCTTCTCCATCAAGAGATGGCCCGGCTACAGCATCTGCATCACCTCTCCTGTTGGATGGCCCGGCTACACCATCCTCGCCACCTTCGCCCCTCTTGGATGAATGGGCTACCTCCGGCTGTTCAGATGTAGCATCCCCTCCATCTTCTCTGCTGTGGGATGGTCCAGCCACAGCATCCTCAGTCCACTCTGAAAAGTTCTCCATTTCTCTAGAGCAACTTAAAAATAAACCAAATTTAAAGTGATTGTAAAAATAATTCCCTCTATGCTGTACAAATATCAATAAATGTAATGTGTAAACTGCTAAGTAACATACTTCTCCACACAGATACTAGCATGGAATTCAATCATGTCTTCTGGAAAAGAACTTCCACAAACTGGACATAGTTCCTATAATGCGCAGATCAAATGTGTTTCAAATGTGTTCAAAGTCATAGCATTAATAATTATACTTTTAAATATTTTGTTTTTACAAACCATGCTCGTTTTGATCTTTTTTTCCTCACTGACATAAATTATGTCTTCATCCGGACTTTCTTCCTGTTTCAGAAAAAAACAAAAAAACAAAGAATTATTAATGGAAAATGTGCATAATTATACAACAATAGTATAGTAAACTATGATATATCTGCAATCCTATACTAAACTTACTGATGCATTCTCTGACTCTACTGCACAGCTGTCAATATGTAGAGCCAAAACTTGCAGGGGCATGGTGACTCCACACTTTTTGCATACAGATTTGGGCATCTTCTCAAATTCTGCTGCATGTGGCGATAAAGGTGTACTATCTATTGTGTCTTGGAGTGGAACAATGTATAATGTAATTTTTCCATTGCTTGATGCCGCTTTTAAACACTTAGTTGTATAGCCCTCAGACTCGGGTGGCACCACCGTCAGTTTTCTTTGCCCGCATCCACCTTGTTTTTAAAGAAACACTCTATTATTAAGCACAATATATGGACCTGAATAGCAAAATTTGAAGTAAAGAGTAAAAAGGGTGACAGCATGCTGCATGTGTTGACATATTCCTGCATTTGCTGAAGAACAAATGGACATACTATTGTACTTACTAATGATAGAGTAGTGAATCTTAGTATCTGTATTTTCCTATAATATCAAACAACAATCTCCATACCTGCAGCTTTATAGCAAAGCCAACCGCCAGCTAGTTGCTTAATTTTATGGTATTCCTTCTCAAGGATACTGACAATCTAAATAAAGAGTTAAGAGAAAGAATAAAGAACAGTCACAGATACACCTCACTTTGTAAAGTAAAAATTGAGCACATATGCAGAATGTAGTACACTACCTCTTTATGAGTAGCATTATCTGGCAATGATACAACCCTTCGTCCAAGGCCTGCCTGGAGCAGCCTAAGCTCCTCTGCCCCCTTAGGAGTTCTGTCAGTATGCTCTGGGAGCAAAAAGAACTGTATGGAGACCGTCCGTATTGATTTTGCTTCTTGAAAACGGCGTTTTCCTTGTTTTTTTAAAAACAGTCCAGGAAATGATCTGACAAAAAATAAATTGTTTAAATCAGCCCATAAAATACCATCCGTAATTTACACTGAGATATAGCAAAACCATAAAACCAAAATATCTTTGTACAAAACAATGCAATGTTCTAGTATTAAAGCCAACATTTACTAATTTGACAAGTCATTCAAAACCTGTATAATTTCTGCCTTCTGTGGAACACAAAAAGAGAATGTTCTCAGCCTTTGTTGTCTGAAATTATTGGTGACTACACTGTATTATTATTAGACATAAATGATATGTTCTAGAATAGCCTGGTACAGTATGAAGAAAAACCAGGTAAAACCAGGTCTTGATATATGGTTTTTAATGTTTTTCTGTTTATTATTTTTTTTAAGATAAGTTGGTAGCATGCCACAGTTAAAGAGTAAACTGAATAATTTGGAAATAATTGTGACAGACCAATTGAGGGTAAAGAAAAAAAAGAAAAAGTAGAAAACATCTGTGTGTGAGCTGAGACTGAAATTATCCGATGTACAGTTGGCATCTTGGCTTTGTTACCTGGACAAATTAAGTCCGATCTTTGACATCTTTGAGATTTTTTCAACAATATGACTATGACAGAAAACTTTTGTTTTCCACAGACAAAGTGATACAGGTTGTGAACAACATAAGAGTGTGTAAAAAATGACATAATTTACATTAATGTTACATTTTTATAACTAACCTTTGCATTTCATTGTTGACAGTGGGTGCTGGGGGAGGCCTATTTGTCCCTGTATTAATACCAGGAGATTCACTTGGCTTTCCAGAGGCTGAGGTCATCCCTGTATGTATGAGCCCAGCAGGTCCACTAGAGCCTGTTCTAATGGACCCTGGCCGGGTAGGGGTAGGAGTAGGGGTGAGGTTGTGGCGTGCATCCTCCACACAGTCCAACAAATTTTTTAAAACAGTTTGTAATCGCTCTTGACGTGCCTGCTCCTGAAATGTAATCAGAGTAGTGTCTGCACCACTACAGTACGCCACCTGCCCACAGATTACCTCAAGCATCATCATAACAGTAGGATCTAAACCAGGGGTTCTCAACTCTGGCCCATGAGATCCATTTTCTTGCAGAGTTTACCTCCAACCTTGATCAAACTCACCTGCCTGTTACTTTCTAGTAATCCTAAAGACCTCGATTAACTTGTTTAGGTAAGTTAGATTAGGGTTGGAGGTAAGGATGGGCGATATGGGCCTAAAAATATATCACAATAGTGTTCTTCAAGCAATCTTGGGTATTTTTATAAGAATATAGTATATTTATAATGCAATGCTAATGGACAAATGAAACCACGTCTGATTACAAAAGGTTATTTCAAACACTCGACTTAATTAAGTTAATTTTGCAAACCATAAGATATCGCCCATCCCTACATATCCATATATATATATATATATATATACACTAAAAATATATTATGCTATAAATATTACTTACAAACGTGTGTATATAAATATATATATGTATTGTGTATGTGTGCATTAAGAGTACCATTGCGGCGGCGAAGACGATGCTGAGCCAAATGAAGATACAGATGTCTTCTGGCGCCCAGCACGTTAAATGAACCAATCAGATAAGGGTACGTCGACAGTCTGGAAACCTCATTTGATTGGCTAGGAGATAAAGGTAATCCCGCCTTCCCCCTCGCGCTTGCAAAACTTAAGTCAGTGAGAGAATCGTGCCAGAAGTGTAAGCGCAAGTATAAGAAAGATGGAGCTGTACATATCAGGGTTATTTCGGAAGTTTTTATCCTACGTACACAGCAAGTCGTTTTTACACTTGCAACAGTTTATTTTTACGCACAAAGATTAGTTTTACGCTATTAATCCGTTTTGCAGTTCTTGACACAGGGCGTTTCGCTTGCAAAACGCTGTTTACAGGCTTGCAATGCATTTGGCCGTATTTTGGCGAAAAAATAGTGCCAAAAGTGTAAGCGCGGAAAAATGGAAATCAGATGAATACAGATCATATTTATTTTGCGTTAGCATGAAGCTGCAGTTTCACAATACATGACTTACACTTGCAAAAAAAGTAAAAGCCTGCAAATCTTTTTTTCCTTACACTTAAATCTCGATTTGCACCTTTACAAATCTTTTCTTGCGCATGCAATTTAATGTACGCTTGCAATCTTATGTACACTTGCACAACACCTACTCTTCACATGCAAATCTTTATGGCATTATTTTATCTCCATAGACCACTACTTAGAAACCCCAGGAGAGGGAGCTTTCTTCAAGCTGGAACACAGCTATCTTTGAATAGCAAATTCCCAAACAATGATTTCAGTGCTTATCAGAAAGAGCTTGTGCCCAAGGGGAACCCAACCCAGTTATAGATGCCAGGCTAGAACAGAGCTGCCCTCAGACAGTTATATTCCAGAGCAAAGTAAGCCTGAGCTGGAGCATAACCATCCACAGATGGCTACGCTCTGAGCAGAGACTGTTCACTTAAAGCTCTCAAGAGAGGTAAACAGTCTACTCAGCCCAAACTTGTTAAGCAGGATTCAGAGGGACCACCCACTTAAAAAAGCCCAGAAGCAGGGAGGCATCCCACTCCTAAACCCATCCGGCTAAAAACAGGAAGGAACATTCCCCATAACCACTCTAGGTCACCGAAACACCTTGGCATTCAGTGTATTCATGAGGCTCATTGGTATACCAATATGAGCATTATCTGCGGCGAATGCAGTATTTATGGTATCAGGCAACCCGATTCCTCAAAGCGCTGTTTGACTCAACAGGATGATGTTTCACCCATACTGAACAAACAGACAGCTTCGAAGACAACAACAGTTGGTAACTTATTCAGCGAGTGCCCTTTTATACTTCCGGGTACCAGTCTATGATGTCACAGGCCACGTGGACCAATAGGATTGGAGTTGTTTTACTTACGCATCAGACCAGTCATACTGGCAGCATTCTCCAAAATGTCCCCTAGAGGGGGACACATCTCAAACTTCCCTTAAAGGGGAATCATATTAGCTTGCACTTCATATTATGATATCGAATTGCAGAATGTTTTAGTACATGCATTTGAGAAACATTCTTAAATGATGCATGTGATGCTCCTGAGTGCTTGTTGTATGCACTGCTCCATTGCAGTCCTGCAGCTCCATTACTGCTCTTAACTTTAAACTGAAGAAACAGTAAAACGGTGCCACAGCTGTCAGTATGTATTGCATTAAGGTTGAAATCCCTAATGCCATTACACCTTCATGCCATCCCATGTTTTTAACTTGTTTCTTCAGATGAACACAATCCAAAATTTTAGAAAAAATTAACTCTCTCTTTGCATATAATGCAAGTGTATGTCACGTCCAAAAACAACACAAAGTGAACATGATGGTTTTCTATACGATTCAGCTGATAAATCAACGTCCTCTCAAACGAAATGATAGTTTGTGTATGAAAAGCATTAATATTTTAAACTTGCTTTAAGTCTTTGTATGTGTTCATCTCAAGAAAGAAAGTCATAAACCTGGGATGGCATCAGGGTGAGAAAATGATAAGAAATTTTCATTGTTTGGGCAGACCGTCCTGTTAAAGGAGAGCGCCACTTCCAGAACAATTTACAAATAATTTACTTATTTGTCCTTGTCATCCAATCTTTTTGTCTTCAGTCGTAAAGAAATTATGGTTTTTGAGGAAAGCATTTCAGGATTTTTCTTCATATAATGGACTTCACTGGTACCCCGAATTTGAACTTCCAAAATGTAGTTTAAATGCTTCAAAGGGCTCTGAACCATCCCAGCCGAGGAAGAAGGGTCTTATCTAATGAAACGTCATCTTGGGGAATGATTCGTTCAGTTGCGCATGCGCAATATCCTGTTAGGTTCTGTACTGGAATTAGTTCACCTGTTTCGAATCTTCGGGGTTTTCGAGTCATTCGTTCATCTTATGGGGCTGTCACGTGATGAACGAATGACTCAAACCTGAAAACTTGTCAGATAAGAGGAGAGGTGAGCGAGTCATACACTAAAGACCCAGGTAAACAATGAATTCTTTTCTGTTTCTTGTAGCATTATAGTTTTGTCTTGTTTGTAGTGTGATCAACATTTGTGTAAGCAGTAGATGTGTTAGGGAAGTAACACGTAACATTTTAATTATATTTTGCTAAAATCAACGAAATGAACAAAATGAACCTGTGCTACACAAGCTTTTGTGCTTAAAGAATGTACAAATGTTTATTTTCTGAAAAAAATGACAGACTGTTTCGCTAGATAAGACCCTTCTTCCTCGGCTGGGATCGTTTAGAGCCCTTTGAAGCTGCATTTAAACTACATTTTGGAAGTTCAAAATCTAATGAAGTCAATTATATGGAGAAAAGTCCTAAAATTGCTTTCCTCAAAAACCATAATTTCTTCACGACTGAAGACAGAAAGACATGAACATCTTGGATGACAAGGGAGTGAGTAAATTATTTGTGAATTGTTGTTCTGGAAGTGGACTTCTCCTTTAATGAGCCAAATGTGATGCAGAAGCCAGAAACATAAATTAATACATGTGTTGAATTAATGATGTGTGACAGAATTAAAACTTTCTGAAAAGGCCACTTTTTGTGTTGTGAATTCAATGCCCGTGTCTGAAATAATTAAGTGTATTTCACTATCGACCAAAGCCGATAGTATCTTGTCAATCAAAAGGCAGCGGTCAGACTGCAACTCATACTGTGAGTGAAGAAAATCTTTGAGTTTAGGGCTGTCAAAATTAATGTGACAATTAGGCATTAACAGTTAAACATAGCGACACTAATGCCGGCCATTTGACCATATGAATTACCCGTAGTTCAAGCCAGCATTGTCAGATCCACAGTTTTTCTCTAAACCAAACAGTTGTAGCGCGGCTCACATCCAATGATCACAAAGAGCTCTGTGCTGTCTTACTTCTGAAAAGAAACAATGTCTCAGCTTTCAAATCCTGTACATTCTATCATGAAAACCTTGAATGCGGTTTTGGCGCTTTTAAATGTGACAGATCGTTACTGCACCTCAGTTTAAGCAGCAGTACGGAGCGCAAATCTTTTCCAATTTTAAAAATTACAGCACAAAATACACGATGAATGGATAATATAAGGTATGTTGATAGATATAGTACAGCTTACCAAAATGTATCATGTCTAATGTAATCACTCAATCAGTGTTTCAAACGTGGAAAGATGCAAATAAAACAGATTGTGAACAGTTTAAGTTTATGGGACATTCTACCAGAAACATACATTATTTTATTATTATTAACAAATGAGGTTAAAATTTAACCCATTCTTTTTCCTGCAGTATTATTTGTGATTTGAATTTTATGAATCTTCTCTTTTGCTGTGCTATAAGCCGGACGCTTTCACTTTTGCTTTTGAATTCACGATCGTCACTTTTTACAAGATAATTGTCTGTTGTGCTTACATCTATACACTTTTAAAACTAAAACAAATGCTTGAAATTAGAGATGCACGAAATTGGATTTTTGCCGATATCCGATATTTTTCATCTCATTTTGACTGATACCGATATATATCCTTTTGTTTGAAAAGTTAGTTTTTAACAATAACTTATTTGTTAGGATTAAATAAATAGTAATGAGTGGTTTACATTCATTCCTTTTTTTCCCCATCAGTAGGCTAGCATTATTTATGATTACCTTTTGTGAATTAAGTTCACTTTTGTTATGTTATGAGCTGAATTTCGGATGCTTTCACTTTCGAATTCGCAATCTGAAAACAACATTTCAAAACGAAAACGAAAAGTAGAACTAAACTAGGTGACTGTGAGGGTGCTTTGCAGGACATGAACAGGACATAATTCATTTCTACAACTTCTTAATTCGTTTCTACGATTTATTAATTTATTAATTTGTAAAATGAGGGAACGAATTAATATGTAGTGTTAACAAATTATTAATTTATTCCCACACTCTAAAAAGTGCTGGGTTATTTCTGTAAACACACTGCTGGGTTAATTGTGCTGGGTCAAAATTCTGGGTTGTTTGAGGTACTGTAAACACACAGTTGGGTTGATCATGCTGGGTCAACTGGACTCTAGTGGTGTAAAGTAAGAAGCAATAGCCCAGCTTAAAAGTAGTAGCTGATTTTCATTAATGTCATTTCATTAAAGAATAACTAACTTTTTTTAAAAACCCATACACATTCTTTTACATGGATTTTTGATCTGTTCTTTCAGGCACAACAACAGTCTTACTTATATTGACATATATTGTCATATGTCTTACAGTACATTTGAAATACGATATTGACGGTGATCTGGGACGGGGATGCTATGGCCAGGTCAAAATGGCGGTTTGAAAATCTGATGGCCAGAAGGTAGACAGCACTTCTCTTTTTTTCCTCTTTGTTTCCTAAATGCACTGACTGCAGATCAGTGTAGATCTGTGTCCACTGTTTAAAACAGTTCGATATAATACATGTTTTGTTGTTGTATAAAACAAGCTTACCTATGCTCTCCATTTTTTTGACAGGTCTCCATCAAATTTATTCAGAATATTCAAGGTGAACCCGAGGATTACTTTGTAACTTTTAAAAACAGTGAATGTGTATTTAGTATACTGGATGCACCCAAAAGCAAAGATGTGTAAATGACCCTGTAGTACGAACAGTTTTGAAGTGAGTTATAATCGCTATCTTGTGTGAACATGCTGATACACCTCGTGATCGCTGGGCACGTTCTAGCTCTAGCTCTAGCTCTAGCTTCTGGGCACATCAATCCAACGTTATTTTTCTCACACAAAGCAGTGAAAAGAAAGTTAAAACACAACGTTAACACAATGAAACAGTACTAAAATAATTAACAATTTAAGTATCTAATGTCTCAACATTCTTACGCAACAATGAATGATAAATGTCGCATTACAATTAATGAACTAAACTTAAGTGGAGTCAGCAGTTCGCTTGACAGTAAATAAGGATATAACCCTAATGTATCTATTTAAAAAACAAATAAACAAACAAAAAAACATGGTTTTTTCATTGTTGGTGAAGTGTTATTTTGGTTTTCGATCACCAAGGACAGGTTACGCGGAGCGCGGGCATGACAAAAAGTCACATGACTAAATCGGATTATATCGTGACGTCACAACGAAAGCCCAGCTATAAGCGAAGGCACACGCTGCGATTACATTCTCTTCGATTCTGATTTTGCAGACGATAGATAAAACGTATCTTCAGCTTTTTAAAATAAGAAAGCAAAGCCGTTAAGACAAGGTGTTGAACACAGTTGTTTAAACAATTTAAATTGTACCAAACAATTTAAACTATTTAAATTGTACCAAAGCCTGGATGAGATGGATCCTGCTCCTTCTGCAAGTAAGTTAATATGCTCAATTAACATTTTTTTTTTATAAATGTTATAAACATTTATAAAATGATCTCCTGTATGAATGTTTATATTAGGAATGCACCATATAATTTACAAAAAATTAGCCTTACAGATGATCTTAAATGTAATTTAAATGAATAATTTCTTGCAAGTACCCTAACTGACTGAAAACAAGTGTTAACCATCTCAACTGTTCACCCTTTCACAGGTGTGACGTCTGACCCTGAGTCTGTCCCAGGTCCATCAGGGATTGAAACACCACCTTCAGGGTCAGGTTCAGGCAGAATTGGACCATCGTCTGCTCCAGGTACATTTGAAACTGATTTTTTGTTCCATGTTTGTACATAGATTTATTACCTGTCTAAGCTATAGATATGTATAGGTAATGTGCAGAATGTAAAGAAGCAATAGTCCAGCTTAAAACACTCAAAAAAATATTTCAGCCCTTAACGTAATTCAATTACGTACATCTTTTCCATTCATTTAGATTACATAGTTTTAATTTAAACAGATCAAGTAAACTTAATGTGATTCAAATGCATCAGTCTTACGTAAATGAAACAGGTAAAGTTGACGTAATATTTCCCAGTGTTAAACAAACCCTGCTCAGTGTTCATGTGTTTCCACACTACAGAGTGTTCAAGTAGCATTGACACAGTGTTGGAGTTAAGGAGATCATTATGTCATGATTGACCAATAATGATGAACACCTGCTGTTTACAAGCAGAATCACAGAAGGAAAGAGAAACACAAGAATCAGCCACAGACAAAGATAAAATGAACTTAAATAAATAAAGACATTAAATCTCTGATTAAAAAACTTCACAAACAACATTACAGATTGACTTGATTTCTGTAATATATCCACAAATATTATTTGAGAACATCTAAACAGAGGTTTAGATGTTTTATTTATTTATTTATTTTTTTAAGTTTCAGTTGACCTCACCATCATGGCGATCAGGGTTTACTTTAGTTGGACTCTTGACTTTTGTTTTTTTTTTTGGCTGCTGTAATTGTGTGTATAAAGGACATCTATTACAGCAAAATAAAAAAGTCAAAAAAAAAAAAAGTCTGATTTGGTGTTTTTGGTAAATTTTTTTTGGTTGTGAAATCATTATCATCCAGTGGCCTGATGCACTGATCTCATGCGGTTAGTCTATTATTTTCATAATGTTTACAACAGGTGTATAAACTATTATGGATTATCTATTATAGTTTTTATCTTATACATTAAACTTTGAAATCGACGGTGTCTCTTTGACACACAGACATCAAGAATCAGCACTTGAATCTCAACAATGGTGACATTCAACAGCTGCATGCTGGGTAACAGCAGATTATAAAACTCACCAATGACTCCCAGCATGCAGCTGTTGAATGTCACCATTGTTGAGATTCATATGCTAATTCTTGATGTCTGTGTGTGTTTAAACAACACTGGAGATCTTGAAGTAATAATAGTAACAGTTCATGCGACTACTGTAGAGATCATGAAACCAAAAGATAAACCACAGAACGATATCAGCAAATCAGGCCACTGGATGACGATTTATTAAATGTTCTTGGTTAATTATTATTGAAGGTGTACATCAATAATAATTAACCAAGAACATTCAATAAAACTCTTTTTTCTTGTTGTTTGTTTGTTGCTATAACAAATGTGCTCTACAAACACAAATACAGCAACCGAAGAGAAAAAAAACTAAACTAAGAAAGTCAAGGGTCCAGAGCCCAACTAAAGTAAACCTTGTTCACCATGATGGTGAGGTCAAATGAAAAGTTTTTTTAATAAAACATCTAAACCTCTGTTTAGATGTTCTCAAATAATATTAGTGGATATATTACAGAAATCAAGTCAATCTGTAATGTTGTTTGTGAAGTTGTTTAATCAGAGATTTAATGTCTTTATTTATTTAAGTTCATTTTATCTTTATCTGTGTCTGATTCTTGTGTTTCTCTTTCCTTCTGTGATTCTGCTTGTAAACAGCAGGTGTTCATCATTATTGGTCAATCATGACATAATGATCTCCTTAACTCCAACACTGTGTCAATGCTACTTGAACACTCTGTAGTGTGGAAACACATGAACACTGAGCAGGGTTTGTTTAACACTGGGAAATATTACGTCAACTTTACCTGTTTCATTTACGTAAGACTGATGCATTTGAATCACATTAAGTTTACTTGATCTGTTTAAATTAAAACTATGTCATCTAAATGAATGGAAAAGATGTACGTAATTGAATTACGTTAAGGGCTGAAATATTTTTTTGAGTGCATGCAAATGAGTATGCTGAAATTCTTGTGGATGTAATTAAAGAAGTATACACGTAAGAATTATATCTGTTTTTACTGAGCACTTATGTGCAAAAACTAATCTACCAATTCTGCACTTACATTAGCACTTTCAGTGAAGAGGATCCACGTATGTTCAAGCCGAAGGCAGCACTACCACCCCAGAAGATCATAAACACCCCTTATGGGGGTCGGCTGGAATACACCCTCCCTAATGGCAATTTGATGATGGTTCACCTCAAAGACAAGACACTAATCCGTCACAAAAAAAGATGGTCTCAGGTATTCATTAAAGATCCAGTTAAAACATAGCTACAGATGTTTTGTACCCAAAAATTCACTAATCATCTGGGTTCACAGATAATGTACATGTATTACATTCTTGGCTGGAGACTTAACAGACAGTACTTCAAAGAGTCTGAGGACAGTAAAGAACTGGATACCCTCAAGAAGAGACTGAAGGTTGGTGGCTTAACTTTAGACTTCATTACTGTTTTTTCTAGAACGTAATATAGTATCAGCCAGGCTCTTCATATTTTCCTATGTTTTCAATGCTCCTTAGAAAGAGAGTGAGAATACATATATCTTGGCCCTGGATGGGGATACTGATTTCCAGCCAGCTGCAGTCATGCTGCTAATTGACAGACTTAAACTCTACCCAGAGGTTGGGGCTGCCTGTGGCAGGATTCATCCAACAGGCACAGGTTGGGATAGATATTAAGTATAAAAGATTATTATTTGATAATTTTATTGTTTTGGATTATTTGGTCATTCCATTGTTTCTAAGTAAATAACCTGTGATCCGTTTAAGCCCTAATAGGATAAAAGGCAGATCAGAGCAGTCTTTTATTTATTAATTTAACAAGAAATAGTCAAAAATATTGAATAATTATAACAATCATTTATGCACAATAAATAATAGAGCATCATATCTATACACATTTTCCCAAGAATGTTCTCACGACCCAGTAGCAATTCTTCCACGGCCTGGTAGTGGGTTGCGACCCGGTAGTTGTGGACCTCTGTTGTAGATGACTTAAAAAAAAAAAAAACGTCCTCCATACTAGTTAAGAGGTTGCATAGTATTTATTTACAGCGACGCATCGCTGCCACCCACATTATTTTTTCCACTCATTTATGTCGTAATAAGGAGATTTACCAAAGCCTTGTTGTTGTACTACATATAAAGTCTGAAAGATTGTACATTTTACGTGCTACTCTTTAAAGGGGTCATTGGATGCCCATTTTCCACAAGCTTAAAAATTCTCAATGGTTGTGTAAAACAACACCCTTTTTACCTTGTCAAAATGAGCTCTGCAAAAATCATCCCATTCTGAGGGATTGTTCCTTTGAATCCAGATGAGCTCTGTTTGCCCCGGCCCTCTCTTCTCTCCATGGAGTGACGAGCTTGTTTACTTTAGCTGCATTTAGCCATGTTTAGCCGCTAAACTTGCTAACTAGCATGTTATTAGGAAAGGCGATTGCAAAGATTTCTAAAAAAACCCCTTATACTCACTTATGCTGTAAGTGAAGCTGGATCACGAATGATTCGTGGGAACATAGACGGATATGTGTAGATCAGGAGCCGCATTCCCTTCACAAACAAATGTAATCTACTGCATCTTCAGCGGCTCAGATGTCGGGAGTAAATGACGACCACTATGTTCATTATTACATCCAGCAACAAAATATTTTAATTTTATAAATGAGTCAGGGCTTCGGGCCAATTTTCACGTCGTAGTTCAGACGCGGGCTGGGCTTCGGGCCTGTTTTAGGCTTCAGGCCTGTTTTTATATTTTAGACATCCACCAATTATGGTGATGAAAAAAATTCTGCGCTGGTGGAAACAACATGAGACTTCACTTTCACTTTCGAGATCGGCTTGGAAGGCGTTTAGTGTCTCAGCCAGCAGCAAATCAGCTGGAAGAGATCCACGTTCAAGCGCACGCAATGGGCTGAAACTTGAAGAAGTTGAAAGAAAAGTTGGTTTACTTTGTGTTGGAGCATTAAAGTGAAAGGATATTCAGTGCGGAATCTGCGGATATGCAGCGTCACATTACTTGATATTTTTCACAAATACAAATGTTTGAAATTTACATTTAATAATTCCCACAATAAACCTTACAATTTCTACATGTCACGGACGTACTTTGTTATCTGTCCTGAACTACAGAAGGCTACTCCTGAGTAACATGCCTGAATCAAGAAATTGTTGAACATTTTTTAATTTGTTCCTTAATTTTAATGAAAACGTGAGCACATTGCATTATTTCATTCCCATTATTAAACAAGACACGAATAAATAAAACCTGCCATGATTTAGCCAAAACAATAAATAACTGTTTTGCTAAACTAACATTGTAAAATGTGAGAACCACTTCTCTAGAAGTACAGAAAAGATCTATTTTAAATATGCACTAATGACTACTTATCATAAAGGTGAGAAATGTACTAATAAGATCATTTTCTTCACTATGCTTGAAGGGCCCATGGTGTGGTATCAGAAGTTTGAATATGCGGTAGGCCACTGGCTACAAAAGACTGCAGAGCACGTGTTCGGCTGTGTACTGTGCAGCCCTGGATGTTTCAGTCTTTTCAGAGGAGCTGCACTCATGGACGACAACGTCATGAAGAGATACACAACCAAACCCACTGAAGCCAGCCACTACGTCCAGTATGATCAAGGTCTGCTTGAAGCAGAACCACTGACAAATAATATCAGTTCAACCTAGACTGAAGTAATTCACTCTCTGTTTGGTCTAATGTCAGGCGAGGACCGCTGGTTGTGCACTCTGATGCTGCAGCAGGGGTGGAGGGTGGAGTACAATGCAGCATCTGATGCCTACACCAACGCTCCACAGGATTTTAAAGAGTTCTACAATCAGCGCAGACGCTGGGGACCCTCTACCATGGCCAACACCATCGACCTCTTGGGCTCAGGAGAACTGACCTCTCAGAGGAACAGCTCTATCTCAAAACCTTACATCTTGTACCAGATTATCAGCATGGCAGCTTCCATCCTGGGCCCTGCCACTGTCTGTCTCATGATATCAGGTACAGTTTTGCACAACAAAGAATAGGTTTAAAGAACAGCATTCACTAGATTTATTGTCCTGATTTGGCAAAATGCCAAAAGGGAGACTATCATTTGTCCAAAATTTCTGATAAAGTGTTTCTGTTTTTCTTGCAGGAAGCTTTGTGTTCATCTTTAAGATGGATAAAAATTTAGCCCTCGTTTTGGCCATAGTGCCCCCTACTGTCTACCTCATCTTGTGCTTCAAATTGAAATCTGACACACAGATTACAGTTGCAGCAATCATGAGTACACTCTATGCATTTCTCATGGCGGGAACAATTCTCTCAATCATAGGTAACAATTTTGATTTCATTTCTTTTTTCTTCCCAATGTAAACATATTTCCTATTCACACAATATGAGTGGTTTTTGAAAGAAATGAATATTTTAGTGAGAATTAGGGTTATTACTGTTAATTAAAACTAAAAATGATGCTAAAATTAAAACCATAAAAAATATTTTTGTTACCTGAAATAAAAGTTAACTTAAAATTATGTATAAAAAAACCTCAGTATTTCAGCTAGTTACCAAAGCCGCACTTCTCATTTAAATTCAGTTATATATACACACAGTGAATAATCATTTTCAGATAAAAATACGGTATTTGATTATGGTGGGTGTGGCCCCTGAGGGGGTACAGCTCATAACTTCCAGTCTCTCAACCGAGGTTGTTGAGACCATCCTCCAATCCAGAGCTCCCTCCATGTGGAAACTGTACGCCCTGAAGTGGAACCTTTTCACTTCATGGTGTGGAGACGACCAGCAGGACTCGGTTAACCCGGTTAACTGCCCAGTTGGTACCCTCCACAGGGTTAACCCACTCCACCTTGAAGGTTTACGTGGCGGCAATTTTGGCCTACCACGCCGCTCTCTGTGGCATGTCAGTGGGTAAGAACCCCCTGGTTACATGTTTCCTCCACGGTGTGCTGAGGCTGAGGCCTCCAGTACGACCCCGTGTCCCTACGTGGGACCTTGCTGTGGTGCTTGTGGCCCTCTGTAGGCCGCCCTTTGAGCCTATAGAGGAGATTTCGGATCGGTTCCTTACCATCAAGACTGCTTTGCTCTTAGCACTAACTTCCCTCAAGTGGGTTGGGGACCTGCAGGCCTTTTTGGTGGCCCCTTCGTATTTAGACTTTGCTCGTGGCATGGCTAAAGCATTTCTTTACCCTAGAGCGGGATATGTTCCCAAGGTCCCTACTGCCGCACCACAGCTGGTCGTTCTTCAGGCTTTCTGTCCTCCTCCCTTCAGGGAGCCAGACCAGCGGAAACTTAATTATATGTGTCCAGTTCGAGCTCTGGATGCAAAGTGTGATAAACATGATAATCAAAACCAAACTTAAGTTTTTTGGTGGAGTATCTGAGTTTCGAGCTTTAATGGCACAGCACTATTCTGGAAAAGAGGGCAAAGATTTAAAGAGACATGCACGAAAACAGCATGTTTCTGCTTCCACTCAGACTGGGCATTTTCAAAATGATATAATTAATGATCTGTGGGACTTTTGAGCTGAAACTTCACAGACACATTCTGGGACACCTGAGACTTATATTACATATTGTAAGAAGGGGCATAATAGGTCTCCTTTAAAGCGGCGCTGAGCAGACTGATCGGTGAATAGGTACTTTGATGTCATACACTGATTGATCTGCGCAGCACCACATTAAGTCGAACAGAAAAGAAAAGAATCACCCCCTTTTAAAATAATTATTTTTGAGCTGCAAAGCAACAAAATGTTAAGACAGACACACTTTTGGTTTTCTCAAGCTGTATTTACTTAGAGCAACTTATAACATCCAAGTGAAAGATATAACACCAACATGTCAGAAAAAAAACAACAGAATGATTGAGTTGGAAAAAGGATCACCCCCATCCTAAAAATGAGTTGTAAACTCAATCAGGTTTAGTTTATCACCTTCTCAATGGCAGACAAAGCCGTTTGACTTTCAGCTGTGGTCGTTTTTATTAGCCCAGTATGAAAACAGTTTACCTGGAGCATTTCAGTCCTTAACTGAAGCAAACAATTAACTATGGGTGGGAAGGCACTGTGAAAAGATCTCTGGGATAAAGTTGTGGACAGACACAGGTCAGGAGATGGATACAAAAAAATTCAAAGGCTTCATCAGTGCATAGAAGCACAGTGAAGTCTGTTATTAAGAAGTGGAAGGTGTTTGGTACAACACAAACCCTCCCTCGATCAGGACGTTGCTCCAAACTGGATGAAAGAGCAAGGAGGAAACTGGTCAGAAAGGCTACCAAGAGGCCTACAGCAACTCTGAAGCAGTTGCAGGAATTTATGACAAAGCCGTGGTCATTGTGTGCATGTGACAACAATATCACGAATTCTCCACAAATGTGGCTTGTATGGAAAAAAGCCTCTCCTCAAGATAGGCCTCATCCAGTCACGACTGAGCTATGCCAAAATGCGTCTTGAAGATTATAAGGCCACATGGAAATTGGATTGTCGACAGGAGGTTACACACTGCATGACCTTACAATAGAAAGAATCGCTGACAACTGTGTCTGGTTTGCAAACTACGTTTCATATAACTCCTCCTCGAACTTCCCGCTGCCCTGTATCTTGCTCTCTCATTGGCTGTAGGTCGTCGCTGATGTATTTTTCAGTCAGAACTCATTTCACGCAGCAGCATTTTGAATCGCCACACGTCCATATATTTAGCATTATATTAGAATTATATTCTCTCAGGTCGCATCTTTGATAATTCACACTGCGTGATTGTCACTGGCGTCGACATGCACCGATTTGCCAGGCTCCCGACGGGAGTGGGCGTGCGAGAGAGGAGGGGCGCCGAAACAGCCAGGTCTGGCGTCAATGAAGCCTCATCACTGCCGCTGTTGAAATGCCGAGCGTGCCTCTCCTCGGGAGACCGGTCACTTCCCTGTGCATGCACGCTGGTGTCCTCGTGGGTCCAGGAAGGGCGCGTGAAGGGTTCAAGTGCCGGGGAGACAACGAGCTCCCGGACTCGCGGTCCGGACGTGAACCGCACCTGTGAGATGCCTGCGGGCCAGGATGCCGGACTGTTTAATGCCCCGGAGGTGCAGTGTGCCTAGGTGGATGAAGCCATGTGTCTGGACCCTTCCACTGCCCCTCCTTCACGGAAACCCCAGCACGATGAGGACACAGATCCCCTGTTTATTATGGACACTTGTTTTATTTTATGTTTAATAAAAGCCTCTCCGAGGCCTGACGTAACTACAATATAATGCAGCACAAATGTTTGACAGTAAATCAGCTGGAGTAATGTCTGCTGAAAATTCAGTTTTGCCCTCAAATAAATAATATTTCAAAATATATTAAAATAGAAGACTTTAAAAAAAAATCATAATGATATTTCAAAATATTGCTGTTTTTATTGTATTTTGATTAAATAAATGTAGCTTTTTAGTCCATCAATATTTTAAAACTACTTAAAGATGGCAGTACTACATTGATTAAAACCCACAAAACTGTCATTTGGATTTCATGAGGTTTCTAAATATCTTAAATACATAGCTGAATGACTTGACGAGTGAAAAATACTTACTTTTCTCATGTCAAATCTCACAGGTGATTTAGTGAGGCAACAGACTTTTCTGACCCCCAGTGGTCTGTTCATCATCAGCATGGTGGCTTTGTACATCATCACAGCAGCTTTACACCCTCAGGAGTTCTCACTGGTCGTCTATGGATTATTATATTTCATCTGCATTCCCAGTGGGTATCTACTCTTAATCATTTACTCCATAGTCAACATGAACAATGTCTCGTGGGGCACTCGTGAATCCGGTGGCCAGGCTAAAACTACAGCAGTCGATACCATCAAGAAGAAGATAATGAATGCCACATGCTGCAAATGTCCATGCTTGAAAACTGAAGAGCAGAGTGAGGAGATAATACCAGCAGAAACCATACCGCAAAGGTAAAAATATGTCCACACAATTTCACACTGACATTTCCATATATCTATGTAATATTTTATAGTTTAACTATTTTAAATACAGGATTGTTTTTAATACTACTACTAAAAGTAATTCTGTATTCCTCCAATATAGGGAAACCACACCACAAGGTAAAAATATGTCCACACAATTTCACACTGACATTTCCATATATCTATGTAATATTTTATAGTTTAACTATTTTAAATACAGGATTGTTTTTAATACTACTACTAAAAGTAATTCTGTATTCCTCCAATATAGGGAAACCACACCACAAAGGTAAAAAATGTCCACACAATTTCACACTGACACTTCCATATATCTATGTAGTATTTTAGAGTTCAACTATTTTAAATACAGGATTGTTTTTAATACTGCTACTAAAAGTAAATCTGTATTCCTACAATACAGGGAACCTGAGGACAAGCTTATTACTCATCTAAGTAAGTATGACTGCCAAACTTAAAGGGTATAGTTCACCCAAAAATGACCCAATTGACTGCCATAGTATTTTAGACAATAATAATAATAAATAGAATAAAAAATTTAAAATACTATGGAAGTCAATGGGGGACCAAAAACTGTTTGGTTACCCACATTATTCAAAATATCATATTTTGTGTTCAGCTAAAGAAAGAATTTCATAAAGGTTTGGAACAACTTAAGGGTGAATAAATCATGACAGAATTTCCATTTTTGGGTGACCTTTCCCTTTTATATTATAATATTCTAGGTAGACTTACTGAATTTGACTACCATTAAAACTAATATATGTTTATTTCCAGATGCTTGGATTAAACATCTGCAGAAGAAATTTCCCTGCGATGAATATACACTCCCTCCGGTAAAACTAACTAGTTGAAATATTATATTATATTATATTATATTATATTATATTATATTATATTATATATTATTATTATATTACACTGCATAAAAAAAAAAATCAATATTTTAAATAAGCAATACTGAAGAGTCTAGGATTGGCTGATGATTGCTATAATTAATATGTTTCTGGCATGTGATGTGTTTTGCAACAATTCTTTTAACCCTAACTGATGCAGTGTGTAGCTGTCTGTTTCTTAAACAACCATGTAACCATGTAAATATTCCAGGATGGCAATGTCAAGATTCATAGCAAGAAAATAGCATTTTGCTGAGTTCATATTAACATAACTTTTGATTTTGAATTTGGTGTCTAGGCAAAGTTTGCGTTATTAAATGTCTTCTGAAAACCTTTTTTTTTTTGTTTGGTCATGTTAACTAGCCAAACCTTGGGCTCTTTGTCACAGATATGTCAGTTACATATTCTTACTTTAAATTTACTGTTTGATCACACTAAACTACCATTTCAGTATAAACTACAACAACAACTGAACTTTTGGACCATGAGCTGCTGTGGCATGTTTGGCTGAGTAGATTAAGTATCATTAAGTAAGTTTCCACTGATATGTTTTTCTTTTCACGTGTTGCAGGATGAAATAAATTTCTGGGAAGAACTGCGGAAGAAATATCTAGAACCTCTCAAAGAGAATAAAGAACAACAGGAAAAAATTGCCAATGATCTGAAAGAACTACGAAATAGGGTAAACTAATTCGTCAGTATGCATAAAGTACTTTTTATGTAGTGTTGTTTAAAGTGTTTGCTCTGGCAATGGCACCTGCAGCTGTACGGCTGTACGCACTGTGCATACATGAGTGCTCCAACTGTCCTGAGAAACGTTTGCCCTGCAAATATTTCTGCATTTAACATGTGTGTCCTGTATTTCTGTTGACTGAACCAGACATGCCACTGATTATGAATTAATCATTCTTTTGATTTGATTCTTTCACTGAACTAAAAATCTTTGCAAAAATGGTCTGAATCAATTCATATTCATTTGGACAGCTCCCTCACTGAATCATATTAACCCTCTGGGCCTTTGAAAAAGTTAATGTTTAGAAATTTTAAAAATCGTAGCTTCATCAGAATTAGATGACACTTGGTGACTTTTGTTGACAAAAAAAAATTCATGGACCTGATTCGGATATGTTAAAGGATAAAAAAAAGTCACACTTGCAGTCAAAAATGACTGGGAAATATATAAAAATAGGATAACCCAGAGAATCTTTTGGTGGTACAAACTACAAATCAGCCATGGTGCAGAAAAAAAGTGCACAGCAATCAAGGGGTGACACTCTAAAATATCAGGCGCGCAAAATTGACACGCACACACACACAAAGAGAGAGAGAGAAATGAACTGGTAAGACTGCAACAGATTACATTTTGAGTATATGTGAAATAAAATGAATACATAAGAAAAAATCTCTCTCTCTCTATCACACACAAACATGCACACACACAAATGAACTGATAAGACTGCAACAAATTTTGAGAAAATGTGAAATAAAATAAATACAATGCAAAGCCTGATATTTATCTAACCAAAAATATCTAAACCTTGACAAAAGTAGTCTTTTAGGATAAATATATTTCTAAATGCCTAATAAAAACCTAATAAAATGAAGAAACTATGTCTAAAAAGCAATGGGAATCCAAAAGCCTCTGTATATATGTATATATGTATATAGGGAGCTATACAGGAAGTTTTTATTTTTTAATGCCACCATATGGGACAATTCACACTTCAAAAAAATGGATTTTAAATTCTGTCAGTCTGTTTTGATGTGGAATGTTCCATTTATTGAAAAATAATAAATAAATAATGAAATAAATAAAAATATATTCATTGTAATGGGGAAAAAATAGTCCATTAAAATTGTATAAATAAAGGGTTCAGATGCAAAACCAGCTAAAAGCCATCTCTCTGGGATAATGATACTGAGTAAATGCTGTTGACACATAGTATACGACCATCAAATACTTTTACTTCAAACTTGCTAAATTCCGCCCTCAGCCCAATTAGAAGTACCAGTACTTACATAGAAACCTATACAAATTAGCCAGAAAGAAATGTTTTTTTAAAAGAAATTAGTCAGATGGATTTAGAGGCTTTTGCATGTGAACTCTTCAAATATTGCATAGTATCATAAAAATTCACTAGAATTCTAAATAATAATCAAAAATATTACTGAACAAAAATTTATTACATTGATTTTCCTAAAAAAAACAAAAGTTACTTTTTAAGGCTTCGGTCACTTTTGACCGCGAAGGAGCCAAGTGTGACTCCTAAATGAAGAGGCCCAGAGGGTTGTGATCCTCCTAAAACAAATGATATCAAGATACTTAAGAACACAAAGGACGTCTCAGGTTCCCCTTCAGTCGTTACACTACGACGTTACATATGGGAACTCGCTTGAGAGTCCAATCATCTCCAAGCCTTATTCAAAAGGCCAATGAACATTCATGAACATTGGCGAGTGGTATTTGCATGCCGAGCCACTCCCCCGTATATACGGGTATATAAGAAGGCGGCGTGCAACCACTCATTCAGACTTTTGCTTTTGGAGCCTCGTTTTCTGAGCCATTTAAAAAAAGAAAAAGAGTTCCTGAGTTCACACTCTCTCTGCTGGCGTGCTGCCGAGCTACTAAAAGAGCTTCATCTAAAAGAGCGTTCGGCAGCCGCCAGCCTAATCCTGCGGGCTGCCGTTTTCACGGCATCAACGCCTCCCGCACTCCAGCAAGCGCCCCGTCTGAGTGCACGGTTGTGCCGCGGTTTCTCCCTGGGCGGACCGGGATTTCAAAAGAGTGAATTTCTCGCGGCTGTCGAGGACATCTTCCCGGTATGTCTCTCCGGCCTTCCACAGGCCGTGATAGAAACTATCACTCAGTCCAGAGTCCCCTCTACAAGGCAGGCTTATGCGCTGAGATGGGGTCTGTTCGTCGACTGGTGTTCCTCTCGCGGGGAGGACCCACAGAGATGTACGATTGCAGTAGTGCTTTCCTTCCTGCAAGAAAAGTTGGAGCGCAGGCTGTCCCCTTCAACTCTCAAAGTGTACGTTGCTGCCATTGCAGCGTACCACGATGCAGTGGATGGAACATCCCTAGGTAAGCACCAACTCATCGTGAGGTTCCTGAGGGGTGCGAGAAGGGTTAATCCCCCCAGGCCGCACCCCATACCCTCTTGGGACCTCTCCATCGCCCTCCAGGGCCTGCGGGAGGCCCCATTTGAGCCACTTGCGTCAGTTGAGCTAAAATATCTGTCACTTAAGACAGCGCTCCTGACTGCACTGGCCTCCATCAAGAGGGTAGGGGACCTACAAGCTTTCTCTGTCGACGAAGCGTGCCTAGAATTCGGGCCCGGCGATTCTCACGTCATCCTGAGACCCCGGCCTGGTTATGTGCCCAAGGTTCCCACCACGCCTTTCCACGATCAGGTGGTGAACCTGCAAGCTCTGCCCCTGGAGGAGGCAGACCCAGCCTCTGCGCTGCTGTGTCCAGTTCGCGCTCTGCGTATATACGCGGACCGCATTCGGCACTTCAGACGCACCGAGCAGCTCTTCGTCTGCTTTGGAGGTCAGCAGAAAGGGAATGCTGTCTCCAAACAGAGGTTGGCCCATTGGGTGGTAGATGCCATCTCCCTGTCGTACCAAAACCAGGAAGAGCCATGCCCCTTAGGTGTTCGTGCCCACTCCACACGGAGTGTTGCCTCATCCTATGCGTTGGCTCATGGCGCCTCTCTAGCAGATATCTGTAGAGCTGCGGGTTGGGCGACACCTAATACCTTCGCCAGGTTCTACAACCTTCGCGTAGAGGCCGTATCCTCCCGTGTCTTAACATAGACATCACAGGCGAGCGGGAGTCCGGCTGGTGTCGGCTTGCTGCGCCATTCCTAATGGATCCGTGCGCTATTTCCCTCAGTTGTTCCCTCCGGTGAACCTGGGTCCTCCATGCCCCGCAGTCAGGCCTAGTGCGGAGTAGTGCTTGTCTGTGCTCCGGTTGGGTCTCCTTCGCCCAGCAGGTTGTGGCAACATGTTTCAGTATTTTTCCACGGTCAGCCAGAAGGCCGATGTTTCCCTCATATATCCCTAAAATCTATGGATATATTGAATTTCTTGTGTTCCACATGTAGAGATTTCATGTGCTCCACCCCCCCAACTCCTGCTTCAGTACAACTGGCATCCCTGTGGGGCCCCCCTATTGGCCCCCAGGGCGTTGGGAAGGTTACGCTCATATCCGTCTGCTGACACGCCCGCCTGTCGGCACGCGGTGTGTTGCGTAACGCGACGTCTGGTTCGTGGCCTGTTGCATGGGTCTGTTCCCATATGTAACGTCGTAGTGAAACGACTGAAGGGGAACGTCTAGGTTACGTACGTAACCCTCGTTCCCTGAAGGAGGGAACGGAGACGTTACATCCCCTGCCACGACCTGACGTCGCGCTGACGCCGGGCTGCAGCTCGGCTCCTCAGCAAAAGCCTGAATGAGTGGTTGCACGCCGCCTTCTTATATACCCGTATATACGGGGGAGTGGCTCGGCATGCAAGTACCACTCGCCAATGTTCATGAATGTTCATTGGTCTTTTGAATAAGGCTTGGAGATGATTGGACTCTCAAGCGAGTTCCCATATGTAACGTCTCCGTTCCCTCCTTCAGGGAACGAGGGTTACGTACGTAACCTAGACGTTATGTATGTAACCATGGTTCCCTATCTGTCTGTCGCTACAAGTTATGTCGTGTCAACAAAGGGGGTTTACATGCGAGCCCGAATCCTCTCTGATTAAGAGAAAACGGCAATGAAATTTGGCTAGTGGATTTTGCCACTCCCCATGCACACGAGTATAAAGAGTTGACAGGTACATCCACTCATCAGATTTTTGCTTCGAAGCCGAGTGAATGAACACAGTTCGAGATTCACCAGGTGAATTCTCTCTGCTGCTGGAAGAAAAGGCTGTTCTGGGTGGCTTTATGCACTCCACGGCAGCAGTTCCTTTTCCTCCGGGCCATCAGTACTAGTACTATTTGTTGTGGTATTGAAGTACTTGGCTTTAAATGGAAAGCAAGATAAATAGAAGTATTTTAATATTCTGAAAAACGATCCGATCCGTGGTTCAAAAACTGTAATGTGATTCGAACCGTGAGATCTGTGATCTGTTGAACCACTAATAATAACACATATTGAATCAAACGTTTAACTGCTGTTTTTAAAAATACATAAATATATAAACATCTGTGCATACCCTCAGATGAAATCCTGCAGGTGCCCCTGCTGTGCTTTGGAACAGTAAAGATTTGAGTGTGTTTTGCTTTTTTTTTTTTTTTACAGGCTACATTAGTCTTTTTCTTCTGCAATGCACTTTGGCTGGTGACAACTTTCTTCCTTCAGGCAATTGGTGATACAATCTCCATAAAGATCCCAAAAGTCTATCCCAATGGGACTCTTGACACAACAGAAGTGTTTTCCATAGATCCGATTGCACTGATGTTTCTACTGAGCTTCGCATTATTGCTCTTAATGCAGTTTGTTGCAATGGTTTACCACAGGTAACTAAATATGCATAATAATTAAATTTATCATGATTACTGATAAAGAGACAGATAAATGAATGATAAAAAGACAGATGAAGAAATGTACTATGTTCTTTTTGTTTCAGAATCTACACAGTAATCCATTTTGTCGCATATTCTGACACAGAAATGAAATCTTATAGAAAGAGGTCACAACAGGTGAGCCAATGGGTCACACACAAAATTATGCCATTTAAATATTGTTTTTTTTTTTATTAACCATGTCCACGTTTTAATAGGTTGAACAGATCCTGCACTCAAACCATCAACGGGAGACACAGCCAGACAGCCACCACCAAACAATCCCCTGAATATAACTGCTAGTAGCCTATAAACTAATATGTTTTGTTTTTAATTCTTAATGTTTATAAATCCTGTGCATAGTAATATATTGCAAACACAATGTTCTGAATATTTATTTAGTACATAAACCTGATTGTTTTGTTGTAGTGTAAGACATGCCTGCCAATGAATGATTTTTATTTAATTAATTACATGATATGCCAATTAATAATTAAGTTAATCACAATCACGATTCACAACACATAGTACTGAATATTTGCACTGACCAATATAGATATTACAAGAAATTGCGCATGAAGTAAATTATGTATTGTTTGTTAGTCAAAACATTACTTCTTTCCATTCCAAATACCACTTTATTGCTTTCTCTCATTCTCGTTAAAAATGTTCATTCTATCTTTGTACACATTTACTGTAGAAAGTATTTAAATATATTAAGGAAAATATGCATAATATTGTCCTGTTGCAAGTATGGCTTTTCTTTTTATATAACACTTGTATTGCATTTGCTTTATTAAAAAAGGGTTTATTAAGAAAGACACCACGCTTGTTGTTTTAAAGCATTTATTAAGAAAATGTTTATAGCATGTATTAGCAAGAGCATAGCTAGAGAACAAATATGTATTAGTAAGAGCTTTCCCAGCAAACATGCCCATTTGGGGCCGTGTGGGCCCACTGCGGGCAAAAAATCTAGCGCACGGGCAGCCCAGTGTGGGCCCCGATACCGGCGTAAAATGCAGGGCACATGTGGGCCCCACGCTATGGCTGCACAAAGCAGAGTGGGCCCCCAATGGGGCCAATTGTGACATGTGACATAAACATGCCCACAGTATCTACACTGTGGGCTGGGTGTGGGCACAGTGGGGAAAGTGTGGGCATGCTGTAGGGCCAAAAGTATGCCTTGTGAGCGTGCTCTGTGGTCCTAACATATAACAAAGTTAGTTTGGGTTGCTAAGTAGTGTACTGCCCGAAAATATGTACCTAGGGCCCCAGTAGACCCCACAGTATGCCCACACTTTTGAGGAAATTGTGGGCATAAACCTGTGAATGGCCATTGTTGCCTTAACAAATAACAAAATTAGTTTGCGTTACCTGTATATCTGCAGAATGCCACAATATTACTATTAATGCATACTGTCAATTACACATTGAAAGTGAAAGTAATAAATTAAGAGTCATAAATTTTGAATACTTTTATTTATTCACAGCAACGTAAAAAAAAAAAAAGGCAGAAAACACTACTGTTCAAAAGTTTAGGTCGGTAAGATTTGTTAAAGTCTTTGAAAGAACTCTACATTTATTTGATCAGAAATACAGGTAAATTATGAAATATTTCAATTAAAAATAACTGTTTTCTGTTTTATGATATTTTAATGTTTCTATGTAAAGCTGATTTTTCAGCAGCCATTACTCCAGTCTTCAGTGTATTAAAGTATGCTAATTTGGTGCTCAAGAAACATTTCTTATCATCAGCGTTCTTGAAAACAGTTGTGCTGCTTCATATTTTTGAGGAAACTATGATACATTTCTTCAGGATTCTTTGAATAATGCTTTTAAAAGAGCAGCATTTATTTGAAATAGGATTTTTGTGCATCAAAGTAAAAGTTTGTAATCAATTCAATGCATCCTTGCTGAATAAAAATAATGTCTTAAAAAAAATTACTGACCCCAAACTATTGAACAGTAGAATATATTACATTTTATAGAACAGAAAATTTGATCAATTATAACTACATCAGAACGTTAAGTAGATTATAAATCAATCCCCTGAGGGGCAACAGTACAGCTCTGCCTGATCGCTGATCATCTGGTTCTTCTGCTATTTTCTCCATCCCAAGTCTCTTATATTGCAGAGGCATTTCAATACATGTTTCCATTTCAGATACAACAATTAAAATGTAAATATACAATTAAAAAACATAAACAAAACTAGACCTTACCCAAGCGCAAAGTTTACTCTTGTGTTTTCCTGACTGTTTTAGAGCATTTCTACCTCAGCAAGTCTCCCAGGGCACCAAAAATCTTTTGTGGAACTTTTATTAATGTTAAAAACAAAGATATGCTTTGTTAATGGCAGAGATACAGAGAGATAGAAATAGTGTGAATGAACAGCATGACTAAATGAGACCATGAGAGAGCTGTGCTTGATTGAGAGTGAGATTAAGGGAGAACAGTGAGTGAAAGAGTAAAAGAATTTATTCACAACATTTTCAAATTTCTATTCTAAAAACGTTTCATATGTCTCATATGTCTCTGTTTTATGTCAGTACAATGAAAGTCAGTGGCATCCAATGTTGTTTTCATTGTACGGACAAAAACATTTGAAATGTTCTTCTAAATCTCTCCTTTTTGCTTTCTGCAATAAAAAAAATGTAAGTAACAGGTTTGAAACAACAAGAGAGTGAGTAAATGATGACAACTTTCATTTTTGTGGAAGAAGGGGCAGTTTAAGAAATTACTGACTTTAGCTTGATGCATGAATATGCAGCTTTAAATAAACTTACACTGACCAACATTATAAACACAACACTTTTGTTTTTGCCCCCATTATTCATGAGCTGAACATTTTATTTTTATTTATTTATCCATTCACTGTAGCAAAGTACAAACATTATCAATACAACAATAAAATAATCACAGAAATTGTAGTATTAAAGGGGTCATCGGATGCTAAGTTCACTTTTTCATGTTGTTCGAACATTAATGTGTGTTGGCAGTGTATGTACAAATCTACCCTATAATGATAAAAATCCATGCAGCGGTTTTTCATGAATCTGTAAAAATAATATCCCCTTTTTCAAATCGAGCTGTTCTCAGATGCCTGTCGGTGTGGCGTCACACCCACAGAGGCTGGTCCCATGATAGTTGATTGACATGAGTGTTTTACCGCAAATCAGCTGTAACAGTCCGCCCTCTTTGTTTGGATGCCGGAGCAGGGATGCATGTTAGACAAGAATATCTCTGATTGAGCGATTGAGGTGTTGTGTTGCTGGATGTAATAATGAACACAGTGGTCGTCAATTACTCCTGACATCTGAGCCGCTGAAGATGTAGTAGATTACGTTTGTGAAGTGAAGTTAATGCACCTCCCGATCTACATATGTTCGCGCGAATCATTCATGATCCAGCTTCACTTACAGCAGAAGTGAGTATATGGGTTTTTTTATAAATCTTTGCGATCGACTTTCCTTATAACGTGGTAGTTAGGAAGTTTAGCAGCTAAATGCGGCTAATGTAAACAAGACCGTCTTTCCACAGAGAGAAGAGAGGGATGGGGTGAGCAGAGCTCATTTGCATTTAAAGGAACAAGCCCTTAGAATGAGATGATTTTTGCTGAGCTCATTTTGACAAGGTAAAAAAGGTGTTGTTTTACAAAACCATTGAGAATTTTTAATCAAAGTATATTGGAGACTTTTCATTAAGACCATAAAGAATCATATCAACTTGTGGAAAATGGGCATCCGATGACCCCTTTAATTACATTAAAGTATTGAATCACTTAAGATCAAAGAATATATTTGTATACAATTGACATGGATAAATAAAAGATATAAAAAAAGCTTAAAAAAAAGGAGAAAGAGAAAGATAGAAAAAAAAAAGGTGAAGAACCCCCACCCCATCAAGATCAGAACAGATCCACAACAAAACATCATTGACCCAATTCTTACAGAATGTCTGCTCTAAGTCACTTAATAGTGACTGTCTTTACTTTATTCAGTCAAACAAAATCTGATCGTATAGGGGATATATACTCAATCCAATCTTTCCATAGTACTGAAAACAACTGAGACTTAAGTCTTAAAGCATAGGTGTAACAGGACTCATGGGAAGCCTATGAGATCCAAATGCGAGCTTTTATTGAACACAGCGTAGTCAGACAGGCAGGGTCAATCACCAAACAAACAGTAATATCCAGGGCAAAAACAGAAGCAAAATCCAGATATCAGGCAGAGGATCAAAATACCAAGAGAGCGGTCCAAAGTAACAAATAATCAAGGCTATGAAACAAGGCAAAAACTATGGCAATGAACTAGACAGAACTATGGCAAGAAAACAAGGCAAAACAATGACAAGAAACAAAACCGTGGCAAAAACAAGGCAATGAAACAAGAGAAAACGCTTAGTAGAGTCCGCACAGCAAAACAATACTTCGCAGGGCCTGTTTGGTGTAGGCCTCCTTAAATGGCCACCAAACAGGAAGTAACTGTAGAAGCAGCAGAGGGAGCGGTAACAGACAGTCCATGGATGAGGGCTCCCTCTGCTGGCGTGGCATTACAGAATCCCCCCCCTAGGAGCGACCCCTGGCGCTTAAGCAACAACAGTCCAGGAGGGTGGGGGGACAGAGGCAAAACAGGGGGTGGGATGGAGGGCCAGGTCCGTGCAGAGGAGGTGGGCCTGGATCATTGAAGCTGTGGCAGACAGTGGAACCTTGGAGGGCCTGGGCAGTGGGCAATGGCAGACAATGGAACCTTGGAGGACCTGGTCCGTGGAGCAGCAGACAGTGGAACACTGGAGGGCCTGGGCCGTGGAGCAATGGCAGACAGTGGAACACTGGAGCAGGGAGAGCAGGAAGCCATGGTGGGGCGGGGAGAGCAGGCAGAGCAGACAGGAGCAGAGATATCCACAGTGGAACTGGTGACATCCATAGCAGAGCGGTGTGTTCATGGACGATTTCCTTGGCCGTGGCATGACAGGTAGAGAGTTCATGATAGGCCCGCTGGGCCGTGGCATGATGGGCAGAGAGTTCATTCTTGGCCTTTTTGATCGTGACATGGCGGGTAGACAGTTCATGGAAGGACGCCGCCCCCATTGGAGGATCCACAGCATATGCTGACACCTCTGGAGGCATGGGCGCAGATTCTTGGGCAGACGTGGCAGTGAGTTCATAAATGGACGCCACCTCCTTAGGAGGTTCTACAGCGTGAGCTGACACCTCAGGAGGTATGGGCGCGAACTCGTGGACAGATGAAGCCTCAGGAGCAGACTTGTGGTCAGATGAGGCCTCTGGAGCAGACTCGTGGATAGAGGAGGCCTCTGGAGCAGATTCATGGACAGACAAGGCCTCTAGAGCAGACTCGTGGACAGACGAAGCCTCTGGAGCAGATTCGTGGACAGATGAGGCCTCTGGAGCATACTCGTGGGCGGACGAGGCCTCTGGAGCAGACTCGTGGGCGGACGAGACTTCTGGAGCACAGTGTGCAGCCCACACACTGAAAATGGCAACAGCCATTACAGGCAGCACACTAGATAGTGGGATGTCTGTTGGCCTTGAGGGTGTGGATGCTGTGGACTTGTGGCTTGGGAATGTGGGTTCTGCGTGGCTTGGGAGCGTGGGCTCTGGGGGTTCAGCTGATACGTGATGAGGCTCTTGGTGGTCAGCTGAGACGTGAGGTGGCTTAGGAAGGTCAGAGGGGACCTAGTGAGGTTCTGGTAGGACAGCCATTTCTTGACTTGATTCATGGAGGTCTGCCGTGGCTTGACTTGACTCAGGGAGGCCTGCCGTGACTTGACTTGACTCAGGGAGGCCTGCCGCTTGACTTGACTCGTGAAGAACAGCGGTGACTTGACCTGGCTCGTGCAGTCAAGCTGTGACTTGACTTGGCTTGTGAAGGTCAGCTGTGACTTGACTTGGCTCAGGAAGATCAGCTGTGGCTTGACTTGGCTCATGAAGGTCAGCTGTGGCTTGACTTGGCTCGGGAATAACAGCAGCAGCTTGACTTGGCTCATGAAGATCTGCTGTAACTTGGCTTGATTCAGGAACAACAGCTGTAACATGACTTGACTCAGGAATAACAGCTGCGACTTGGCTTGACTCATGGGGAACAGCTGTGACTTGGCTTGATTCACGGAGAACAGCTGTATCTTTGCTCGACTCTGGAGGATCAGGCATCACTTGATTTGCTTTGGGTGCAGCAGACGTGGCGAGATGAGATTTGGATGAGATGATTTTGACTTGATGAGGCTCAGGCGTGGCAGCCATCTTGGCCGGGGACTCAGACGGAGCAGCCATCTTGTGAACAGGCTTGGGGATGGCGGCCATCTTGTGAGCTGGTTGTAGGAGGGCGGCTATGACAGATGTAAACTCTGAAACGGCGCGAGCAGGCCCTGGAGAATCACTGGAAATCGAACCCAGGTACATCACCTCAAAACTGAAGGGAATTTGAATCTTAAGAATTATTTGTAGACATTTATGTATTGTCATTTATGTATTATCATTTATGTACCAATATTGATTAATAGAAGCACAGCTCCAGAATATGTGGAAATGATTAGCCTCTTCAACCCCACAGTCACCAGCATTTGGATCTGTATAACTTGCTTAATCTGAGCAGGTGTGGAGAAAAACCTTGCAACCCCCTTTCACGCAAACTCTCTCCAGAACAAGGAATGTGTAGTTTTCCATTGTGACTCACATATTCTTTCCCACTCCTCTAACAAAAGACTGAGGCTGCCTTCCCGCTCCCATCTCTCCTTATATATAATGTGTCTACCGGCTTAGCTTGCTGTAGCCCACTATACAACTTTGAAATAACCTTTTTACAGTCATCTGATTGATAGGCTAGAAAAAACACTTTTAATAACCCATTTTCTACTTTCTTTGATAAATTTGCTATAGCATGCTCTAAATAGTAACGCAATTGGAGGTATCTATAAAAATCTTGTTTCTCTAGCCCATGGTTTTCTTTAAGCATCTGAAAACTCTGGAGTTTCCCTTTGCTCATAAATGTCCAATAGGCAGTTAAGCCTTTAGTCGTCCATCTTTTAAACCTGTTATCTGTTTTGTTGGGAACAAACTCAGTGTCATAGGCACTCCAACGCAACAATATCACAGAATCTTTCAAATTGCCTACTTTTACTACTTTCTTCCAAATTTTTAAGGATTCATTTAACCAAGGATTATCTATAGTTAATAATCTATTGATCAATACATCGTCTCCCAATGCTGCCTGAACAGGGATATCTTGAGATATGACACCCTCTATTTCCTTCCATCTAGACTGATATGTCGGGTTACCTAAACATACTAAAGGTTTAATCTGGGCTGCATAATAATAATCTCGCAAACAAGGAAGTGTCATTCCCCCCTTTCCCTTTGATAGCTGAAGGGTTTTAAATCTAACTCTGGGTTTCCTCCCATTCCACACAAATCTGGAGAATAATTTATCCCATTCTAAGAACTGCTGCATTGGTATACTCACTGCCAAAGACTGAAATAAATATAGTAGTCTTGGTAAAATGTTCATCTTGACTGATTCAACCCTTGAGCTCATGTTTAGAAAGGGGATAAGATTCCATCTTGATATATCTCCTTTAATCTTTGAAATTAGAGGGGCAAAATTAACTTGATATAATTTTGATATATCTTTTGATAAGATTACTCCCAGATACTTCATTGATGCCGATTCCCAGTTGAGACAAAAATTCCTAATAATGTATCCAGGTGGCTTATAATTAAACGTGAGAACCTGGGTTTTCTGTATATTCACCTTATAAACTGAAAAGGATCCATAAGTCTCAAGAAGTGACATTAATTCTGGAAAAATGACTGGGTTGGCTGCTTTAAGTAAACTAAAATGTCATCTGCAAAGGCAGCAACCATGTGCAGTCCTGTCCCTATTTCTATACCTATAATTTTGTTGTTTTGTCTAATCCACTGATTAAGAGGCTCTATAAATAGGACAAATAAAATAGGACTAATCGGGCAGCCCTGACGTGTTCCTCGCTCTAGAGTAAACTGGTTGGAAAGATCATCATTCACCTTAATTCTCGCTACTGGTTTATCATATAGTGCTTGAATAACTTTAATAATGGATTTGTGGAACCCAAATCGATTCATAACCAAAAAAAGATACTTCCACCTAACAGAATCGAATGCCTTTTCAGCATCCAATCCTACTAATAAAGCTTCCACATTATGTTTAGTTATATGGCTCATAATATGTAAAGAACGCCTAATATTATCTTGTGTTTGTCTTTGCCTAACAAACCCAGTCTGATCTAGATGAATAGGTTCTGGCATAATTATCTCTAACCTTCTAGCCAGAATGGATGTAAATAAGTTTGTACTCAACATTCAAGACACTAATAGGTCTGAAATTTCCACACTCAGTTTTATCTTTACCTTCCTTTGGTATTACCGTAAAAAAAAAGCAATCTGTGCTCTATCTTTTTAAGTTTTGCAAATATTTTGCTTCTTTTAATTGGATTGAGCACCCCATTCACATTGAATGATATCACCTTAATACTATTTAACATCTATTCCCATTAGCACACAACTTAACCAATATTCACTATGATTCAGAAAATGAGCAGACATCCCCCTTACTGCAATGAAGAGCAGCAGAACATTCTTAACAAAATTAAAACATTGAAGAACCTTTGACAAAACAAAAGTTTTAAAGACTTCCATTAAAGAGGTCACTTTCCTGACCTCAAATGAGCCGAAACCAAATGGCTCAGAGGGAAAACCTTCGCAATCCAACAGGGAAGGGCCCCCTATACTGAACACACTGGCAGTACAGCTTGCCCTTATGTGTCAGTGCAGCTGCAATACTCATTCAATACTCATGACGTTCATTATTATAGACTTGTATAGGTGAAAACAATAACAACACGAAACAATTAAGATGCATTAATCCATTTGCCTGTTTTCACACTGAGGTCCTTTTTTTTCCAACGTCCAATCAACGAACCCATGTCTAATCAAGACAAAAGTAACAAATTCACCTTGATACTATCAATGTTCGGGGTACCGTCTAAACGACTGCAGCTTTTCCTTGTAGCTTGGCTTGTCCCTGGTGCGACCTCATTCCACTCTCTGACCAGCCGTGCGCCAGGTGAGACGTTGAACTCACTCCATCAGTGTCCCAGGGGGCTGAATGACAGTGATGGGAAATCCCCTGACAGCCAAATCCTTCCTTGCTTCTTCTGCAGTGTTATATACCCGGGTCACATCTGGAAAGAACACCCGTAACTTGGCTGGGAAGGGGGTTTGAAACTTGATTTTCTTCTCCGTCAGTAGCTTCTTTGCTTCAGTATATTCCTTGCGCTTTCTAATAATGTCAGGGGCATAATCGTGATCAATGTTCACTCTCCTCTCCTGCCAGACAAAATCCTTCTTCCTCCACGCAGTTCTCAAAATTTCCTCCTTCATTCTATAACTGAGAAAGTTCACCACAATTGATCTCGGCGGTGCATTTTCTGGTGGTCGTGGTGCAAGCGCGCGATGCGCTTTCTCGATCTGAAGGGACTGAGACGTTTGTAATTCAAGTTTCTCCCTCAGCATCTTTTCGAGAAACTCCATCATAGATGGCGAATTGGCCTCTTGGCCTCTGCCCCTTCCACAACCCCGTAGATCCTGATATTATTCTGTCGCAAACGGCCTTCTTGGTCTGTTATCCTCTCTTCTAACTGCGTCTGAAGTTTCAGAACCTCCGCCATTACGGTTTCTGTGTTTTGCGTTCTCTCCTCCAAGTCCACGATTCGTTTCTCGGCTTCTTCTAATCGGACATTGGTTTTTTGAATGTCGTCTTTAATTTCTTTTAGCTGATCAGAATTGTCTCTCCTAAAATCACGTAACTCTTGGAGGATCATAGCCAGGCTGATGGTTTCTTCGAGTTCGCCGGTGCCCCCCCGCTCCATTACAGTATCATCCGGGCTGACATTTAATGGCGATTCAGCGTTTTGGTCCCGTGCTTCTTCTCTCCCTAATTTTCCCAATTTTTCTTTAAGTTTTCGGCTAGTTTGTACTTGAGCCCCTTCTTCCATGTCGACGATATGATAATTCAAGTTTGCTTCTCGTGTTATGGGGCTAAATTCTATCACTTTGTCGGAGAACAGTTCTTTAAGCTGCCATCAGTTTGCTGACATCGCCGGAAGTCCTAAGACTTTTTCTATGTACACAAAAGGCCTATTTCTCTCAAATGTTGTTCACAAATCTGTCTAAATCTGTGTTAGTGAGCACTTCTCCTTTGCCGAGATAATCCTTCCACCTCACAGGTGTGGCATATCAAAATGCTGATTAGACAGCATTGTTATTGCACAGGTGTGCCTTAGGCTGGCCACAATAAAAGTCCACTCTAAAATGTTCAGTTTTACTGTATTGAGGGGATTTAGGGGGGGTCTAAAAACCAGTAAGTATCTGGTGTGACCACCATTTGCCTCACACAGTGCAACACATCTCCTTCGCATAGAGTTCATCAGGTTGTTGATTGTGGC